>QBTX01002495.1:0-19030 GCA_003063285.2 Arachis monticola
ATTACAGGAGTGTCACCATATGGATATGTTAAGCTTCAAGATATTGATTCTGACAAAAAGTTCATTTTTAATGGATAGAGAATCAAACATTATCTTGAAAGCAATTTTGAGCAAGAATGCTCAAAACTGAGGCTTGAATGAAGCTCAGTAAAGGTCCAGCTAAAGACAATAAAGAAGCCCTTGCTGGGAGGCAACCCATCCAGTAGCAAGTTATTTGTTTTAATTAATACTTGTAGAAGTTTGATATACATTTTTCTTCAATGGTTAATCATCAAAATTGAAGGAATTCACAGAGTTACAGAAGGATTCAGTGCAAAAAGCAGAAAAAAGGAGCTTGCTGGCAAGAAAACGCCAGTAAAGGTACCATTTTGGGTGTTAAACGCCAGAATGGGTACCATTCTGGGCGTTTAATACCAGAATTGCAGCATCCTGGGCATTCAGAAAAACACCCAGTGATAAAGAGGTTTCTTGCATTTAACGCCAGCCAGGGTACCTGGCTGGGCGTTAAACGCCCATAATGGCCAACAATTGGGCGTTAAACGCCAGAATGGATACTATTCTGGGCGTTTAACGCCAGAAAGGCAGGGGGAGGAGATTTTGTTTCCAACTTCAAATTTTTTTTAAATTTTCATGTTTTGACTCATAATTTTCTACATAAACATGTTTCAAAATTTCATCATTCACCCTCAATTTTCCAAAATTCAACAATTTTCTAAATCTCTTTTTAATTTTTTTCAAATCCTTCCCAAATCTTTTCAAAAACTCAATTATCCTCTTAGTTTCTTTCCAAATCTTTTTCAACTCATCATATCATCTCTTATTTCTTAGATGCATAACCAAATTTTCAGATTTAACATCTTTATATCTTTTTTAATTACAAATCTCATCTTTTTCATATCATGATTTTATTTTCTTCCACCCATCATATTTCTATGTCATATCTCTTTCAAATTTTTTGAAATCCCTCCCCTCCTTCTATAAATATACATTCGACCATCCCCTCCTCTCCACCATTCGAATTTGGCTCTTCTCCTCTCTCTCCCCTTTCCTTTCTTTTGCTTGAGGGCAAGCAAACCTCTAAGTTTGGTGTGTTTTTCCGTGATCACTGAGCTAAGACTCATCAAGATCATGGCACCTAAGGGAAAATAAACCAATTCAAGAGGCAAGAAAGAGAATACTCCAAAGAGTCTTTGGAATCAAGAGAGGTTCRTAACRAAAGAYCATGCAGACCATTACRACAAAATAATYGGTCTGAGGTCAGTGATCCCGYAAGTTAAATTCAATRTGAAAGAAGATGAATATCCYGAGATCCAAGAGCAAATTCAAAACAGAGGATGGGAAATTCTAGCCAATCCTGAGACAAAGGTTGGAAGAAACATGGTTCAGGAATTCTACTCAAATCTGTGGCTAACAGATAAGCAGAGAATAACTGGAACCGCCTTTCACACCTACCAAACTATGGTCAGAGGGAGGCTTATTTACTTCCATCTGGACAAAATAAGAGAGGTTTTCAAACTGCCTCAACTACAAGATGATCTAGAGTCCTTTAATAGGAGAATGGTGAGAGTAGATAAGGGGTTGGATCAAGTTCTAGAGGACATATGCCTCCCTGGAACTAAGTGGATAACCAATTCAAAAGGTGTCCCAAACCAACTCAAGAGGGGAGATCTCAAACCAGTTGCAAGAGGCTGGTTGGACTTCATTGGGCGTTCTATATTGCCCACTATCAACCGCTCTGAGGTCACTGTCAAAAGAACAGTGATGATTCATTATATTATGCTGGGGAAAGAAGTGGAGATTCATTATCTGATTTCTTGTGAGATTTACACAATTGCAAACAAGAACTCCACTGAAGCCAAACTAGCCTACCCAGGCTTAATTTCTCTACTATGTAAAGATACTGGGGTGAGGATGGGAGTAGATGAATTCATCCCAATTGAACACCRAATCACCAAGAAGTCAATGAAAGGACAAGTGCAAGACAACTCCATAAAAAGGAGGGCGCAGGAGTTCCTCCCAGAAATTCCTGAAATTGACTATTGGACCCGCGTAGAAGCATCTATTACCAAGCTGCAAGAAGCTATGGAACAACTTAAGGAAGAACAGCAAAATCAAAACTGCATGCTCTGCAAACTGCTGAAGGAACAGGAGAAGCAGGGGCGTGAGCTACAGGAGCTGAAACGCCAGAAGCTCTTCCCTGAAGGACCAAGCACCCCACAGATTGAGGGAGCATCCACTTCTCAAAATCAAGGTTGTTGAGTCCTAACTCTGTGATAACCTTTATTATTAAGAGTCTATTTTAAGAGTCATTCATTTTTTCTGCTTTTAATTTTCTATCTTCTATTATTATGGGTCTGCTCTTATATGTATTTTTTAGTCTTATTTTTAGTCCACAATCAATAAAATTTAAAGTTTATGTCTTAAAGCTATGAATGCTCCATGAATCCATCACCTTTCTTAAATGAAAAAAATGCTCTTAATTGAAAAAGAAAAAGAAGTACATGAATCTCGAATTTTAAAACAGTTTAATTATTTTGATGTAGTGGCAATACTCTTGTTTTCTGAATGAATGCTTGAACAGTGCACATTTTTGAATTTGTTGTTTATGAATATTAAAATTGTTGGCTCTTGAAAGAATGATGAAAAAAGAGAAGTGTTATTTGATGATCTGAAAAATCATAAAATTGATTCTTGAAGCAAGAAAAAGAAGTGAATAGAAAGCTTGCAGAAAAAAATGCGAAAAAAAGAAAGAAAAAGGAAAAAAACAGAAAAAAAGAGAGCAAGCAGAAAAAGCCAATAGCCCTTTAAACCAAAAGGCAAGGGTAATAAAAAGGATCCAAGGCTTTGAGCATCAGTGATTAGGAGGGCCCATAGGAATAAAATCCTAGCCTAAGCGGTAAACCAAGCCATCCTACTCATGTGCTTGTGGCGTGAAGGTGTCAAATGAAAACTTGAGACTGAGGGTTAAAGTCATGGTCCAAAGCAAAAAGAGTGTGCTTAAGAGCTCTGACACCTCTAATTGGGACTCTAGCAAAGCTGAGTTCACAATCTGAAAAGGTTCACCCAGTTATGTGTCTGTGGCATTTTATGTTCCGTGAAATACTGGAAAATAAAATGCTTAGGGTCACGGCCAAGACTCATAAAGTAGCTGTGTTCAAGAATCAACATACTTAACTAGAGAATCATAACACTATCTGGATTCTGAGTTCCTATAGAAGCCATCATTCTGAACTCAAAAAGGATAAAGTGAGATGCCAAAACTATTCAGAGGCAAAAAGCTAAAAGCCCCGCTGATCTAATTAATACTGATCTTCATAGATTGTTTTTGGAATCATTGTATATCTTTTCTTTTAAAAGTTTTCTGTGATTTCAGGTATTTCTGGCTGAAATTAAGGGACTGAGCAAAATCTGATTCAGGCTGAAAAAGGACTAGCAAATGCTGTTGATTCTGACTCCCTACACTCGAAGTGGATTTTTCTTGAGCTACAGAAGGCCAATTGGCGCGCTCCAAATGCGTTGGAAAGTAGACATCCTGGCTTTCCAGAAATATATAATGTTTATACTTTTCCCGAGATTTGATGCCCAAACAGGCGTTCCAAGTAAGCTCAAGAAAAATGCTAACATAAACATAAAAACAAAAGCTAGAGTTTAAACGCCCAAACTGCACAAAAGCTGGCGTTTAATTCCAAGAAAAGTTCTACTATAAGAAATCTTCATATGCTCAGCCCAAGCACACACCAAGTGGGCCCGGAAGTGGATTTTTACACTAAACACCCTTGCTTACTCATTTCCTGTAACCCTAGGTCACCAATTTACTAAAAACTACTTTTAGTGATTCATCTTGTACCTCATGACATTCTACAGTTTCATATTGTATCTTATACGACATGAGTCTCTAACCCCATTGTTGGGGGTGAGGAGCTCTGCTGTTCTTCATGAATTAATGCAATTACTACTATTTTCCATTCTAACACGCTTGCTTCTATTCTAAGATAATCCATTGCACTCAACCTGATGAATGTGATGATCCATGACACTCATCACCATTCTCACCTAATGAACGCGTGCCTGACAACCACCTCTGTTCTACATGCAATCAAGCTTGAATGTGTATCTCTTGGGTTTTCTATCTAAGAATTGGAACCTTTGTGTATAGGCTAGAATTACTGGCGGCCTATTCCTGAGATCCGAAAAGTCTAAACCTTGTCTGTGGTATTCCGAGTAGGATCTGGAAAGGGATGACCGTGATGAGCTTCAAACTCGCGAGTGTTGGGTGTGTGACAGACGCAAAAGGATCAATGATCCTATTCCAACATGATCGAGAACCAACAGCTGTTAGCCGTGCGGTGCAGCGCATTTGGAACATTTTCACTGAGAGGACGGGAAGTAGCCATAACAACGGTGATGCCCAACATAAAGCTTGCCATGGAAGAAGCCTTGCATGCATGAAGAAGAAGATAGTAGGAAAGCAGAGATTCAGAAGACAAAGCATCTCCAAAGCCTCAACCTGTTCTTCATTACTGCATAACAAGTATTTATTTCATGTTCTTTTACTTTTTACAATTAAATCTGAGAATTATTGATATCCTGACTAAGAGTTACAAGATAACCATAGCATGCTTCAAGCCAACAATCTCCGTGGGATCGACCCTTACTCACGTAAGGTATTACTTGGACGACCCAGTGCACTTGCTAGTTAGTTGTGCGGAGTTGCAAAAGTGTGATTGTAATTTCGGCCACCACTTTACCCTTACTAGTCATTAGTTTAGTATTTAAGGGATTTAATTCATGTTATTCGAACACTTTACACCATCATTCAGCATATTTTCGAATTCATCATTGTATTTTTCTTTCAATATGAGTTTCTAAACCTCAGAGGTTGAGAGGAGGAGCCCTGCAGAGTCCTATGAATTAATAAAAGTATTATTGTTTCTTCTTCGATCCGTGTTTGATTTATTTCTAAGATGTATACTCACTCTTCAACATGGTTAATAGGATGATTAGTGACAATCAGCTCTGTTCATCATACAAAGACGAACATGCCTGACAAACACCCGCGTCTACTTGGGTTCGTGTGAATACGTGACTGGAAAGTACGAGACAACAACTATGTTTATACATCTCTCAGACGGCTAATCCACGACTTCGTTGGGGACTTTTCGAGACACTAGATCAGCTAATTTCTGGGGAGATTAGGGTCTCCGTGGTATGGGCTAGAATCCAAAGAAGCAACATCCTCTGATCCAGAAGATTTGACATTTTCTATGGCATTTTGAGTAGGATTTCCAGGAGAATGATCTGCTAGAGCTTAACCCTTCGTCAGGTTGGATGACAACAGCCAATGGCGTTCAATCTGTAGCAGAGGAGATCAATAACCACGGCCCATGGTGTTGATCACATACAGCCTGCCATAGAAGCGATCACTCACAAGCGAAGAAGACAGTAATGCCAAAGTTAATTCAGAAAGACTAAGCAACTCCAAACCTTAACTATTCTCTTTTCATAGTTTACACAATTTCTGAGTTCTAATTACTATTTCTCTTTATTACTATTACTAATTCCAAAAATCTTAAACTCTGTGATCCAACAACCTCTTGATCTACCTGACTAAGACCTGCAGAATAACCATAGCTTGCTTCAAACCACAATCCTCGTGGGATCGACCCTGACTCGCTCAAGTATTACATGGACGACCCAGTGCACTTGCTGGTACAACAGTACGAAGGTGTGGGGATTCGTGCTACCAAGTTTTTGACGCCGTTGCCAGAGATTGTTGAGTTTGGACAAACTAAAGGATTGTCTTGCTTCTTAGATCAGGTACTTTATTTCTTAATCATTTTTAATTGAGTTTTTTTATTATTTTGATTGAGTCTTTTATTTTTATTTTATTCTTCTTTTTTTCCAAAAATTTAAAAACCTTTTCAAAATTTTTTTTTTCTTTTCTTTGTTTAATCTTTGTTCTTAGTTTGAGTCTTGTTGCTTGTGTCACAGGTAGTTTTCTAAATTTTTGAGTCATTTTTCTAAAAATTTTTCAAAATTTGTGTCTTTTTGTTTGAGTCTTGTTTCAAATTTTAAGTTTGGTATTTGAGTCTTTTATTTTGTTCTTGGTTAAATTTTTGTGTTCTTTGAGTCTTTGTTTTTGTTCTTACAGCAATTTTCGATTTTTTTGGTATCTTCCTTTCAAAAACTTTTCAAAAATAGTTTTTCTTTGTTTAAATCATGTTTCAATTCTTTAAGTTTGGTGTCTTCTTGTTTATTCTCTTTTAATTTTCGAAAATATATGTTTTGTTTTCTAAAAATTTTAAGTTTGGTTTTCTTTGTTTGTTCTTGTGTTCTTTAAAGTTCTTGGGTCTTATTCTTCGTGTTCTTGTTAGTCTTCAAAGTGCTCTTGAGTCTTTTTTGTGTTTTGATCTTAAAATTTTTAAGTTTGGTGTCCCTTTGTGTTTCCCTCCAAAATTTTCGAAAATTAGGGGTGCTAGATCTAAAAAATTTTAAGCCTTGTGTCTTTTTACTTATTTTTCTCTTTCCTCATTAAATTCAAAAATAAAAAAATTATCTTTTCTATCTTATCTTTTAAGTAATTTTCAAAATTTTAAACTAAAAATTCAAATTTCAATTTTAAATTTTTATCTTATCTTAGTTTTCAATTTTCAAAAATCAAATCTTTTCAAAAAAAAAAATCATATCTTTTTCAAAAATTATATCCTTATCAATATTCAAAATCTTATCTTTTTAATATCTTTTTCAAATCTTTTTAATTTCCTATCTTATCTTATCTTTTTCTAATTTCAAATTTCAACCTTCAAAATTCAAAAAATTAAATTTAAAATTCAATTTCAAAATCCAAAATTTAAATTACAATTTTCAATTTTTAAAATTAAATCTTTTTCAAAATCAAATTTCAAAATCTTATCTTTTTTATTTCCTATCTTATCTTATCTTTTTCTAATTTCAAATTTCAAATTTCAAAATTCAAAAATTTAAATTTAAAATTTTAAAATTCAATTTCAAAATCCAAAATTTAAATTTTAAATTTCAATTTTTAAAATTAAATCTGGTCAAATTTCAAAATTAAAAATTCAAATTTCAAAATCTAAATTTTAATTTTCAAATTTCAATTCTTAAATTCAAATCTCTTTTTAATTAGTTACTTATCTTCTCTCTCTCCTCTCTCAAAACTTCCTAACTAACTTCTTCTCTCTAATTTTCGAAAATTCTCTTTTTCTTCTCTCTCTTCTAATTTCAAAATTTAATAATTACTATTTAAATTCTTTTTAATTAATTAAATTTAATTTCAGATTAAATAAATAAATAAAATAAAAATAAAAATATTTTAATTCTTATTCATCTCTTCTACTTCTATTTCTTCTTCCTCCTCTTCTACCCTACTTCATCTTCTACCTTTCTCCATCATAAACCCAAATGGAAATGAAGAGTTCAGAAGAACTCTGAGATCTTATACAAATCTCACTACTGACTTCTATGGAATAAGTATTAGCATACCTCACATCAAAGCAAGTAGGTTTGAATTGAACCCTCAACTTATTACTCTAGTGCAGCAAAACTGCCTGTATTCTGGGCTCCCTCAAGAAGAACCTACAGAGTTCCTGACAGATTTTTTAAAGATTGCTGACACAGTACACAGTGAGGGAGTAGATCAAGATGTCTACAGATTATTGCTCTTTCCTTTTGCTGTAAAGGATCAAGCAAAAAGGTTGTTGGATAACCAGCCTAAAGCCAGGTTGAAAACTTGGAAACAGTTAGTGGACAAGTTTTTTAAATCAATACTTTCTCCCAAGGAAGATGACCCAGCTGAGGCTGGACGTCCAAGGCTTCAAACAAGGAGATGGTGAATCCTTTTATGATGCTTGGGAAAGGTATAGGAGGATGCTAAGAAACTGTCCCACTGAAATATTTTCAGAATGGGTACAGTTAGACATCTTCTACTATGGACTTTCTGACATGGCTAGAATGTCTTTGGCCCACTCTGTTGGTGGCTCCATACATATAACAAAGATCATTCAAGAAGCTCAAGAGCTCATTGAAATCAGTTGCCATTAATCAACATCTGTACTTAGCTACTGAGACTTCTATAAAAGGAGAAGTTAAGGCAGTAGCTACTGAACCTAACCCTCTAGAACAGGATGGCCCATTGACTCAGAAGCTGCACGCCCTTGCCCAGCAATTACGGGACTTACAAGAGGCTTTGCGAGAAACTCAGGCTTCTAATAGGAATGTAGAAGCCCAGCTGGGTCAAACAAGGCAGCAGTTATCTAAGCAGATAACAGATGAATGCCAGGCTATTCAACTGAGGAGTGGGAAATCCTTAAACACATAACCTCAGTACAATGAGAAGGGAACCCAGGTCTCTGCACAAGATAGCTTTGGGCGTTCAAACACCCAAGGAGGTATCACTCTTGGCGTTGAACGCCAGGAAAAGGCAGAGAGTGGGCATTCAAACACCCAAGGAGGCAGCACCCTTGGCGTTGAACACCAATAAGAGGGCAGTGTCCCTGGCGTTGAATGCCAGGAAGAGGGCAGCAACAAGGGGGTTGAATGCCCTAGCAAGAGAGGTCAGTCACAGACTGATAACAACCTTCCTAAGCAAGCTGGTAACCCCTTTCCAACACTCATGGCATTTGGACAACTCTATGTGACCTTGGAGCAAGCATCAACTTAATACCTGCTTCATTAATAAAGAAGCTTTGTTTGACTGAMGAAGTCAAACCAACCCGCATATGCCTTCAACTTGCTGATGGTTCCATTAAGATACCATCAGGAGTAATTGAAGACATGATTGTCAAGGTTGGACCATTTGCGTTTCCCACTGACATTATGGTGTTGGACATGGAAGGGCAGAAGAGTGCATCCCTTATCCTAGGAAGACCCTTCCTAATTACAGGACGGACCCTCATTGATGTTGAGAAAGGGAAAGTAACCCTAAGAGTCAATGAGAAAAAGTTTGTACTGAATGCTATCAAAGCTATGCAACATTCAGACATCCTTGAGGAATGCACGATAATTGATCTTATTGATTCTTTGGTGGAAGAGGTCAACATGGCCAAAAGCCTCAAGGAAGGGGTGAAAGATATCCTTGATGATACTCAGCCTAATTCAAAAGAACCTCTGGAAACCTCTAAGGAAAAGGAGAAGCCTCCAAAGCTTGAGCTTAAGCCATTACTATCTTCCCTGAAATATACATTTCTGGGAGATGGAGACAACTATCCTGTAATCATAAGCTCTGCCTTAGAGCCACAGGAAGAAGAAGCACTAATTCAAGTGCTTAAAGCACATAAAACCGCCCTTGGGTGGTCTATAAGTGACCTTCAGGGCATTAGCCTAGCCCGATGCATGCACAAAATCCTGCTGGAGGATAATGCCAAACCAGTGGTGCAACAACAAAGACGATTGAATCCAGCTATGAAGGAAGTAGTGCAGAAGGAAGTCACTAAACTTTGGGAGGCTGGAATCATTTATCCTATTTCTGATAGCCCCTAGGTGAGCCCTGTCCAAGTTGTTCCTAAGAAGGGAGGCATGACAGTTGTTCATAATGAAAAGAATGAACTGATCTCTAAAAAGACAATTACAGGGTGGCGAATGTGCATTCACTGTAGAAGACTCAATGACGCCACTAGAAAGGATCATTTTCCTTTACCATTCATTGACCAGATGCTAGAAAGACTAGCAAGACATGCTTTTTATTGTTTCATGGAAGGATATTCCGGATACAATCAAATAGTAGTGGATCCACAGGGTCAAGAGAAAACAGCATTCACATGCCCATCTGGCATGTTTGCTTATAGGCAAATGCTATTTGGCTTGTGCAATGCACCTGCCACCTTTCAGAGATGTATGTTATCCATCTTCTCTGATATGATAGAGAAGTTTCTTGAAGTACTCATGGATGACTTCTCTGTTTATGGAGACTCATTTGACTCCTGTCTTGATCATCTGACTCTGGTCCTAAAAAGATGCCATGAAACAAACCTAGTTCTGAATTGGGAGAAATGCCACTTCATGGTAACTGAAGGCATTGTTCTTGGACATCGGATCTCAAATAAGGGGATAGAAGTGGATCAAGCTAAGGTGGAAGTGATTGAACGCTTGCCTCCACCCACTAATGTAAAGGCAATCAGAAGCTTCCTAGGATATGCAGAATTTTATACGCACTTCATAAAAGATTTTTCTAAAATCGCAAAACTCCTTGTAATCTCTTGGCCACTGATGTTTCCTTCATCTTTGACCAAGAATGCCTGCATGCCTTTGAAACTCTGAAAGCCAAGCTTGTCACTGCTCCTATCATCTCTGCACCCAACTGGGACTTACTATTTGAGCTAATGTGTGATGCCAGTGATCATGAAATTGGCGCAGTCCTAGGGCAAAGACATGACAAGCTTTTACATGTCATTTATTATGCTAGTCGCATATTAAATAATGCACAAAAAAACTACACTACTACAGAAAAGGAGATACTTGCAGTGGTTTATGCCATTGACAAGTTCAGATCCTACCTAGTAGGATCTAAGGTCATTATCTATACTGACCATGCTGCTCTAAAGTATCTGCTCACTAAGCAGGACTCTAAGATGGGTATTACTCCTGCAAGAGTTTGATATAGAAATTAGAGACAGAAAAGGGACAGAAAATCAGGTGGCTAATCACTTGTACCGGATTGAGCCAGTAGTAGGGACCTCTTCTCCCTCTACTGACATATCCGAATCCTTCCCAGATGAGCAACTATATGCCATCCGGACAATACCTTGGTTCGCAGACATTGCAAATTACAAGGCTATACAGTTCATTCCCAAGGAATTTACCTGGCAGCAAGCCCGGAGACTCATGCATGATGCCAAGTATTATCTATGGGATGAGCCATATCTCTTTAAGAGATGCTCGGATGGAATAATATAACATTGGGTGTCTGAAGAAGAGGCACAGAAAATTCTTTGGGATTGCCATTGCCCTGACTATGGAGGACACTTTGGAGATGAGCAGACAGCTACCAAGGTACTCCAAAGTGGCTTTTACTGGCCTACTCTCTTTAAGGATTCTAGAGAGTTCGTCTGTAACTGTGATAATTGCCAAAGAGCTCGTAATCTCCCTGATGGTCACTGTATGCCTCAGCAAGGAATCCTAGAGATTGAGTTGTTTGACGTATGGGGCATAGATTTCATAGAACCATTCCCGCCTTCATACTCAAACAACTATATCCTTGTGGCAGTAGATTATGTGTCTAAATGGGTTGAAGCAATAGCAACACCCACTAATGACACAAGAGTAGTAATGAAGTTCCTCCAGAAGAATATCTTCAGCAGATTTGGTGTCCCTAGGACACTAATTAGTGATAGACATACTCATTTCTGCAACAGACAGCTGGATTCTGTCTTAAGTCGTTACGAAGTTCGCCATAAAGTAGCAACTCCGTATCATCCCCAAACAAATGGGCAAGCTGAAGTCTCAAATAGAGAACTAAAACGAATCCTAGAGAGGCCAGTATGTACTTCTAGAAAGGATTGGGCTAGAAAGCTTGATGATGCACTGTGGGCATACAAAAAAGCTTTCAAAACCCCCATTGGAACTTCACTATATCAGCTAGTATATGGGAAGTCCTGTCATTTACCAGTAGAACTAGAACATAAGGCCTACTGGACTACTAGATTCCTCAACCTTGATGCTAAAGCAGCAGAAGAGAAATGGCTGCTCCAACTGAATGTGTTGGATGAATTCCGCTTATATGCATTTGAAAAGGCAAACAGGTGGCATGACAGAAAGTTAACTTCCAGAGTCTTTGAACCAGGATAGAAGGTCATGCTCTTTAACTCAAGACTCAAATTGTTCCCTAGGAAACTCAAATCCCGTAGGACAGGACCGTTTGTGATTACTAGTGTATCACCATACGGGCATATAGAGCTTCAAGGTAAAGAAAAAAGGTTCACTATCAATGGATAGAGGGTCAAACATTACCTTGAAGGTGATATAGAGCCAGGATGCTCAACACTATTACTAAGTTAAGTACAGTGAAGTCCAGCTAAAGACATTAAAAAAACACTTGTTGGGAGGCAACCCAATGATTCATTATATGTTATTAATTCTCTAATTATTTCTATTTTAATTATTTTTATTTTTAATTAGTTTTTTATTATATTTTAAGTCAATTTTAATGTTAGTGATCATTTATAATGCTTTAATAGAGACAGAATGACGCAGAACAGCAAACAAAATACCCTAGAGTAAGGATTTTTTTGGCGTTAAATGCCAGAAAGGGAAGGCAATTGGGCGTTTAAACACCCATGGAGACAGCAGGCCAGGCATTAAACGCCAGCCAGGAGGCCCTGGCTGGGCATTTAACGCCCTGAAGGGAGCATCAACCTGGCGTTAAACGCCAGAATACTAGCATTCTGGGGGTTTAAACGCCAGCAAGGCAGCATGGAGTTTGGTGTGGTAGGAGCCCTGTTCTCTCATCAAGAATTCAATCCCATGGCTCCAAAAAGTGGCAAGACCACCCTAAAGAACAAGAAAGAAGACAACTCAACAGTTGTTTTCAAACCTGTTCGATTCGTTACCAAGCAACATGAAGAATATTATCACAAGATAATGAGTAAAAGGCCAGTAATCCCTGAAGTGGGATTCAACCTTGGAGAAAAAGAATACCCGGAGATCCAAGAGCAGATTCGAAGGAGATGCTGGGAAATTCTAAGTAATTCTGAATTAAATGTTGGATACAACATTATTCGGGAATTCTATGCAAATCTGTGGATGACAGATAAGAAAAAGAAAGATGGAACAACCTTCCATTATTTTCGCACCATGGTTAGAGGGAAGATCATGTACTTTCACCTGGACAGGGTGAGAGAGATCTTCAAACTACCTCTACAAAAGGATGACCGTGAGTCATACAACAGAAGGGTTGTAGCTAACCAAAAGCTAGATCAAGTCCTAGAGGGCATATACCTGCCCGGAACTCAATGGATTGAGATTACAAAAGGAGAGCCATGCCAGCTAAAAAGCGCCAACCTCAAGCCTATTGCTAGAGGATGGCTAGACTTCATTGGGCGTTCTATACTCCCCACAAGTAACCGCTCTGAAGTCAACATCGCAAAAGCTGTGATGATTCACTGCATCATGATGGGAAATGAGGTGAAAGTCCACCAAATAATCCCCCATGAGATTTACAAGCTGGCAAATAGCGTGTCCACTAATGCAATGCTAGCTTATCCAAATCTTATCTTTCGCCTATGCTAAGAGGCTAAGGTTATGATCCTATCAGACCACTTTATTCCAGTGGAAAAACTAATCACCAAGCAGGTGATGGAAAGCTCCAAGATAGAAGACGATCAACTCAAAAGGAAGGCACCTGAGCCTCCCTAAGACATCCCTCTATTGGAGTATTGGGATCAACTAAAGGCGTCTGTAATACACTTGCAGAGAAATTTTGATCAGCTCGGAGAGGAGTAGAAAGATCAGACTAGCATGATTTGCAAACTGATCAAGGAGCAGGAGAAGCAAGGGCGTGAGCTGGAGGAGCTGAAGCGCCAGAAGCTCTCCCTTGAAGAGCCCAGTGCCCCTCAAGTTGAAGAGCCATGCATCTCACAACCTAAAGAGCCCAGCATCCCTTAAGTTGAAGGTTGTTGAGTTTCAACTCTGTAGCTATTCTAATTCTTGATTTTCATATTTCTGTTATTTTAATTCGTATGTATCATTTTAGGTTACATGATCACTAGTAGTAATTAAGTTTTTTATTTTATGTCTTTTAATTTTTAGGATTACATAAGCATTAGTAGTAATTAATTAATTTTTATTTTTCCAATTAGCTATAAATTATTCCTCTTATCATCATTAAACATGAACAAAATAGTAGATTTTTTTTAGAAGAATTGAGATGCATAAATTTTCGAGTTTTCCAATAAAGAATAGTTAATCATTTCTTTAGTTTTCTGAATGTATGAATAAACAGTGCATATTTGAAGTTGAATGTTAGGATGCTGGCTCTTGAAAGAATGAAGAAGAAGGAAAAGTACTATTGATAATCTGAAAAATCTAAAAATTGATTCTTGAAGCAAGAAAAAGCAGCAAAAGAAAAAGAAAAAGCATATTTCTTCGAAAAAATTGGCAAAAAAGAAAAGAAAATAAAAAAAAGAAAGAAAAAGCTATTAGCTCTTTAAACTAAAAGGCAATGGTAAAAGGATCCAAGGCTTTGAGCATCAGTGGTTAGGAGGGCCTAAAGGAAACAAAATCCTAGCCTAAGCGGCTCAACTAAGCTGTCCCTAACCATGTCCTTGTGGCGTGAAAGTGTCAAGTGAAAAGCTTGAGATTGAGTGGTTAAAGTTGTGGTCCATGATGAATGGATTTTTGATGGTAAAGAATTTCACAAATGAAATCTCGTTGCTAGTATAGTTTCTAAACCTACAAAGAATCCTCTCATACAAAAATTTGGTTGTCACAAGTAACAAACCCCTAAAATTAATAACCAAAGTATTCAAACCTTGGGTCGTCTCTCAAAGGAACTGCAGGGAAGTGTTCTTGTTATTGGTTATGGATTGAATATCTTTGGGGTTTTGATAAGAGACATGAAAGATAAATTACAAAAGAGGTAAACTAATAGCTAAAAAAGCTCTTGACAAGAAATGAGAACTAGAAGTCTTATCCTCATTATATTCCTCAATTGTGACATCAATTGTCCATTGCTTCCACTTAGTCAACCTCTAACTATGAAAGAAAGTCAAGAGGACAAATCAATTTGATTCCTCAAGTCCTAGTCAACTCCTAGGAAAGACTAGAGTTAGTGAAATTCAAATCAACTAGCAACTTTCAATTATCAATCAACAAAAGAGTTTGATAATTGAAGAGTCTCCAATTACTCAACCAAAGCCAAGAGGAGAAAAATCTACTCTATAATCCAACCAAGCATTTTGTCAAACACTTGGAAGGCATAAAAGCAATGCAAGATAGAATTGCAAGAAAAATAAATCTGCAACTACTAATTGCAAGAAAATTGACAACAACAATTCAAATCAATAATAAAAGAACATGAAACATAAATTGCATTAAAAGAGAAATAGAAGAAACAAAAGTGCATCAACAATAAAGTAAACAATTACAAGAATTAAATGCTAAACTAGAGAAAGCAAAGGTAGAAGAACAAGAAATTGGAAAGGAAAAGTAAATTAAAGCATGAATTAAACCTAGATCTAAGAAATCCTAATCTACCTCTAACCTAATTCTAGAGAGAAGAGAGAGCTTCTCCCTCTAGAATTCTAACTAAAGCATTCCCTCCAAAATTCAATTATGACTCCCCCTCCCCCTTTGACTCCTCTTTATTTCTGCATATAATAGGCTCAGAAATGAGTTGGATTTGGGCCTGGAAAGCCGAGAATTCGCCCCCAGCGTTTTCACTTTAATGAAGTCACATGCGAGCATTGACGCATACGAGTGGGTCACGCGTACGCATCGCTTGACAATTAGCTTTCCATGCGTATGCGTCATGTACGCGTACGCGGCGACTTCACATTCCATGCGTGCGCGTCTGTTGCACGTGCGCGTCGATGAATGCATCCCAAATCCTTGATTTTCTATGATTTCTCTACTTTGCATCCTTTTCTCTTTATTCCTTTGATCCATTCCTAGCCTTTTCAACCTGAAATCACTAACACACACATCAAGGCATCTAGTGGAATCAAAGGTGAATTAAACTTAACCAATTAAGGGCCTAAAAAGTATGTTTTCACTCTTAAGTACAAATTAGCGAGAATATACAAAACCATGCTATTTCACGGAATAAATGTGGGAAAAGGGTGATAAAATCCCATAAATTCAGCATAGAATGCACCACCAAATTGTGGTGCATCAGTCCAAAGCAAAAAGAGTGTGCTTAAGAACTCTGGACACCTCTATCTGGGGACTCTAGCAAAGCTGAGTCACAATCTGAAAAGGTTCACTTAGTTAAAGTGTCTGTGGCATTATTGTATCCGGTGGTAACACTGGAAAACAAGGTGCTTAGGGTCACGGCCAAGACTCTGAAAGCTGTGTTCAAGAATAAAAAGAGCTGAACTAGGAGAATTAATAATATCATCTGGATTCTAGGTTCCTAATGATGCCAGCAATTCTGATTTTCAATGGATAGTGAGATGCCAAAACTATTCAGAAGCAAAAAGCCACTAAGTCTCGCTCATCTCATTGAAACTGAGCTTCATTGGAAACTCAGAGATTTATTGCATCCTAATTTTCTTTTCATCTTATTTTATTTTTAGTTGCGTGGGGACAAGCAACAGTTTATGTTTGGTGTTGTGATGAGCGGATATTTTATACGCTTTTTGATGTTATTTTCATATAGTTTTTACCATGTTTCATTTAGTTTTATTAAGTTTTTACAGGTTTTAGTGATAAATTCATATTTTTGGATTCCACTTTTAGTTTGTGTGTTTTTGTACCATTTCAGGTATTTTTTGGCTGAAATTGAGGAGTTGGAGCAATAGTCTGATTCAAAGACAGAGAAAACATTGCAGTTGCTGTCCAGATCTGACCTCCTTGCACTCGAAAGAGATTTTCTAGAGCTACAGATAGCCAAATGGAGCGTTCTCAATGGCTGTGAAAAGTTGACTTCCAGAGTTTTCCAGCAATGTATAATAGTCCATACTTTGCTTCAGAGTAGAAGGCCCAAAATTAGCGTCCAACGCCAGCTTCCTGCCCTCTCTCTGGCGTCCAGCGCCCAAGGAGCAGAGTCCAGCATCCAAATGCCCAGAGAGGACCTTAGCCAGCGTTTCATGCCCTAAAGGCCTCCTAGCACGTGGATCTCAGCAAAGCTCAGCCCAAACACCCACCAAGTGGGCCCCATAAGTGGATTTTAGCACTAAAAAGGCTGCTTTACACTTACTAGCCATTAGTTTAGTATTTAAGGGATTTAATTCATGTTATTCGAACACTTTACACCATTATTTAGTATATTTTTGAATTCATCATTGTATTTTCCTTTCAGTATGAGTTTATAAACCTCTTAGGTTGAGCGGAGGAGCCCTGCTGAGTCCTATGAATTAATAAAAGCATTACTGTTTCTTTTTCGATCCGTGTTTGATTTATATATAAGATGTATACTCACTCTTCAACATGGTGAATACGATGATCAGGGACAATCAGCTCTGTTCATCAGATTAAGATGAATGTGCTTGACAAACACCTGCGTCTACTTGGGTTCGTGTGAATACGTGGCTGGAAAGCACGAGACAACAGCTATGTTTATACATCTTTCAGACGGCTAATCCACGACTTTGTTGGGGACTTCTCAAGACACCAGTTCAGCCAATTTCTGAGGAGATTAGGGTCTCCGTGGTATAGGCTAGAATCCAAAGAAGCAGCATCCTCTGATCTGGAAGATTCGACCTTGTCTGTGGCGTTTTGAGTAGGATCGCCAGGAGAATGATCTACTAGAGCTTCACCCTTCGTTAGATTGGATGACCACGGCCAATGGCGTTCAATCTGTAGCAGAGGAGATCAATGACCATGGCCCATGGCGTTGATCACATTCAGCCTGCCATAGAAGAGATCACTCACAAGCAAAGAAGACAGTAATGCCAGAGTTAATTCAGAAAGACTAAGCAACTCCAAACCTAAACTATTCTCTTTTCATAGTTTACACAACTTCTGAGTTCTAATTACTCTTTTTCTTTATTCCTATTACTGATTCCAAAAATTCTAAACTCTATAATCCAACAACCTCTCGATCTGCCTGACTAAGATCTGCAGGATAACCGTAGCTTGCTTCAAACCACAATCCTCGTGGGATCGACCCTGACTCGCTCAGGTATTACTTGACGACCCAGTGCACTTGCTGGTACAACAGTACGAAGGTGTGGGGATTCGTGCTACCAAGTTTTTGGCGCTGTTGCCGGGGATTGTTGAGTTTGAACAAATTGAAGGATTGCCTTGCTCCCTAGATCAGGTACTTTATTTCTTGATCATTTTTAATTGAGTTTTTTTATTCTTTTGATTGAGTCTTTTATTTTTATTTTCTTCTTCTTTTTTTTTCCCAAAAATTTAAAAACCTTTTCAAAAATATTTTTTTCTTTTCTTTGTTTAATATTTGTTCTTAGTTTGAGTCTTGTTTCTTGTGTCACAGGTAATTTTCTAAATTTTGAGTCCTTTTTCTATTTTTTTTTTAAATTTGTGTCTTTTTGTTTGAGTCTTGTTTCAAATTTTAAGTTTAGTGATTGATTTTTTTATTTTGTTCTTGGTTAAATTTTTGTGTTCTTTGAGATTTTGTTTTTGTTCATTCAACAATTTTTGATTTTTTTGGTATCTTCCTTTCAAAAACTTTTCAAAAATAGTTTTTCTTTGTTTAAATCTTGTTTCAATTCTTTAAGTTTGGTGTCTTCTTATTTATTCTCTTTTAATTTTTGAAAATATATGTTTGGCTTTCTAAAGATTTTAAGTTTGGTGTTCTTTGTTTGTTCTTGTGTTCTTTAAAGTTCTTGAGACTTGTTCTTCGTGTTCTTGTTAGTCTTCAAAGTGTTCTTGAGTCTTTTTTGTGTTTTGATCTTAAAATTTTTAAGTTTGGTGTGTCTTTGTTTATTTGGTGCACGAAATTGTGATCTCAGTCAACGGCGCCAAAAACTCTGTACGCACGTCTTAATAAATCGTTTTTCATTCACAACTTCGATACAACTAACCAGCAAGTGCACTGGGTCGTCCYAGTAATAAACCTTACGTGAGTAAGGGTCGATCCCACGGAGATTGTTGGTATGAAGTAAGCTATGGTCATCTTGTAAATCTCAGTCAGGCGGATAAAATATCACATTTCTGGACTTACTAGAGTTTGTTGTGTTTTTCTGTGATTTCAGGTATTTTCTGGCTGAAATTGAGGGACTTGAGCAAAATCAGATTCAGAGGTAGAAGAGGACTGCTGATGCTTTGGATTCTGATCTCCCTGCACTCAAAGTGGATTTTCTGGAGCTACAAAATCATGGCTGCCTCTAATTGCGTTGGAAAGTAGACTCCAGGGCTTTCCAGCAATATTAATAGTTTATATTTGGGCTGTGTT
>QBTX01002496.1:0-19023 GCA_003063285.2 Arachis monticola
AAGTGCACTGGGTCGTCCAAGTAATAAACCTTACGTGAGTAAGGGTCGATCCCACGGAGATTGTTGGTATGAAGCAAGCTATGGTCATCTTGTAAATCTCAGTTAGGCGGATAATAAATGATTATGGAGTTTTCGAATAATAATAATAAATAAACAGAAAATAAAGATAGAAATACTGACGTAAATCATTGGTGGGAATTTCAGATAGGCGTATGAAGATGCTGTGCTCCTTCTGACTCTCTGCTTTCCTACTGCCTTTATCCAATCCTTCTTACTCCTTTCCATGGCAAGCTGTATATAGGGCATCACCGTTGTCAATGGCTACATCTCATCCTCTCAGTGAAAATGGTCCAAATGCTCTGTCACAGCACGGCCAATCATCTGTCGGTTCTCGATCATGTCGGAATAGAATCCATTGATTCTTTTGTGTTTGTCATCACGCCCAACAATCGCGAGTTTGAAGCTCGTCACAGTCATTCAATCCCTGAATCCTACTCGGAATACCACATACAAGGTTTAGACTTTCCGGATTCTCATGAATGCCGCCATCAATTCTAGCTTATAGCACAAAGATTCTGATTAAGGAATCCAAGAGATATGCACCCAGTCTAAGGTAGAACGGAAGTGGTTGTCAGTCACGCGTTCATAGGTGAGAATGAAGATGAGTGTCACAGATCATCACATTCGTCATGTTGAAGTGCAACGAATATCTTATAATAGGAATAAACTGAATTGAATAGAAAATAGTAGTAATTGCATTAAAACTCGAGGTACAGCAGAGCTCCACACCCTTAATCTATGGTGTGCAGAAACTCCACCGTTGAAAATACATAAGTGATGGTCCAAGCATGGCCAAATGGCCAGCCCCCACGGTCTAAGAACTAAACATCCAAAGATGTGGTCAAAGACCGAATGGTCAAAAGGGCACTAGTACAACAGTAAAAAGTTCTATTTATAGTAAAACTAGCTACTAGGGTTTGCAAAAGTAAGTAATTGATGCAGAAATCCACTTCCAGGGCCCACTTGGTGTGTGCTTGGGCTGAGCTTGAGCTTTACACGTGCAGAGGCTTCTTTTGGAGTTGAATGCCAAGTTGTAACGTGTTTTTGGCGTTCAACTCTGGTTCGTGACGTGTTTCTGGTGTTTGACTCCAGAATGCAGCGTGGAACTGGCGTTAAGCACCAGTTTGCGTCATCTAATCACAAATAAAGTATGAACTATTATATATTGCTGGAAAGCTCTGGGTGTGTAATTTTCAACGCCGTTGAGAGCGCACCATTTGGAGTCATGTTGCTCCAGAAAATCCAGTTTGAGTGCAGGGAGGTCAGAATCCAACAGCATCAGCAGTCCTTTGACAGCCTTTTATCAGAGTTTTGCTCAGGTCCCTCAATTTTATCTAGAAAATACCTGAAATCACAGAAAAACACATAAACTCATAGTAAAGTCCAGAAATGTGAATTTAGCATAAAAACTAATGAAAACATCCCTAAAAGTAGCTAGATCCTGCTAAAAACTATCTAAAAACAATGCCAAAAGGCGTATAAATTATCCGCTCATCACCAACCAACTGAGGAGAAAAGATTTATGCCCCCAAGCTAGAGGGTGGCTGGATTTTGTAAGAAGGTCTCTCGACCTCACCTCCAACACTTTAGAGGTGACTTTAAAAATGGCTGTGCTCATATACAACATAATAAAAAGAGAGAACGTTAATATCAGGAAATTGATTGCCAACAACATCAATAGGGTGCTGAAAAGCACCAAGGATAGCTCAAGGTTGGCATTCCCCAGCATCATTTAAAGGCTTTGTGATGAGGCAGGGGTGGAAAAGATTATTGATGAAGTTCTGGTGGAACAAGAGAAGCCTATAACTGCCAAGAAGATGTCCAAAGTGGTGGCTGCCAACACTCTTTAGAGAGCAAGGGAGCATAGAGCTCATGCTCAGGTACCATAAGGGCCGCCACACGAAGAAGGAGAGGTTGAAGATCAACCACAATATCTAGCACTACCACCACCAATTCAATAATTTCCTGACGGTTTCAACTGGGAGTAATTGCAAGGAGACATACATCAAATGAGAGGAGATATACACCATCTGAGAGAGGATGTCAACCAACTCAAGGAACAACAACAATATTGGGGCCAAGTGCATGAAGACATACAACAATTCCAAGGAAGTATGGAGTACTTAAAGGAGCAACAAGGCCAGTTCAACTGGGGAGAGATGCAAGGCAGCCTCAACAAAATAGTGGAATAAAACAAATGGCATCTGAGGAACCTTGCTGAGTTTAGACATTTTTATGATGCTAGAACCATTTCAAGAGGACAATATAATATCAACACACAACCGAAGCTGAATCACTTCTGTAATGCTGTGGCAGCCTTGAACCCTGGATACCTAACATTTGTACAAGGAATGGAGGAGTTAAGTGCACAACAAGAAGAAATTCTGGCCAAGCACAAGGAAGATGAAAGAACCTACATGAGAAGGCTAGGATTTTAGAAGCCCAAGGACACAAAGGCACAACAAGGATCCTCCAAGAAGGATGATGATGACTCCTCCCCCTCCAAGAAGAAAGACAAAAGAAAAGGGCCAATGAACTGAAGCTGCTCAAGGTTGTTGACTCCCATGGTCGACACTTTAAAATTCTGAATTTCTGTTTGATTTCCTTATGTTTAATTTCTGTTTAATAATAGTTGCAAGGTTAGGATAGTTTATGCTTCATGATTGATTTCTTTATGTTCTGAAGTCTTTTATGAGTCCTTTATGATTAAAGAAAGAAAATGCAATGTTGTTTAAGTCTCATGATCATCAAATAAAAGAGTAGTTTGATTCCATAAGAGTCTATAGTGAGTTCTTGCAAAAATAATAGTAAAAGAGACTAAGACCAAGTGGGACTATTCAAAGCCAAGAGATAAAGGAACTAAGTGTAGGACCTTGAATGAACTTGAAAGAAAATGAGTCATGATGAGCAACTAGACTTAGAGAGGGAGTGAGAAGTAAAAGCTAAGGATGTCCCTTGAATATCTATAGAACCAAGAAGTAGTAAGCAACAAAAGACCCAAGGCTCTGAGGGGTGTTTCAACACCTAGTACCCTAAAACCAATTGGTTTGGGAGTGCTAATTGAAAGCCTAACTTAAAGGGTCAATTGAAAAGAAAAGTGAAAAAGAAAGAACAACCAAAAAGAAAGAGGAAGCAACTCATGCTACCTCAAGGTGACAATCAATAAAAAGGGCCCCTAAGGCATATACTTGGAAGAACCCTCAAGAATCTAAGAATTCATTGCGAATTTGAACCAATAATATTCATGCATGTGTTAAACACTTAGCCTTATCTTTGGTAATGTATGCACCAATTCAAGGTCAAGTCTCAATCCATCTAAGAACAATTCACATTGATTTTCTTGGGACAAGCAAAGCTTAAGTTTGGTGTTGTGATGACTTGCATCCTTTACCCTTTTTACCTATCTAAAAGGACCATAAAAAGAACACATATTCATTGTTTCAATGCAATTTCATGAATCAAATGATAAATATTATGGTACATTGCTTTGAAAGGGGTTTGTGTTGAATTTCAGGTAAAAAGAGCAACAAAAAGGGAAGAAAAAAACAAGTAAAGATGGGCATTTGAAGTGGGCGTGCCATTTAGAACAAACGCCATGAAAATGAGTGGGCGTGGCACCCCAGCACGAGGGCGTGGCATGCCAGTAATGGATTCTAGAGAGCAATGTTGAAGGCCACAAAGGGGGCGTGGCACACCAGTTCATCAATCAGAAAGGGACATCACTTGTGCGTGCTACTTGGTATCAAGGCATTGCACGCCAGTTCAAGTTTTCAGAAAGGAAGTGAAGACCCAAATACTTGGGTGTGCCACTTTGGTCCCAGGTGTGGCACGCCAACACTAAAGAAGACCAAGCACCAAAGCTCGGCTTGCCACCTGAGGTCGAAAGCGTGGCACGCCAACTCTCATTAGTTACTTGGGCGTGCCACTTGAATGCTGGGCGTGGCACACCATCTATTGGAGAAAGGAAGAATGCTGGGTGTGGCACGCCAATTGTGTTTTCCAGAGAAGTGAAGGAAGCATGCACATTGGGCGTGGCACGCAAGACCCTGGGCGTGGCATGCCAGTTATATTTTCCAAAAACGTGAAGAAGCCTGCATCATTGGCGTGTCACGCCAGACCCTGGAAGTGGCACGCCAGTTATGTTTTCCAGAGAAGAAGATGGAACACCCACAATGGGCGTGGCACGCCAAACTCTGGGCGTGCCACGCTAGTTCAATGCTCCAAATAATAGATTGGGCGTGCCATTTAAGCTCGAAAACGTGGCATGCCAGGCTAACCAACGCTTTAAGAAGAGGTTGGGCGTGCCACTTGAGGTCGAAGGTGTGGCACGCCAGGCTAACCAATGCGTTAAGAAGAGCTTGGGCGTGCCACTTGAGGTCGAAGGCATGACATGCCAGGCTGGCCAACATTAAAGAAGATCCTGGACATGCCACTGGTGGCTCGAAGGCATGGCACGCCAGGCTGGCCAACATTAAAGAAGATCCTGGGCATGCCACTTGGGCTCGAAGGCATGGCATGCCAGGCTAGCCAACATTAAAGAAGACCCTGGGCGTGCCACTTGGGTTCGAAGGCGTGGCACGCCAGGGATGTCAACACATGAGGTGTGCCACTTAAAGAGCTGGGCGTGGCACGCCAAGCCAAATTAGAGGCTAGGTGTGGCACGCCACATGAACGCCAGTCACACGCCAGCTACTGGAGGTAACGTTTGTTGAGTTTTCCTTTTCCCTACAATTGTAATTTTCTTTTCCTTTTGTGTTTTCTTAATTCTAGAAATAGGAGTAGTATAAATACCCCCTAGAAGTACTGAAAAAGGGGGGTCGAGTTGGGTTGTATTGTATTGGCATTGCTAAGTTTAGATCTAGTTTTACTTTACACTTCATCTCTTCCATCTCGGGTACTTTTCTCTAAGCTATGAGTAGATAAACTCCCTCTCATTGGGAGAGGGAGCTCTGTTGTACTTGATGGATTAATGATAGTGAATTTCTTCTTCTCTTCATCTTCTCTTTGATTTGCTAGAAGGAATTTCGTTCTTCATGCTAGTGTTCAGTCATCTTGGGAAATAGGTTGAATGCAAAATGGGTTTCATGGGAACCTTGGAAAAGGAAACATGAAACCATGCTTGAAATTCCTTCTCACACTTGATTAGAATTTGGGTTTTGGGATTAGATATGGTGACGTATAGTCCACCCATTATTTGGACCTATGATGATGTGTGGTATAATCAGTGACCAAGCATATCTCTTTTCATGAGCAATTAGACCAAGGAATTGGCTAGTTATCAAGATTTGAGAGATTGAGTTACCAAGGGATTAGGACTCAATCAATCATGATTGCCAAGAGGTCAATGAGTTGCATGATTGAAGATGAGATAAACTGAATTTAATCCAAAGAGATCAACATCTTCTAATCCCAATGAATTCCCCTATTCTTATCTTCCACATTCTTTATAGCTTTCTTTTACATTCTGCTAATTCCCCATTCCCATTTACTATTTAGTCATTTATACTCCTGTTCTTTACATTCTTGCCATCTATATTTCTACACTTTATTGCTTTCCTTTACTTTCATGTTCTTTATAATTTTGTAGTTTAATTTTCGGTACTCAATACTCTCTACCTGATTAGCTTGACAAATTAACTCATTAGCTAACACTGCTCAAACGATCAATCTCTGTGGATACGATCCCACTCCTCGTGGGTTATTACCTGACGATAATTTGATGCGCTTGCCAAAGAACGGATTCATTATATTATGTGGGTAGTAAACTCCGGTCATCAAGGAGCTCGGTGCATATCTTATTCAAATCCACTTTGGATAAATTCGGGCTGGAAGTAAGGGATCTAAAAGCCTACCCGGATAAGACCACCAACGGAGGAGCCAATCTAGAAGGAGACCTCAAGGAATAGCTCGTGGATTTTCTCAGAAAAATATCGACCTCTTCACGTGGAAGGCCTTGGACATGTCACGCATACACCTTGACTTGATGTCCTACAGACTGGTAGTGTACCCGGGCTCCCGTCCTGTTTAGCAAAAGTGTTGAAAGCTTTGGCCCAAAAGGACACAGGCCGTAGAAGAGCAAGTACATGCCCTACTAAAGGCAGGATTCATGAGAGAAGTAAAATAACCACTGTGGCTAGCCAACGTCATTTTGGTGAAAAAACAAAACGGAAAATGAAGGATATGTGTTGACTACACTGACCTTAACAAAGCCTACCACAAAATTCCCTACATCTTCCAAGCATTGATGTCTTAGTCGATTCAGCCTTAGGCTACCTATTCTTCATGGATGCCTACTAGGGATACAATCAAATCTCGATGCACAAACTAGATCAAGAAAAGACCTCTATTTTAACTTCAAAGGCAAACAATTGTTATATAGTAATGCCCTTTGGATTGAAGAATGTGTGGGCTACATACCAGCGGTTAATGAACAAAGTATTTTCCTCGCACATAGAAAAACTAATAGAGGTGTACGTAGATAACATGCTCGTCAAAACCAAAGAGGGCGCAACACTGTTGTCTGACCTCTCTGAGGTATTCACCACCATAAGAAAGCATGACATGAGGTTAAACCCTTCGAAATGAACGTTTGCAGTAGAAGTCAGGAAGTTCTTAGGCTTCAAGCTCACCCAAAGGGGCATAGAAGTAAATCCAAACATGTGCCAAGCTATCCTCGACATGAAGAGACCGACCTATGTCAAGGAGGTCCAACAAATAAATGGGAGGTTAGCAGCCCCTAGTAGGATCAGCCCTGAAATCACTCCCTCTTTACTCTATCCCGAGGAAGGGCAAACAATTCGAGTGCACCCTGGAATGTGAACAAGCCTTCCAAGATTTTAAAGCCTTCCTAGATGAGCCACCTATACTCGCTTAACCTATAAAGGGAGAGGAGCTCGTCCTATACCTAGCAGTGGCAAGTCGGGACGTAGTATCCGCTCTAGTACGGGAAGAAGAGAAGTGGCAACAACCTATCTATTTCATCAGTAAAACCTTACAGGAGGCAGAGCTAAACTACTAAAAGATATAAATATTTGCCTATGCCCTCATCCTCACGTCTTGAAGTCTCCGATCCTACTTCCAGGCTCACATCATCAGAGTTCGATACTACAATAGGCAGTGGAACTGTCCGAGTTTGACCTAAAATATGAAGTTTAGACAGTAATCAAGTCACAATACCTTGCCGACTTCGTCGCAAAATACACCGAAAGCCCCGAAGATCTGACCACATGGAGCCTATATGTAGACGGGTGATCAAATAAAGCAGGAAGCGAGGCCAGAGTCATTCTAGAAAGTGATCAAGGAACTTGGATAGAGCTGTCCTCAAGGTTTAAATTTCCCACATATAACAACCAAGGAGAGTATGAAGCCCTACTAGCTGGCTTGAAGCTGGCAAACAAAGTGGGGGCTGAGAAATTGGTAGTGTTAAGTGATTCACAGGTGAACCTCGGAAATTAATGGAACCTATGGTGTGAGCCCAAAGTGGGTTTAGGAATTTTTGTCTCAAAATAGAATTGGCATTGCAAGTGTAGTCCCAAACCCACAATCAACTCTCAACCAAAGTTTGAATTCAAAAGATGTCACTATTTGTTCATACACCGGTTCGAGCTATAGGACCGAGTTGGCTAAAGACAAAGGGACTGACCTCACGAAAGGTTGGCCTGCCGCCGACCTCTTCACAAAGAGCTCGGACGAATCACCACAGAGGCCCAAAGAGGCCCAAGAAAGAAAAGCCACTGCTTACTAGAAGGCGGCTGGCCGAAAGATAAGTGATCTCACCCACAAAAGATAAGATAAGATAACAAACTTATCTCAAGGAAGGTCACTCAACACTACTATAAATACACTAGAGCACCCATGTCTAACTCATACTCCAATTCTTCAAAAAACCTGCTTAAAGCCCGTGCTGACTTAAGCTTCGGAGTCTCTTGCAGGTACTACCACCCCCGGTGATCAAGGTCCAGCAGCATCTCAAACTCCAAACAAGTCGGACATGGCAGCTCTGATCGCACCAGAAGATCTCGTCCGAGATTGAGCTCAACATTTCAGGTAACCCTCGGAACATTGGCGCCGTTGCCGGGGACCCTGGAAGTCACCCCATCCCCATGGCAAACAACCTTGCCAACGACCATAACTCTGGTTTGGAAGAAGGAATGCCACTTAAGAATACAAATGCCACACCAAACTCCCCAAAGGACACAGACCAATCCAAGGGAGACAAGCATACTCAAAACACAAAAATTTTAGATGCCATTCGTGAACAGCAGGATCGCCTCAAACAGCTCGAACAAGAAGCCGAATGTCAGCGCGAAATTGAGTGAGATCTCCGAACTATAACCGCTCGGTCCAACTGCGAAGAAGCCCCCACAAAGACCAAGACCCGTTCTCGAAAGAAATCATGAAAGATAAAGTCCCAAAGGACTTCAAAACCTCTGACATGACCCCATACGATGGTACGTTTGACCCAAGTCATCACTTCAGCAACTCTAAAAGCCGAATGTACCTCACGGATGCCTCAGACGCGACCCATTGCAAAGCCTTCCCAAACACCTTGACCAAGACAGCGATAAAGTGGTTCGACAGCCTACCGCCAAGGTCGATCACAAGCTTCAACGACCTCGCTAAGAAATTCTTAGCCAGATTCTCCATCCATAAAGACAAAGCCAAGCACGCTCCAATCTTGCTCGGGATTAAACAAGGAGATCGGGAAAGCCTCTGCAGTTATATGGAGAGATTCAATAAAGCATGCCTTGACATACAAACCTTTCTACAAAGGCAGTGATTATGGGACTCATCAACGGTCTGCAAGAATGACCCTTTAGCCACTCCATATCCAAAAACACCCCACATCTCTGAATGAGGTACAAGAACAGGCGGAAAAGTACATCAATATAGAGGAGAACTCCCGATTAGGAGAAACCTCAAAGACCGGATTCTCCTACCCACCTTGGGACAAGGATAAAGAGTCCACGAAAAAAGAAGACCAACCTACTGAGAAACCCAGAAAGTACCACAACTACACCCCTCTTCGAGTGTCCCTTGTGGATGTTTACTGAGAGATATGCAACACTGAGAAGATCCCACCGCCTCACCCGATTAAACATAAGAGAGGAGGAAGTCGGACAGAGTATTGCAAATACCACCGAATCTACGGGCATTCTACCAAGGAGTGCTATGATGAGCGGATAATTTATACGCTTTTTGGCATTATTTTTAGGTAGTTTTTAGTAGAATCTAGCTACTTTTAGGGATGTTTTTATTGGCTTTTATGAAAAATTCACATTTCTGGACTTTACTATGAGTTTGTGTGTTTTTCTATAATTTCAGGTATTTTCTGGCTGAAATTGAGGGACCTGAGCAAAAATCTGATAGGAGGCTGAAAAAGGACTATAGATGTTGTTGGATTCTGACCTCCATGCACTCAAAATAGAATTTCTGGAGCTACAAAACTTCAAATGGCGCGCTCTCAATTGCATTGGAAAGTAGACATCTGGGAATTTCCAGCAATATATAATAGTCCATACTTTATTCGAGTTTAGAGGATGAAAACTGGTGTTTAACACCAGTTCCATGCTGCATTCTGGAGTAAAATGCCAGAAACACGTCACAAACCAGAGTTAAATGCCAAAAACACGTTACAACTTGGCGTTTAACTCCAAGAGAAGCCTCTGCATGTGTAAAGCTCAAGCTCAACCCAAGCACACACCAAGTGGGCCCCGGAAGTGGATTTTTACATCAATTACTTATCTCTGTAACCCTAGTAGCTAGTTTAGTATAAATAGAACTTTTTACTATTGTATTGGGTCTCTCTTAGACCATTTGGTCTTTTTGAACCATTAAGTATTGGTTATCCTGGTTCCCTCTCTGGGGCCGGAACCAATGAACACCTTTATCACTAATGTATTTTCAATGGTGGAGTTTCTACACACCATAGATTAATGGTGTAGAGCTCTACTGTTCCTTGAGTATTAATGCAAATTACTACTGTTTTCTATTCAATTCATGCTTATTCTTATTCTAAGATATCCATTCGCACCCAAGAACCTAATGAATGTGATGATTATGTGATGCTCATCACCATTCTCACTTTTGATTGTGTGCCTGACAACCACTTTCGTTCTACATGTAAATAAGCTTGAATGAATATCTCTTAGATTCCTTAATCAGAATCTTCGTGGTATAAGTTAGAATCCATTGGCAGCATTCTTGAGAATCCAAAAGTCTAAACCTTGTCTGTGGTATTCCGAATAGGATTCAGGGATTGAATGACTGTGACGAGCTTCAAACTCGCGAATGTGAGGTGTGGTGACAACGCAAAAGAATAGTAAATCCTATTCTTACATGATCGAGAACCGACAGATGATTAGCCGTGCGGTGACAGCGCACCTGGACCATTTTCACTGAGAGGACGGACGGTAGCCATTGACAATGGTGATCCCCTAACATACAGCTTGCCATGGAAAGGAGTAAGAATGATTGGATGAAAGCAGTAGGAAAGCAGAGATTCAGAAGGAACATAGTATCTTCATGCGCTTATCTGAAATTCCCACCAATGAATTACATAAGTATCTCTATCTTTATTTTATGCTTTATTTATCTTTATATTCGAAAACCATTATAACTGATACGTAAAATTGATAATTCTACGTACAACCGGCAAGTATACCGGATCGTATCAAGTAGTAAGACTCACTAAGAGTGAGGTCGATCCCACGAGGATTGGCTAATGTGTTGTTGGTTGCATGTTGGGATTGTGAGGTCTGAAGAAGATTCAGTGTTGGTGTCGCAGGTGAGTTGGACTGACACGTTGATCGTGATGTGTTAACATAAAGTTGCTTGTGTAGTTGTAGCTGTTTGTGTGTTGGTGGTCTAGGTTAGGGTGCTTACGCGTTTGTGGTGGGTTTACATACGAATCGTGTGGGATTCGTGATGTGCCTGGCTACGTCTTTGTTTGGTCTGTGATGTCTCTGTGTGCTGTAGTTCGTGAGGTAGTGTGTGGAGGTTTGTTGTGGGATTTCAGATGATGCTGGGTGGGGTCGGTTGAGTATGGGTCTTGCCGGGTTGGTTCGTAGAATTAATCAAGTTTACGTATTAGTGTTTATGGCGCGCGTTGCCGGGGATTGGAAAGATCTGACCATGATTAAGTGAAAGGTGGTTTAGGATTAAGCATTTGTTCTTTGTGTTTTTGTGTAAGAGCGGCCACTGTTGGATACTTTGTTTCACTATCTCTCCCAATTTCAAATCTCTAGTTCTGAGAATATTGGCCACTTTGGTGAGTGTTGGTTTTGTGTTTATGTTGTATGTAGAGCTGTATAGTGAGTATGCCGTATAGTATTGAGGACGAGAGAAGCCTGCGAAGGATAGAGGAGTAGGCACGAGAAGAGGAAAGGTTCTATAGTTGGGGTGTGAGAGGGTCAGGAGGTGAAATCAGAGGGAGAACGATCAAACGATGCGAGGAGTGGAGAATTGCGAAATATGCTCCGTGGGAGGGTCCAACATATAAGTGGTGGACCAAGCTAGAAGGGTTAGCTGTATCCTCTGTAACACTATCCTGGATCCAAAGACAAGTGTGTGGAGCATGTTATTGCTACATGTGATGCGCCGCCAAATGTTAGGGCCAATAACTTTGAGTTAACCTCACTCATCACTTTGGTATAGAACAATTGCTCTTATGGGGGGGGACCTCTTGAAGACACAAATCAACATCTCTCTGTCTTTCTAAGGATATGCAGCCGACGGTGAAGACAAGGATGTGAGGTTGCATCGCATGTCTACGAAGTGGTTGTGTGCTGTATGTTGCCCATGTGCTCTTTGAGGGATAAAGCCGCTCTAGGTGCGTAGAATCATTGCCCAAGGAGAAGCTGCAGATGATTGGAATGATAGTAATGGAGCAAAGTTTCTAGCATAGTTTTATCCCCACGTCAAAGAAGATCATGCAAGTTGAAGATCAGGAGGTCCAGACTTTTTTAGGCGAATATGGAGAGGGAAGTCGAGTTGTATGGAGCCGTGGGTGGAAGGTATATGAAGACTTGAATGAGAGATGGCCGGTCCCCTGACATGTTTTAGGTGATTGAGGTTAAGCTTGTGCCAAAACTTTTTGATAGGCTTAGCTCGAAGGCAAGGAAGGGACTGAGAATTATGCATTGCAAGGAGGATCACTCAACAGTGAGTGGAAACTGCCAATGAGTGTTGTAGAAGGAGGCTCAAGACCTCGTTGAGATTGTGGCAAACAATCAATTTATTACTCATTCAGAGAGGCATACACAATCCACCCCTCAAAGAAAGTGTGGTAATTCGGTAGTGCTTGAATGGTGTTGATGCGTTATGCGTTAGCAGCAAAAGCTGAAGTTAATGCACCAAGCTAGAATCACAACACGTAAAAGTGGAGGATGATGACAAAGAGAAATGGAGTCGGGTGTTCGCATTGCCTAGCACTTAGTGAGAGATGCGCTACAGTACGACGAATTAACCGCATGCCAGCTTTGTTCATGAGAGCCAGAGGTGGAAGGGTATCACGGTTGAACAACCTATGCGAGTTGAAGCGCATGGATGAGGTGTCAATCTACAGTGAGACGATTTCAAAGGGTGTTCTCAGGATGAACGTTTCTGATGCGGTGATTAGTCATACAATTCATGCTTGGAGGAAATCATTCATCCTAATCTAAAGTGGGGTGAAAGCCATTGGCAAAAGAACAGACAACCACACCACAGACCGTAACACAAATAACCAAAGCCACCATGCCAACAACACAAACCAATATAGAAAAACACAAAACACATATCAACACTCTCATAATAATTCCACAAACTCACGACAAAAACTTCCCTGCACCAACTGCCAAATCACACAGGAATTACCAACAGTCTAATCCACGTCTCAACACTTTCACTCAAACAATCCACCCCATCAACTCCCCAATTGACCATTATGAGACTAGAATTTCAAGTCTTGAAGCAACCTTACAAGCACTTGCTCAAACCATACAGAGCCTTAGCTAAGGGAGCAAAAGGAACAGTGAGGCCGGGACCATGAGAGTTATTGAGCGAGCAGTGGGACATTAGCCAAACAGCTGACGGCCAAGCAATGTTCTTTCCAAGTGTATACGATACCCAGCCGCAATGAGACAAGAAAAAGCCATAAAATGGGAGGAATGTGTAATGTCAATCACCCTGAGAAGTGGGAAGAAAGTTGAGACAGAAGCCATTACTTAGGAAGAGCACATCAAAGAAGGCCTTTTTTAAAAGAAGAGGTGAAGGAACAAAAGCAGGAGCAAGAACCTATACACAAAGTGAATGAAATGAAATTTAGCTAAGAAGGAGGCAGTGAAAGCATACCAACCAATGCTCCCATACCCTGCAAAGGGTTAGAAAGAAGAGACAACGAGAAGCAATATTCCAAATTTCTGGAGATATTCAAGACACTACACATCAACACCCCTTTCATAGAAGTTCTTGAGAAAATTAGAAATCATATATATACAAAAATAATATGTAGTTCATGAAGGAATTGTTGACAAAGAACAGATCGCTTGAAAGAGGGACAACGGTGTGTGATGACGGGCAGGGAGTGTAGTGGGCCATCCAATCCAGAAGAAGGTTGCCAAAGAGTGGCAGGGACTTTCACATCGCCCTGCCAATAGGCAATAGTGATGAGTGGAGTGAGCTAGTTTGTGGATGTCTTGGGTGCTAAGCTAAGTCTGATGTCTGCTATCTCTGATGAGAAAGCTTCTGATTCATGAATTGAAACCCACAAGATAGCCCTTCAATTGGCATGAATTCTATTTCACAAGCACTCGGCAGATGGGAATGTATGTAGTATAGGTGGACAGATTTTCCTCCATGTTGACTTTGGTCATCCTAGACATTAAGGAAGATGACAACACTCCCATTATTCTAGGGAGGCCCTTTTTAGCTACTGCCAGGGCATTGATTGTCGGAAAGGAGATATTAGGATTGCTAAGGGCGTGCATGATGAGCGTTATAGGTGGGTGTGTCCAGCTGTGATTGTTGTTTAATTTCAAGCACGCTCCACCAAGGAGGGTGACTGTTTGTGATAAATCCAGAATTGTAAAAAGGCACCGTGATGAGGCACTTCCAACTCATGCAGGGAAAGAAAATGAAGAGGTGGAGGGGCTTCATCGGACAAGCTTCAAAGAATAGAGGAGAGCTGCAATCAATAGTCATATTTAAAGATTCATAGCAAGGACTGTCCAAAAAAATTGAGAATTCCAAAATCCTGAACTAGTCTCCTGGAAAAGGAAGAGAGTTCCCAAGAAGAAAATGCCCAAGAGGATGGAGCCAACGAGAAAAGTCTCCACTGAAGGCTTCTCACTAGGGGATAAGGTGATGCTAACTTACCAACCAAAAGAGACATCTCCACACTTTTCTAGATACTACACAGTAAACAAAATCCTCTCACTTGAAAATGTGGAAATCGGTGCAAGAATGGTATCTGGAAAGGAAGCTCACGGTGAGGAGGGGAAGGATTAAGGGGCAACTAAATGATCATCATGGCCGCGCCTAAGGAGGGACAGGAATGTCAAAGCTAGCTGACAATAAAGGCGCTTGGTTGGGAGGCAACCCAACTGGAGGTAACCATCTTTTCATATCTAATTCAATAAAGTACGTGGTGGGTAATTACCGTTTCATCTACGATTGCAAGAAGCTAGGTTTGGTGTTGCGACAGCATAATGACAATCTAAGGGTACGGAAATAAGGATTCTAAGATTTTAACAAGAACAAAAAAAAAAAAAAAAAAAAAACACATTCTCACTTTTTGCATAATGCTAGCTTCATGCATTTAGACGGACTAGTTAATTATCTGGGTTTTCGCTAGTTTTTAGTCTTTACCTTGAAAAGAAGAAAGAGTTTTCACACCATGGTTGAAATTTGATGCATTGGCAAGGGTATGAAGTTTGGTGTTTTCCGCAAACACCAAAGTTAAAGTAGTTGTTCAAAAATAGCCCACAAATGAAATATGCAGGACTAACAGCTGTTTCTAAGGTGGCTTGTTGGGGACAGCAGCAATCTTTTAATATGATTGTAGGAATGTCACACAAGCCATTTGAGGAATTAAGCCACAATCAATCAAAGGAAAGCAAAAGATGACATAAGCTTACATGTATGATGATGAGAAGAAAAGCAAGTGAACTCCAACAGGTTGTATTGTTAAGTGATATTTTACAGTAAATGGTTGCTGTAGGGGGTGATTGAAAGTTGGGGATTGTAATCCTTATTTGCTCTTTGTTTGTCTGCATGCATGGATAAAGTTTCTTTTTTATAGTGTTCCGCCTGCCTTCATAGCATAGTCTTTCTTTATGATTCAATAATTGAATGTATCAACTTCATTTAAATTAAAAAAAATTCTTTATCTTCAAAACCTGTTTGCACTCAATATTTAAAATGGCAGTTCAAGCTGTGAAAAAGTTCTTTGAAAAGAATGGAATTGAGGAATAAAATCAAGTTTTTGAGGCAGAGCAATAAAGATTGGAAGAAGTGGTGGTTCTAGTAGTGTGATCCATGCGTATATGTATTGAGGTTGCATACTTGTGAAAACTTGCATGGAGCTCATAGGCAGGACAAGAAGTTCAAAGAAGTATTACGGATATTCTCAAAAACTATTTGGATCGACAAGAAGCGCAGCACAAAGGCAAAAAGAGAAGAAGAGTGGCAAAACAAAGAACATGGCCCAAGGCTCTGAGCATCAATTACTTGGCAGAAAAAGAAAGAAGAAAAAAAATTTTTTTTTTTTTTATGTTTGGTTTTGTTGATGGTTGTGGTTGAAGTGTGTCAAGGAAAGAGGGGCTTGAGCAAGTAAATCGTAAGGGGTGCTTCAACACATAATACCTTAAAACCAACTGGTTTTGAAGTATTGATTGAAAGTCTTGATCTAAAGAGCGCGCCTTAGAACATGACATCTTAGATCGAGGTCAAAGCACAAGAATTATAAGCTGCTTCAAGGGGATGTCATATAAAGAGATGCTCCATGAGTAATATTTGTGAATGAAAAGTCCTAAGATCTAAGACTTCCAAAATGTAAGGACTGATAAGCACTGGGACCCTTGCATGAACACATAATTCAGAGTTTATCCCACTATCACTTAATCACTTCACTCACCAAGGTATTACAAGCTATTCCTCAACTCATTCCAATTAAAAGAATCTCGCTATGCATGAGTTCTTTCTTGCTTGAGGACAAGCAAGGTTTAAGTTTGGTGTTGTGATGGCATTCGCATATTTACCATTTTACTTAGTTAGTGTTGAGGTTAGTTTTAGCTTTGCTTTATTCATTTTCTTTGAATAAATAGGACAAATTTGTGAACTCTTTCCTCCATGCATTCATGAACCAAGAGATTTTGGGTGAAATTTGGAGCATAATCCAGTGCAATGATTAAGAAGCTTATATGCAATTAAGGGTGAACTGGAATTTTCCTTGAAGATTCTAATGCATGAGATGGCCAAAACTTTAGAAAAGCTCTTTGGTTTATGATAGGTGATGGAAGCAAGAAGACACATGATGCAGAGGAAATCTTGGAGGCAAGAAGGAGGATGTATGTTTGCCGCTAACTTGATCCTCAGTTGGCAAGCCCCAATTGATTGCAACGCGAGAGGATGAGAGAGGCACCGTTAGGAAGCTCTGGTTTCCAAGTGGGCAACGGGCACCAGACAGTGGTGCTGCCGAGGCAGGTGTAGGCAGTTGCGAAACTTGGAAACCGAAGTTGCAACGTGGCTAGTGGCACATATCAGGCGGAAATTGCAGCTTGAACCTTCCCCGCTGTCTTCAAGGATGAATATCTTGAACCACAAGGATCCAATGGGCATGATTCCAATTGCGTTGAGAAGGCTGAGCCATCAGAGAGCTTTCCAACGATATACAATAGTCCATAATGTGGCAAGGAATGGAAGCTCAATTCAGAAGGGAAGAGCTTAGAGTCCCAAGATGCAAGGGACAATGAAGCATTGCAGTTGCCACTTGAAGACCAGTTGGCAACGCCAAGACCACGCAGGGAAGGATGTCACCACGTTGCCAGCGCCAGACTACCGAAGTTGCAACGCCGTACAGGCAGAGCAAAGGAGGTGAGCACAAGGAGATGCTGGAGGGGCGTTGCCAACGCCACTATCATTGGCGTTATCCTTGGCAACGCCCTTAGGTTGACATGCACCATTCAAGTTGCCAACGCCAGGGACATGCACCATTCAAGTTGCCAACCCCAGGAGACATGGACCATTCAGTTTGTCCATCGCCACGGGACTCATCATTCACGTTGCTCACTTGGGATTGGCATGGTGCATGTTGGTCATCACAACGCAGCAAACCCTGGCAGGCGTGACCTTTCCCTCTTCTATGGAGTATATATTGAGTTGTAGACCTTCAAATGATGCACTCTCATCGGCATTGGAAAATAGACATCAAGAACTTTCGCTCATGATGTATAGTAGTCCATATTGAAGCAGAAGGTTGACACTCAAATTCTGGGCTACATTTAGCCTGAAAGTAGAGCCTAAGAAGGAGGAGAGCAAAGTTGTGTGTGCAAACAACTTGGGCTAGCAACGCCCAGTCTCATAGCTTCAACTTCCAGGAAAATGTCCAAGCACGTTGCAAGTGCATTGTTGGAGGTTAGCCTAATGAAGGCTGCCTGAAGCAGATGGGTTCCAGAAACATATGATTGAACGCTGTCTTTCATGTTCCATTAGTCTATGGCAACACTTCCAAATTGAGCCAAAGGAATTCAACAATGAGAGAAGCCCATTGCTAACCCAATTGAAGATCTCTGAAGAGGTTTTAGGAGTAGTGATAAATAGGAGAGAGGATTGAGTGTACTTGTAGGGGCGCTTTTGGGATTTTTTCTAGAGCAGCTGTTTACTTTTACTTTTACACTTAGAGCATTTTTGACACTTTTTAGCACTTGTATTTGGAAACTCTTTTGGTACTTCCGAGAGAGGACCCAGAGAGCTACGCTTGGTTCATCTTGGAAACTTGCTCTTCTCATTTTCTTAAAAGCTTTAATGTCATTTGTTCTTCTTCTTCATCATCTTCCTTTACACTTAGTTTAATTTTTGTTAATGGCATTTATTGTTGAATTGGAGCAAAATGAGTCAACTAAACCGCGCATTTTCATTAGGGGGAAGAGCTCTGCTAGTTGAAATGTATTGGTGAACTCATCTTCTCTTCCTCAATTCTAGTGGTTGATCTAAAGAGGGAACTCTTGTCCTTCAAAGATTCAACCACCATCGAGAGAGGGGTTAATCTATGTGACTTGTGTGGTGAATTTGGGGAATGAGCCACATATTCAGTTTAGAGTTCATCTTTTCATGATTTCCTTAATCAACACACCTTGGTTAGTATGTGAGATGTAACTCTCCTTGGTTGAGATTATGGAAATTGTGTGGCTGGATGAAGTTTGAGGGCATCATCTCTTCTCATGAACAAATAGATCACGAGAGTGGCAAATGGTTGTGTTGAGAGAAAATTGAGTTACCAAGAAATCGGAATTCAATTTTATCCAATGTGCCATGGACTCTAAAACCATTGATTGAGAAGGATTTGACCAACATCAATTCATGAACACTAAAGCATCTCTGATCACTAATGATCCTCTCTATCATTAATTCTCATTTCTTCTGCTCTAAGTTTAATTTGATTACCCATTTCCCAATCTCTTTCTACATTCTGTCTATTTACTACTCTTGTTTATTTACATTCTGTTCATCTACTTCTTGGCATTTACTTTTGTGGTTCTTTAAATTTCTGCAAGCTTTAATTCCTTACCATTTATCTTTGATGTTAATTTAATTACTTGCATTTTAAGTTCAGTTATTTACTTCCATTTGTATATTTTCTATAGTTTTTGTTGCTTATTGGCCATTTAAGATTCATGTAATTAATGTCAAAAGTCACATTGTTCATAAATCAAAGATCATGTTCGCTTGACTAAACTTACAATTTAACTAAAGTTGCTTAATCTT
>QBTX01002497.1:0-19013 GCA_003063285.2 Arachis monticola
TTAAGTTTGGTGTTGTGATGACAAGTCATCATTATACCCATTTTTCAAGCTTAATTTCCACTGTTTTGTTAGCATTTGTCAACTTTCTTGATTACCAAGTAAGTGATTTGGAGTGAAATGGCATAACTTCCTCTAAATCAAGCAACACCATGGAATTAATGTTAAATCATGAGGTTTAACTAATTTTTAAATTGAATTTTAATTGATTTATAAGCCTCTTGAATTTAGTGATACTTGGAGTGTTGTTTTTGGTTTATTTATAGGTGAAGAAAAGAAGAAAAGGAAAAGCGTTGGCTAAGAAGTGTATGCCTAAGGAAAGGAAAGCGTAGCCAAAGCAATAGGGGAAGCGTGCCGCATTGCATGGAGGAGGCAAGCATTGCCTCTCCAAAGGGCACCACTGCCCTCTAGGAGGGCAACATAAGAGGAACAACCAAGGAAGGCAACTGCTGCCCTGGCCCACTACAAGGGCAAAGCACAAAATGTGCCTTGAGTCCAAGAGGAAGAGAACCTTGCCCTGCCCTTTGTGGAGGGCAGTATACGGGCTACCAAGGAAAGAAATATCAAAGGAAAAATGCTATGATGCATTGCTACAAGGATCGAACATGGAACCAGAGGAAGCAAGAGCTTAAGGATGAGTGCCGTGCAGCTAGAAGAACCAAAGAAATTTATTGTAGCGTGTGCGTTCCTCCGTGTTCGAACACGGGACAAGCAATTAATGGAACACTGCCCTTGCCCTTGCGAGGCAGGGCAGGGCCATTTGGGATTGGGCGCACTGAATCCTTGGCACATCAGCGCATCGATCCTGGCGCACCAACTCTCGTCCCTGGCAGCATCTGGCGCATCAACTCCACGTCCCTGGCAGCATCTGGCACACCAACATTTTCCATGGCCCTGCCCTTCCTCCGCGAGGGCAAGGGCAGCATCCCTATGCACCAAGAAAATTTCTGGCCCAACCGTTAACTAACATTTCTGAAGTCTGGCGCACCAAACTTGGATTCCGGCATGCCCACCATGGCACATTCTGCGCGCACCAACCTTTCCTGCCCTGCCTTGGCGCGGGCAGGGCAGCGTTCCAAGCATCCTGTGCACCAAGAAGCAAATTCTGGCGCACCACGCCGCACCAATCTCATGCACCAGGCACCAATTTTCTCGCCCTGAGTCCATGCTCCTACACTAGGACGTGCGCCTTTACTCACAGGGCAGCAGCCTCTCTGGGAGTGAAAATTTTATGTTTCCGCTTTTTTTTTTATAATTAAATTAAACGCCCATTTTAATTCATTTCTTCACCAAATCAAAAGCCCATCCAAATCCCAGAAAATCCCCAAAATAGAAAGTGTATAAATAGAAGCTAGTTTGATGTAATTAGGACCTTTACTTGACCTCTCTCACCTATTACTTTCAATTTTTAACTTTTCACCTTTCTTTGAGCTTTGTGAATTTCTTGTAATGTGTTCTTTGAGAGAACGTGAACCGAGCACTAGAGGATTAAAGGGAGAATTGACTGATCTCCTTCCTCATTCTTACTTGGGCAATTCTACTCTTGTGTTTCTAGTTTTTGGGTGTGAGAAACTGCAGGAAATTCTGATCCAAATTTCCCATTCAAATTCTCTTCAATTCTCTTTCATGCATAAATTGAATCCATTTAATTTTTCTTTTACTGCTTTCTTCTAATCTTGTAATTGCTTGTTAACTTGGATTCTAGGAAGGCAAATAGAGATCTAAGGGTGCTTTGCTACCAGTCTCTTGAGACCTGAGAACCCAATTTTACTTTTTTTTTTGTTTTCTTCTGTAACTCTGCTGACTTTTCTCCTTTCTGTTTGAATCTTATTGCTTCTGATTCAATTTTTTGCTTCTATAATGTTTGGCAATTTACTTTCTTGGTTTTAGATCCTGCAATCCCAGTCCCTCAATTCCCTTTTATTATTCAAGCCAATTTATCTTTCTTGGCCATTTAAGTTACTGCATTGTATTAATGTTTTCTGCACTTTTAAGTTTTTTTTTCGTCATTTACTTTTTTTTTTATTTCTTTTTTCTTTCCTTGTTCTATTAATTTTGCCTTCTACCTTCCCCTTACATTTACCGTATTTATTTCTTTTAAACAAGAAATCACTAACCAAAAACTTTGATTAAGCTTACTAAATCACCCACTAAACTAAAATGCTCAATCCTTCAAATTCCCTGTGGGAACAGACACTCACTCATGGGAGTTTTTACTTAACTTGATAGCGACCCGGTACACTTGCGGTGAGTTTTTGTATTGGATCGTTTCCACACATCAATACACCTCCAAACGTTGCCTCCAACGTTGGCACTGTTGCGCGTTCGCATACTGTGCGCTTAAGTGTGCATTGATTTTTCTCATGCACGCGTACGCGGCATTGGTGCGTGCACGTCGATTCCACTTTTTCCAATTTCAATTCTGGGCTGAGCATTGCGGATGTTGGAGGCTACATTTGAGTTAACGTTGGACCCCCAACATCATATTTTTTTATGCTTACGCGTGATCCTCGCGTACGCGTGAATGGTCATTTTGCCATTCCACGCTTGCGCGTCACGCACGCTTTCACGCGGAAACCAATTTTTGTTTTTTTCACGCGTACGCGTCATAGGCGCGTACGCGTCGCTCAAAATTTCTTTAGCTCCAGAATTGAATTCATCACCACATTGGGGTTAATGTTGGATATCCAACGCTTCCTCAAACGTGACTATCAGCAAATTTATGTTCTGTTTCTCTTCTCCAAGTCTCTTTTCTTCAACCTTACTCCATGCCTTTCCTTATCTGTTATCAACCAACAATTGCATCAAAGCTATGCTAAAATTATGAGGCTTTTTATTAATCTCAGCATATAAATAATCATAGCATAAAACCTCATGAAATTGCATCAAATTACTCATGGTTGAATGAATATAGACATACATGTATTTCTACCTAAATGGCTTACTTATAACCTAAGAAAGTGCATAAAAACTATCAAAAACAAAGAAAAAGGCTAGTAAAACTAGCCTAAGATGCCCTGACATCAGGTACCTTTCATTTTGTTAATTTCATCAAGTGAAGTTTGGGTTCTAAAAATATTCAGTTAATAAGCTTACACAATGTGCTAAGTTCAAATATGTTTTTTTTATTATTTTTCTCCTAATAGTAGTATTTTTAATTATCATTCAATGAAATCTTAGCTCCCAATTTAAACCTAGAGAAAGAAATATTTGATTTCCAAAATAAGGCATGTCTCATACTTGATTGAGTGCAACTTCTCATTCTTATTAAGTTCTTTTTGTTTATGCTTTTTGTTACCAAGTTGTGAGATGTATGTGGATAGCAGCCAATTTTGATAATCGTGTTGATTTGCAAGCTAAATTTAACGTAACATACTAAAATGTAACATAATAACATGAGAGAAGTTCAAAAGATAATAACAAAAAACTAAGTTCTTTTTATTCTTTGATGTTTTTTTCTATTTCTAATATTTCTCTTCATTTTGTGTTCGAATATATTGGTATGTGGGATTTGTTAATCTACTTGTTTAATTTTTTTAATCTTCCCATGATTTTAATTTTATATTTAAACCTTTTTTTCTTCTTTACAAGGAACAATTATTTTGCAACGTACTCCAACTATTAATGCCCATTTCATATTATCAGGTATGACTTTATTCTTTCAAGTTTTGTAATCTCTTCCTTAACTTAAAAAATATAGTTATTGTTTATATTATTTTTGTCAATTATTTTAAAATATAAAAAGGATTTTTTTAGCTCACTGTTATCATATTTAAATTTTTTGAATATTCATTTTGGTTTTTAATATTTTATTATTGATTTAATTTTTTTATATTTTATTTTTTTCATATTGTTTATTATGCATATTCTTATTAATAAATTCATAATTCATGATTGTCTGTTTAAATAATTATTAGTAGTAGTGGTTAGATTTCTGAAACTTTTGAACATTATAATTAGGATTAGTAGAAATTAAATTTACTAGAATAGATAACAATATTTTTATTCATGTATTTCTTCTTTTAAAATCGACATCAAAAAACTTTTGAGATTATTTTTCACATAATATAAATTGTTCATTATTATTATTATTATTATTATTATTATTATTATTATTATTATTATTATTATTATTATTTTATCAAACTATTTTATATATGTCATAAATTTATCTTTGAATAATTTGATTTTGTTTATTTACAAATTAGTTTTTGATGAAAGGGGAGATATAAAATATCTAAAATTTTTGTGTTTATTATTTACTATTTTACTATTTATAAAATATATTTAATTAATTTAGTAACTTATTTTTAATCTACATCCGATAACTTGAAAAAAAATGTTACAAAATTAATATGTTTTGTCAAGATTATTTGACAAATTATTTTTGTACTATTAAGATTTAGGATTTAGAGTTTAATATTTGAAATTTAATTTTTACCATTTACAATTAATCAAGTATTATTTAAAAATAATAAATATTGTTAGTGGGGTAACATTTCTCTAATTTGCAAAAAATAAATGAGAAATAATAATTTTAATAACTAAATGGAAGGTGAAGAAGATATGTTTTTATGCCAAAATTGCAAACATACATTCCAAACCCTCCTTGAAATGAATCAACAAATTCGGATTTTGATTCTTTCTTAGCATCTGGTTACTTCAACCATCTTCCTCTTTCAACCCCTTTACCATCTATTTGTCACTGCGGATCATAACAGTAACACCCTAATTAGCCTAAACTTTACCTCACGTCGTAAGGCAAAGGATAATCAAATATTACGATAATTCTAAGCTCATACATATAAATATATAGAAGAAATAATATTATCTATAAACCTGACGAAAGGTATAACCCAAAAACAGGATTTCAAAAGTGCAAAACGTACTAACAAAGGTACTAGCTTATGGCACAAGAAACACATATAATATAACAAAATATAAGGAGTATAATATCATGATAAACTAGCCACAGTTCGCGGAGTTTAAGCCGGCTAGCTATATACAGACCAAAAGAAACAGATAGTAAAAATAGCTTATACAAATTTTGTTCTCTCCAATACAAGTCTCTAGGCAAAACAAAATACAAAAGTGAGAGATGTATACAAAATAAATCAAAAGACTCAAAAAGAAGTATTCGGATCCTCCGCTTCTGTCACCGACCAAACAACTCATCGAGGTAGGTTGCGACCTACATCTGAAAACACAGCAGAAATATGGTATGAGAACCGGAGGTTCTCAGTATGGTAACAGTGCCCAGTGATGTAGGATATAAGATCCTGGGATGCCAAAGGCAATCCTAGACTCTATATCCATCACAAGAATTCAAACTTAAAGTATTCTAAAACAAATAAGCATAATTATATAAAGCCTTAATCATAACTAAACAGGGTACTATATTTTAGGGGATTTCTATCCTAACCAAACACCGCTGTCCCACAGCCTTCACTAACCTATCCTCCATGTGATTCCATCTCCACCGCCTTCCGAACCTCCTCAATCCCAATAGAAATCACAATTATACACAATGCAAGTAAATCACAAATAGAAGCATACAAGGCAAGTAAAACACATGTAAAACACAACCAAATCACAATTTACCAAACCCACAATTTCTTGTAAAACACAACCAAATCCAAACCAACCCATTCCAAAGTCCAATTCTCATCAAAATCAACCCTTTATGTCATATTACACCAAGCTTACCACATTTTCCTTCACCTTTCCTCATCCTCAACCTCAACCTCAACATATCACATTATTATCAAACCTCATTAAAATTTTTCCAACTACATTACCAATTCATCAACATCAATATCACATATATCAACACAATTCACTTCTCAACTTCACAAATCATTCATCCTCATCATATCATTATCAATCATCATAATCAAACTCAACAATCATCAATTCATCATAAATTATCACATTCCATCATTCAACAACTCAACAACCATTCAAATCCAAACTTATCCTATGGGTCACTAGCCTAAGTATCCATGAATATTATATACTACATAGACCCGAAACCATATCTTGGCTAATTCCCAATATGTCCAAAACTCAAAATTGAGCACCAAATGAGCTTTCAACTACAATCCAACGACCAATGTAACTTCAATAAGCACCAACAAGCTCCAAACTCGTAATAATCAAGCTATATACATATAAATCCCCACAAATCAACCTATGGCTCAACATAAACATAATCTCACCAAGGTTCAAGAGCTTTTACCTTTCCCAATAGCTTTGGAAGCCAAAACCCAATGCAAAGCAAGGATTAGAGTGAACCTAAACACCCAAAAATCATAAATTCTCACTTAATCAAAACCCTAAAACTCAAAATTTTGAGGATAAGAACTGAGAGGGATTCGAGCTTTCCTTACTGGTTTCTTATATGGGTTTTGTAGAGCTCTCCACTAGGAACGTGTAGCCACAAACTGTGCGGCGATCGAAGCTCTGTAGCTCAAGATATGAGCTTGAGAAGATGATGATGAATAGTGCTCAAGGGTTCTCTTCTTCCCCTTCTCTTTCAGCTGGGTGTGTGTGTGTTTGAGTGTGGTTTCTGCTGATTGGTTCATTAAATGAACCTTATATATGTTGGGCTTGGGCCCAACTTGGACCAGTCTAACTCGTTAGCGTTTTTAGCTCGTTTGGACCAACTTTGGGCCAAACCTTTAAAATTAACGCCCAGTTTTTCATTTCTAATGGTTTTCTATGGTTTTTGGCTTATTCCACTTTTTCTCGCGCAGCACCGGGCAGACTTGAACCGGTTCAACCGGTTCAATTACTCGAATAGGCAGAAAATGAGCAGATTTGGTTAAATGATCCACGATCACCCAAATTGCATCAAATCCCGACCTAGTCCTCGGTAAACCGGTCACAAAATCCATCGCGATTCTTTCCCACTTCCACTGAGGAATCTCAAGTGGTTGTAACATTCCTGACAGTTTCCGATGCTCTATCTTTATCTTTTGACACGTCAGGCACCTTGAGACATGTTCCGCCACATCATTCCTCATACCTGGCCACCAAAACATAGCCTTTAGATCGTGGTACATCTTAGTACTCCTAGGGTGAATAGAAAATCCGCTCTTGTGCTCTTCTTTCAATATATCTTGCCGCAAAGTCCCAACATCCAGCACAATGATCCTACCCTTGAATCTCCACAATCCATCTTGATCTCATGACACTCTCCATTACTTCCCTTGTTCAATAGCTGGCAACACCTTAGGTAACACGTCATCATTTTGATGAGCCTTTAGTAGTTCGGATTTAAAGTCACTTGAGATCTGTAACTGATTCAGGCAAGCTCTTCCGTCAACTTCACCAATATCCAACTTAAGATCCACAAACTTACCCACCAACTCCTCCTTGATTTTCATCCAAGTAATCGTCAAGGACTTTTGACTCAATGCGTCTGCTACCACATTCACCTTTCCAGTATGATAACTCAGTTCAAAATCATAATCCTTTAGCAACTCCAACCACCTTTTTTGACGCATATTTAGCTCTTTCTGATCAAAGATGTACTTGAGACTCTTATGATAAAAAAAGACGCTAAACCTCATTCCGTACAAGTGGTGCCTCCAAATCTTCAATGCAAACACAATCGCCGCTAATTCCAAGTCATGAGTTGGGTAATTCACCTCATGTGGTCTTAGCTGACATGATGCGTAAGCCACCACATTCCAGTGTTGCACTAACATGCAACCCAAACCCTTCAAGGAAGTATCACAGTACACTTCGAACAGTTCATACAGTTCCGGCAAGATTAAAAGAGGTGCTGAAGTTAACTTCTGCTTCAAGGTCTGAAAACTCTCTTAACACTCCGACGTCCATACAAAAGGCACTTCCTTCCTTGTCAACTTAGTCATTGGTAGTGCAATCCGGGAAAATCCTTCAATGAATCTCCAGTAATATTCGGCTAAGCCCAAAAAGCTTCTGACTTCCGCCACCGTCGTCGGTCTTTCCCATTTTATCATCACTTCTACCTTAGAAGGATCCTGATAAACAACTATTTTATGGTTTATATTATATTTAATTGAGTGGTTTTATCAAGCTTTTCACCCACTTATTCATAGGATTTGCATGATTTTACAATTCTTTCTTAGTTTAGTTCTATGATTAAAAACATGCTTCTTTGGTCTTAATTTAGCTAATCTTAATCCTCTCTTGTTACCATTCGATGCCTTGATCTGTGTGTTAAGTGTTTCAGGCTTCATAGGGCAGGAATGACTTAGAGAATGAAGAGCAAGCGTGCAAAAAATGGAAGGAACACAAGGAATTGAGGAGATGACCAGCGAGAAGTCACGCGGTCGCATGGCTCACGCGACCGCGCAAAATAGAAGGAATTACCGTGACGCACTCGCGTGCCTGACGCGACCGCGTGGATTGGAAGCTGCACGAACGATGCGAAAGCATGGACAACGCGCACGCGTGGTACGAAAAACGCTGAGTGACGCAATCGTGTGGACGACACGGACGCGTGACATGCACAATCTGCAGAATTACAAAAGTCGCTGGCAGAGTTCTGGGCCGCATTTCAACTCAGGACATCAATTCATATCAGATCATAATTCAATTTTAGGTTTTAGATGTAGTTTTTAGAGAGAGAGGTTCTCTCCTCTCTCTTAGGATTTAGGATTAGGATTAGGATTAGGATTTCAACTTCTTCATCACAGGTTCAATGTTCCTTTAATTTATTTTCTACTTTTATTTATTGCTTTAGTTGATTATTTGATATTGCCAATTTGGCTTATGGATTTCTATGTTCAATATAACTTTCTATTTAATATAATTCGAGGTACTTCAGATTTATGATTGCTTTCCTTTATTTATATAGATAATTTAGATTTTCTACCTTTTGGCTCTGGTTGATTAATTGGTAACTCTTGAGTTATCAAACTCATTGTTGACTGAAAATTAGAATTCTGTAAGAATTAATTCGAGTTCCAATAACTCTAGCCTTTCCCAAGGAAAGACTAGGACCTGAGGAATAAAAAATTAATTCATCCACTTGACTTACCTTCATAGTTAGAAGTTGACTTAGTGGGAGAAAAATCTAATTCTCATCACAATTGATAAGGATAACTGTGATAGGACTTCCAATTCTCACACCTTGCCAAGAGCTTTACTAGTTATTATTTTGACAACTTGTTATTTTACATTACTTGTTCAACCCTTTTAAAAACCCCAAAATATACCTTTGTATAACCAATAATAAGAACATACCTCCCTGCAATTTCTTGAGAAGACGACCCGAGGTTTAAATACTTCGGTTATCAATTTATTTAGGGATTTGTTACTTGTGACAACCAAAACGTTTGTAAGACAGGACTTTTGTTGGTTTAGAAACTATGCTTGCAACGGGAATTTATTCTAAATTCTAGACCTAGCAAAAATCTTCTCTTCAAAATGGCGCTGTTGCCGGGGAATTGCAAACGTGTGCCTTATTATTGGTTATTGTAAATATTTTAAAAAAATTTCAGATTTTAAAAATTTTTATCTTATCTTATCCTTTTTCAAAAATCATATTTTTTTTCAAAATCCTATCTTATTTTTTTCAAAAATTATATATTTTTCAAAATATTTTCTTTTTGTTAGTTTTGTTTTTATTTTCTTCTACTACTATGAACTCTCACCCCTTTGGCAATGAGTCTGGTTACAACTATGTTGCAGGAAGAGGAAGTTATAACAGGAATATGCATCAAGGTCAAAGCAATCGAAGATGGACGGAGCCAAGAGGAGCTGATCAACCCTTTAGGCGACAACACCTTCCAAGATATCATGGACAAAGACCATTCTATAATGCATACCAAGCTGATAGATATGGTGGACCCCCTTGTAGTTACCAACAAGCCCCATCATATGCCAACGAACCACCTCCTCAACATAGCTTTGAACCACCACACTCACAAGCCCCTTTCCACCATTCACCTCCATATGATCCTAATCCTTATTCACCACACCAACAACCATATGAACCATACCCAGAACCACCACCTCAATATACACCATCTCCATATCCTTATCAAGAGGAACCACCTCCGTGTTATGAACCTTTTCCCCCAATAAATGAACCCTCCTACCCACCCCAAACCCCCATGGAGAGCGCACTTGCCTCTATCACTAGTCTCACCTCTACTCTTCAAGCACTTATACCCTGCATGGGCCAACCCTCTACCCCCAATATTCAACCCTCAAGCTCCAATGCACTTCCATCTCAACCACATCATGATCCATCCATGGAAGAGTACAAACATCCATCAATCCAAGAGCAATATGATTCCACTGATACTATTGACATGGAACAAGAGAAAGAGGATCATCTTCACGAATCCATACTTCATAAGGAGCTAGAGGAGGCACTAAAGGTGAAGGTAGTAGAGACACTTGAAGTTGACAGCGCGGTTGAAGAACTAGTGAAGGAAGACAACAAGGAGGACTTTGTACTTGAAGGTGAAGAAATAGTTGAACAGGAAATCATCAAGGATGAATACAATTTCTTACTTAAACACCTAGATCAAACACTAAATTGATTACCTTTCCGACGTTCGGACATTCAAGGAACCCCATGGCTTCATGTGGAGAATCTACTGAAGAACGTCGTAGGAAGGAGAAGTTAGGCACTGTTGAGCGGATAATTTATATGCTTTTTGGCATTGTTTTTAGGTAGTTTTTAGTATAATCTAGTTACTTTTAGGGATGTTTTCATTAGTTTTTATGCATTTAAGTGTAAAGACCTGAAATGATACTCAAACACACAAAAAGTGTGATTTCAGGTAATTTCTGGCTGAAATTGAGGGAGCTGAGCAAAACTCTGATAAGGAGGCTGACAAATGACTGCTGATGCTGTTGGAATCTGACCTCCCTGCACTCGAAATGGATTTTCTGGAGCTACAGAACTCCAAATAGGGCGCTCTCAACGGCGTTGGAAAGTAGACATCCAGAGCTTTCCAATAATATATAATAGTCCAWACTTTATTCGTGATTAAATGACGTAAACTGGCGCTCAACGCCAGTTCCATGTTGCTGTCTGGAGTCAAACGCCAGAAACACGTCATGAACCGGAGTTGAACGCCCAAAGCATATTACAACTTGGCGTTCAACTCCAAAAGAAGTCTCAGCTCGTGGATAGATCAAGCTCAGCCCAAACATACACCAAGTGGGCCCTGAAAGTGGATTTATGCATCAATTACGTACTCCTGTAAACCCTAGTAGCTAGTCTAGTATAAATAGGATAGTCTACTATTGTATTAGACATCTTTGGTCTTTGTTTTATTTTTATTATTCATCTAAGGAGACTATTGATCATGTCTTGGGAATCCGGAAAGTCTAACCTTGTCTGTGGTATTCCGAGTAGGATTCCGGGATTGAATGACTGTGACGAGCTTCAAACTTTTGAAGGGTGGGCGTTAGTGACAAACGCAAAAGAATCACTGGATTCTACTCCAACCTGATTGAGAACCGACAGATGATTAGCCGTACTGTGACAGAGCATTTGGACCATTTTCACTGAGAGGATGGGATGTAGCCATTGACAACGGTGATGCCCTACATATAGCTTGCCATGGAAAGGAGTTAGAAGGATTGGATGAAAGCAATAGAAAAAGCAGAGATTCATCAGGGACAAGCATCTCCATACGCTTATCTGAAATTCCCACCATTGGATTACATGAGTAACTTTATCTTTATTTCCTGTCTATTTTATTTATCTTTTGAATATCTAATCCAACTGGTGCGCGAAATTGTGAACAATACTTTTCACAACTCTCATAATCCCCAGTCATGAAAAGTATGTTTTAGTATGTATTTAGTTAGTTTTTATTATATTTTATTAGTTTTAGTTAAAATTACTTTTCTGGACTTTATATGAGTTTGTGTGTTTTTTTTGATTTCAGGTATTTTCTGGCTGAAATTGAGGGACCTAAGCAAAACTCTGATTCAGAGGCTAAAAAGGACTGCAGATGCTGTTGGATTCTGACTCCCTTCAGTCAAAGTGGATATTCTGGAGCTACAGATAGCCCAATTGGCGCTCTCAAGGCGTTGGACGTAGACATCCTGGGCTTTCCAGCAATAATATAGTCTAATTACTTTCCCAGATTTGATGCCAAACGGCGTCAAGTCGCTCAAAATTCTGCGTTTAACGCCGGAACTGGCACCAAATGGGAGTTAAACGCCCAAACTGGCAAAAAGCTGGCGTTAACTCCAAGAAAGTCCTACACATAAAGCTTCAATGCTCAGCCCAAGCACACACCAAGTGGGCCCGGAAGTGGATTTTTATGTATATTTACTCATCTTTGTAAACCTAGGCTACTAGTTTATCTACAAATAGGACCTTTTACTATTGTTTTCATCTTTGATCACTTGAGCATCTTAGGATCATTTTGGAGCTAGTCTAGATCATTGGGGCTGGCCTCTCGGCCATGCCTAGACCTTGTTCTTATGTATTTTCCAACGGTGGAGTTTCTCACACCATAGATTTAAGGTGTGGAGCTGCTGTACCTCGAGTATTAATGCAATTACATTTTCTTTTATTCAATTCAGCTTTTCTTATCACAGATATCATTCGCATCCCAAACATGAGGAATGTGATGATGTGACCTCATCATATTCTACTTAAGAGCGGTACCATTTCCCATCTTTAACAAGAAACAGGCCCCCCTGCGAAATAAGTTTCTTGGGTTATTTATCTTCTTGGATTCCTTGAATCAGAATCCTGTGGTATAGCTAGAATTGATGAGTGACATTCAAGAGAATCCAAAGGTCTAAGCTTGTCTGTGGTATTCTGAGTAGGATTCAAGATTGAATGACTGTGCGACTTCAAACTCGCGATAAGTGGGGCGTTAGTGACAGACGCAAAAAATCAATGGATCTATTCCGATTGATCGAGAACCGATGACAGATGAATACCTGTTGTGACAGAGTGCTGAACTTTTCACTGAGAGGACGGGACTGTAGCCATTGACAACGGTGAAACCCAACATACAGCTTGCCATGGAAAGGAGTACGAATGATTGGATGAAGACAGTAGGAAAGCAGAGAGACTGGAAGGAAAACATCTCATACGCTTATCTGAAGTTCTCACCAATGAATTACATAAGTAATCTCTATCTTTATTTTTTATGTTTTATTCCATCCTTTAATTATCAATCCTCCATAACCATTTATCAATCCTTCCAACAATCCTCTGTGGGATCGACCCTTACTCGCGTAAGGTTTATTACTTGGACTGACCCGAGTGCACTGTGCTGTTAGATTGTGCGAGTTGTGATAAAAGAGATTGAGATTGCAATTAGACGTACCATTGTGATGGCGCCATGATGATCATAATTGTGCACTCAAGATTTTTAGCTCGTTGTTGTGGGAATTTAAATGCCTAATACAATTTCGCATTTGTTTCCTGCAATAACAGTGCCATTTTCACGGCAACAAACACCAAATTTTTGGCGCCTTGTTTCTGGGGATTGTTTGAGTTTGGGACAACTGACAAGTTCATCTTGTTGCTTAGATTAGGATTTTCGTTCAGAATTTTTAAGAATGAATTCTAGAGTTTCAAGTGATATGTTTCAATCATCACCAACAGCTGATTGATCTCAATCAATTTAAGCTCTTGAATGTAATTCCTGCTGAAGCTTGGCTAGCCATTCTAATTTCTTTAGTCTATAACGCTTGTAGCCTAACATTGCATGATTCTGTAATTCTTATTACAAAAATTTTGAATCTCTTTTCCATTATAATTTTCGAAAAAATCCAAAAAAATTATATAAAATCTAAAATCAAAAATATTTTTATATTTCCTTTTTGAGTCTAGTGTCTACTTTTAAGTTTGGGTGTCATATGCCATTCATGCTAATTTTCAAAAAAATTGCATGCATGCTGTCTTCATTGATCTTCAAGTTGTCTTTTGATTGATTTTCCATTGTTCTAATCTTTTATAAATTCCTCTCTTCTTGAGTGTTTGTCTGTTTTTCCATATCAATTCTTTAATTTGTTTAGTGTCAATAGTATTACAAACTTCTATGTTGGTGTCCTTGATGCATTGTTTATTTGATTTAGTTGCCATTTGATTATTCCTGGTGGACAAAATGTGATCAATGTCTCTAACTATTTTTGTATGAAATCATTATTATGGCAGACTGTTGAAATCAACAACTCCGTTCAACTAACCAGCAAGAGTGTTGGGTCGTCCAAGTAATAAACACTTACGTGAGTAAGGGTCGATCCCACAGAGATGGTTGTATGAAGCACGCTATGTATTACCTTGTAATCTCAGTTTAGGCTATTTCAAGACTTAATATTGTTTTGTTTTGAAAATAGAAATAAGAAAAGTAAATAATAAAAGGATAGAGATATACTCATGAGATTCAATGGTGGGAATTTCAGATAAGCGAATGGAGACTAAACGGGTATGGCTCAAGGACGCCCTGCTCTCCTACTGCGTTCAACTCAATTCCATTCTTACTCCTTTCCATGGCAAGCTGTGTATAGGGGTTCACCATCAACGTGGCTACTTTAATCCTCTCGGGAAAATGATCCTATGCGCTGTCACTCGCACGGCTAATCGTCTGGAGGCATCACCCATGGTTGATGGCTACATCCCATCCTCGCAGTGAAAATAAGCTCACGCACTCTGCTCACAGCACGGCTAATCACTGGTTTGGTTCCTCCCTACTGGAATAGAATCCTTGATTCTTTTGCGTCTGTCACACGCCCAGCTCTTGCAAGTTGAAGTACGCACACAGTCATTCATTACGGAATCCTTACTCGGAATACCACAGACAAGGTTAGACCTTCCGATTCCAGATCCTACTCGGAATACCAAAGACAAGGTGAGACTTTCCAGATCCTCATAAATGCCACATCTATCTAGCTTATACCACGAAGATTCTGTTGGGGAATCTAAGAGATACAATAAGTCGTTGCCAATGTAGAAACGGAAGTGGTTGTCAATCACGTGCGTTCATATAGTGAGAATGATAATGAGGTTACTTATCATCACATTCATCATGTTGGTAGAATAATATCTTGGAATAAGAATTAAGCAGAGATTGTTGAAATAAAAGAAAATAGGATTGCATTAAACTTGAGGACAGCAGAGCTCCACACCCTTAATCTATGGTGTCTAGAAACTCCACCGTTGAATACATAAGTGAAAGAGGTTCAGCATGGCCGAATGACCAGCCCCTCTCCATGATCAAGTGACCCAATGACCAAGAGAAATCTCAAACATATGAATAAAGAAATGTTCTATTTAAATAACTAGCTCACTAGGGTTACATGAGAAGTAATTGAGCATAAATCCACTTCCGGGCCACTTGGTGTATGCTTGGCTGAGCTTGATTAATCCAGAGCTGAGGCTTCTCTTGAAGTTAAACTCCGCAGTTAATGACGTGTTTTGGGCGTTCAACTCCGGATCATGACGTTTTTTCTGGCGTTTAACTTCAGACAGCAGCATGAACTTTGGCGTTTAACGCCAAGTTACGTCCTCAATTTCCAAATAAAGTATGGACTATTATATATATTGCTGGAACAAGCTCTGGATGTCTAATTCCAACGCCGTTGAGAGCGCGACGATTTGGAGTTCTCTAGCTTCAACAGAAATCTTTTCGAGTAGCAGGGAGTCAGATTCCAACAACATCAGCAGTCCTTTTGTCAGCCTTTTTCAGAGTTTTGCTCAAGTCCTCTAATTTTCCAGCAAAATTTACCTGAAATCACAGAAAAACACACAAACTCATAGTAAAGTCCAAAATGTGAATTTAACATAAAAAAAATGAAAACATCCCTAAAAGTAGCTCAAACTTACTAAAAACTATAAAAAACAATGCCAAAAGCGTATAAATTATCCGCTCATCACAAACACCAAACTTAAAATTGTTGCTCTCCCCAAGTCCACTGATAAATTCAAATAGTCACTGACTAATACACGAGTAAAGACGGAATATACTATAATTCACGTACAGCCGAATGATCACGACATGAAATATAATCCTCTAAGTTTAGAATCGACGCGAGTGACTTAGTATAGTAGCTTTTTGCTTCTGAATAGTTTTGCGTAATCTCACTTTTTCTTATGAAGTATCAGAGTGATTGGCGTCTTCTGGGAACAGAATTTGGGATAGTGTTATTGACTTTTCCTAGTTAAGCCATGTTGATTCTTGAACACAGCTACTTATGAGTCTTGGCCGTGGCCCTAAGACACTCTTGTTTTCCCCAGTATTCCCCCACACGGAGTACATCAATGCCACAGACACATAAACTGGGTTGAACCTTTGTCAGATTGTGACTCAACTTTGCCTTAGAGTCCCTGCCCAGTTCTAGCGTTAGGCGTGTCCAGAGCTCTTAAGGCACACATCTTTTCTCCTTTTTTTTTTGGATTTCAGGTGTTAAAATTAGTCTCAAGCTTTTCACTTGGACCCATCATGACACAAGCACATGGTTAGGTACAGCGTAATTAGCCGCTTAGGCCTGGATTTTATTCCTGGCCCTCCTTATCCATTGATTACTCAAAGCCTTGGATCCTTTTTACCTTGCCTTTTGGTTTTAAGGTGCTATTGCTTTTTCTACTGCTCCTTCCTTTTCTTTCTATTTTTTCGCCACTTTTTTTTTTTCGCAAGCTTCCTTTTTTCACTGCTTTTTTTGCTTCAAGAATTCAATTTTCAACATGATGTTTTTCAGATCATCAATAACATTTCTCTTGTTCATCATTCTTTTTCAAGAGCCAACAATTTTAACACTCATAAACAACAAGATCAAAAATTATGCACAGTTCAAGCACTTTCATTCACGAAAATAAAAGTATTACCACCACATCAAATAATTAACATTACAATTCAAGATAAATTCGATCTAGTACTTCTTGTTCTTTTGAATAAAACATTTTTCATTAAGAGAGGTGAAGGATTAATAGATTTTTATTCATAGCTTTAAAGGCATTGTTACATACTAATGATCATGGAAGATAGAGACACAAAACATAGATAAACACACATTAAAAACCGAAACCAGAAAGAAATAAAGAACAAGGAATGAATCCTCTGACAGTGAGGTGCGCGCTTTTGAAGGTCCCCAAGATGCGTCTGATCTTTTGAGCTCCTCTTATGTCTCTTCCTTGCTTCTGTTGAATGATTCCTAGTAATTTTGTGTTTCATTCCCTTAGTTGCTTCCAATATTTGTGTGGAGGAAACTTATTCCCTGAGGTTATCTCAGGCGATCTCTTTGATTTGCAGCCACATGTTCTACCACTGAGCTATGACGGCTTATAGTCTTTCCATCTCCCAGACTCGGTGGAAGCTTTTGTCTTCCCTTTGAGGTTTCTCTGGCCTTAGGTGTCATTAATGGTAATGGAAAAGCAAAAACGCTATGCTTTACCACACCAAAACTTAAAATATTGCTCGCCCGTCGATAGACGAGAAAGAAAGAAGAGAGGAAGAAGAAGAAGAAAAATGGAGGTGAGTGAGGGGAGATGGATTCGGCTATATGGGTGGGGATTGGGTGGGAAAGAGAAGTTGAATTGTACAGGGTAGTGGGGTGTATGGGAAAGTGGATAAAGTAGTGGGTGAATGGCAAGATAGGAGAATGGACCTGAATGGAAAGAAGAGAGGCGAGGTAGGGGGACCTGTGAGGTCCACAAGATCTGAGATGATCCTGTGGGGGGTCCACAGGTCCTGAGGTGTCAAGGAATTCTCCATCCCGCACCTAAATAAGGCCTGTAAAATTGCCTTCGTGAACACCATTCTCCTTGGCGTTTAAACGCCCATTGGTCACGTTCTGGCGTTCACACGTCCCATGTACACGCCTTGTTTTCTGGCGTTGAACCCCAGTCTTCATTGCTTGGTTACTGGCGTTTCTAGCGCCATCGTTTTTTCTGGGCACATTCCTGGCGTTCAGCGCCAGGATGTTGCTGTTTCTGGCATTCAGGTCGGCCAAGAATGGGCTTCTGGTTCTTCGTGCGGTTTGAACGATCGCCGGCCAGATGCTGCTTACTGGCGTTGAACGCCAGACCCGGTGCGTCCTCCAGGGTGAAAAAATGTTTTGTCTTCTGTTTTTGACTCTGTTTTTAATTTTTTTGATTTTTTCGTGACTCTCATGATCATGACCTAATATACACAAAATAACAATATAATAAAATTAATAAATAAACTTGTTGCCTCCCAACAAAGCGTTCTTAATGTCAATGCTTGACAGTGGCTCTCATTGGGGCCACAGGTGATCAGGTCAATGTTAGTGTAGTCCAACCCAAACTATAGAGTTTGGTATGGGGTCGTTAACACCAAACTAGAGTTTGGTTGTGGCATCACAAACACCAAACTTAGAGTTTGACACCTGTTGTGGGTTCTTCTTGTCTCATGAACTGAGAGAAGTCTTCATGATTAACTCTCTTTTGTCACATGAGGGATGGCGATGTGCCTTAAACACAAGGTAGTCCCCATTCAATATGAAGACTAATTCCACCTCTGTTGACATCTATCACAGCTCCTCCTAGTGGGCTAGGAAAGGTCTTCCAAGGATGATGCATATCATCCACCTCCTTCCTAGAGTGTTTCTAAGATTAAATGAATATAGCAGGGATGTTAAGGCCTATCAACCTTTACTAGCACGTCCTCTACTATTCCATAAGCTGTCTCAATGACATTATCCTGACCAATTTGCAAATGAGAACAAGGCAGTTGTACCTCAATGATCACCTAAACTTCTCCATTACAGAGAGTGGCATAAGATTTATCCCTAAGCCCTAGATCACATAGATTTTGAAAAAGCCAATGGTGGGCCAATGGTACAAGGTATTAAGAACTTGTCCAGGATCTATTTCTTTTTGAGGTAGATGTTTCTTCTGAATCCAAGTATCTAGTTCACTATGAGCAAGGGGTTCACTTTTCCCAGTCTCATTACCCAACAGCTTGCTTCAGCTTCCATTGATACTCCTAAATAATGAGCACTGGCTCTCCAGTCACATCTTTCATCTCTTTCAGAGGAAGAATAGTCTTCGAAGCTCATGAATGGCAAAGGGA
>QBTX01002499.1:0-19002 GCA_003063285.2 Arachis monticola
AGAACTGTTAAAAGATTAAAATTCTTGGTAAATATTAAATATGAATATTAGTATAATAAATAGTAATTTATTAAAAAAATAATTTTTTAAAATAAGTATTTTTATTTGGTTTAAAAAAAAATTATCAGGCCTTTTAACAGGCTTCAGGCCAGGCTAGGCTGAATAACAGGCCAGGCCTAGTACTTTATAAAGAGCCTATAACAGGTTGTAGGCTAGGCTCAGGCCAAGTAACTACATGACAGGCCTGGCCTGTTTCCACTCCTAGCTGCACTAGAGGCACCTGATAGTGATTGGCGACCTTCCCATGCTTATCGGGCATTTTGCATTTGGCTCTCAAAGTGCTCCTCCTCTCTGCTTCTAGCCAACACTCAAATCCACACCAAATGAGGAATTTGCGGCTGTCTTCTACGGTTTTATAAGCACACTCAACGTAAACCGCTACTGCCTCTAACAGTTTACGCACACGCCCCCAAACACATAAACCACTACTGCCTATAGCGGTTTACGCACATGCCACACTCAACAGAAACCATAATTTGATAACTCATTTAATAAAAAAAATTATTATGAAAAAATTATAATTTAAAAATTAAATTTTAATACAAATTTTTTTTATACTTTATAATAATTTTAAATATTTTTAATTATTTTATGTAAAGAAAATTTTTTTTTTATTTTATTAAAGTCTAAAAATATATTAAAATTAGTACTATCAAAAAATATTTTAAATTTAGTATTATGAAGAAAAAATAAAAGAAATTTATATAACGACTATTTAATTAATTTTTTAAAATTTTAGGGATGAAAAATGACTTACATATGGAATTTTCAGGGACTATTTGATTTTACATGTCAAGTGACCACGTGGCGTGCGCGCTATATAACACCTTGATTCTCCCCCTTTCCTACATAGTTAATTCTCAGAAATTATTAATGAGAAATTCGAATAAATAAATCTGAGAATCACCTCATCATAAAATAAAAAGGCGGAATTTATACTTGATAAGTGAAAAAAATAGATATAACCCGTGGAAATAAAAGTGTGTCCTAACGCCAAAAATCGTAACGATAACTATGAATTTAACTGACGAGTTAAATTCATATATGAAATATTTAACTAACTAGCTATTCTTGAATATTTAGCCTTAGTAGATATTCTAAATTTGATTCAAAGTCGAGATACTCTCTACTGCTGATTTCTCAATTGCCAGTTGTTTAAACCGATACGGTTCGAAAACGGTAATCTTACAGTTTAGTTATTGAACAATTCCGTTTCCTCTCTTTGGGAATTCGGCCAAAACATCATGAAAGCTATCTTTAAATCTACAATTCGTGAAGCACTATAAAGATTATCTCGAAAAAAATAAAGAACCGAAATACCTAGCCTTAATAAAATCGAAACCGAATTTCCTTAACCAAACCACTCTCTAGATTAAGCCACATAATCATAATTAAACCATACTCTCTCTCTTATTTTTTTGCTGGCTTAACTCCGTATATTAGCCAAGGGTGATAAATCATAGGAAGTAATTAATGATGGAACATATGCACTTAGACAAGTGTCTTTTCTATTGTTGTCACAGAACAAGCACCTCTTTTTAATCATCCATCCTTTTATCATCATATCATTCTTCAATAATAAGTCATGTTTAAGTATTAAAGTGTAACAAAAAATCAACAGAAGAAGAGAATGAGAAAGGGAGTTTAGGGGAAGAGAGGAGTCAAGAGTGAGAGTGACCGAGGAAGAAAAGGGAGTTCTTCCAATCTTCACCACATCCACATGATTCCTCAAGCCTCCAGCCACACCACTTCATCGAGATAATCAAGCTAAGCAAGGAGAACAAGGGATGGTAAAGAAAAGAAGCTGGCCAAATCTTGGAGTGAAACTGACCAAGAAAGGATGAGAGAGCCTAAACCAAATTGGTGATCAAAGAGTGGACTCCATTGAGGTAGGGGTTAGGCTAGTGTAATTGTTATATTTGTGATTATGTGAATGATGCTTGTTGATGATGAAATAAGTAATTGCTACTAGCTATGATGTTGGTTTATGTTTGATAATGATGAAGATGATTACAGAGATGATAGGAAGCTTAGGAAACAAATGGTTTAGTTAGAATTAAGCCAAATTCTTGTTCAAAATATGGTTACTAAAAATTAGGCAGCGACTTTCGCGAATTTCTGGAAAAAATCTAGCCAGTCAAAAAACGTGTAATAATTCCCTGGTAATCCTTGATGAGGATAGATCATCCTCTCAAATTTTCAGAAATTAAAAAAAAAAAAAAAAAAAAAAAAAAAAATGTTTTGAAATAAAAAAAAAAAAAAAAAAATTTGTTTTTTCAAAAATAATCTATAGGCACTTCCAACCCTACAACTTTTGATTCTGATGGGTTTTTGGTGAAACCAAAAAAGAGTTGAAAATATTGGCATGTGAAGAACATTGTGTCCAAATTTTGGGGTAATCCCATTTTTATAGAATTAAATAACGCAATTTATAAAATGGAAGGTTCATTATTTTTATTAACATACAATTCTGAAACTCGTTTGGTAATTCTTGTGACTTGTTTGAGTTACTGGTATTGATCCTAAACTCAAAATTGAGTGCAAATAGTTTTTATAGAACCCTCATGATGTATATTTTGTTTCCTCAAAATTTCAGAATTTTAAGAGTTAAAACAAAAAAAAAAAAAAAAAAAATTTTAAACATTTTAAACTGCTCACTAATGGCTAAAAATGATTTACAATTTTAAGAGCAAGTGAATTTTCCTGAATGGATACCTCCTGATGTAAGAAAAAAGCTTTTTGTGATAAAAACTAAAACCAAATGAAACCTTATGGTGTCTACTTCATTTAGTTCAAATTTCAGAGCTATGGCTATCCTAGAAATTAGTTATGCACTTTGGAAGTTAACCGGTTCACCAGTAACCAATAGAAATCCTCTTCAAATAAATAAGGCATTGAAGGATTACCATGTGTTCAAAACACGCAGCGGAAAGAAAAGAATGTAATCCTAAAAAGATCTATTTTTTTTTTTTTTTTTTTTTTTTTTTATAATAATATATAGATCAAATCTACATTACGCTATTGTACGCTAGTAAAAAAATCACTTTTCTCCTTCGATGGTAAAAAGGCGCTATGCGTATCCACACCGAGAACCAACCTTGCATGTCAACTCTTTGACCGATGGACATCTGATCTAAAATTGAGAAACCTCTTGCAACTCCTTTGCGCGCCATAAAATTCTTCTCCAAAGAATTACGGCTCACATACATTTATGTGTGTAGAGGCAAGGAATAAAACCTCTTATTTATCTCTTTTTTTTTTTTTTTTTTTTTTTTTTTTTTTTTTTTTTTTATATTAATCATATATAATTTCTATTGTTACTGATTTTCAATTGATTCTAATTCAATTTAAATCATATCTTGTATTTTAAACTTGAATCTTTCAAAAATTTATGAAAATCAATATCAATACTCAATTTTAAAATAAAATCAGTTAGGATCTCATCCAGAATTTAGAATTCAAGTTTTAGAATACAGAATAACATAATTATTCTCAAATCTCATATAATATTCACAATTAATCATACCTATTATTAAAAAAAATATTCTTGTGCTAGCAAAGAATAATATATATTTCCATTTGAATTAATATAATTATTTATTTGAATCAAAATCAAATAATAATTAAATAATTCTACACGCAAAGGTTTAGAACACTCGTTAGTGTGGTACGCATAGTTTCAATACTAAGCGGGTAGTAATTAGTCATACTAAATTTACTAATAAAGGTTGGCGTCTAGCAACACCCCTCAACGACCCCGATAGTATGAAGTAATATATTTTTTACTAAGAACCTTAGAAAAAAATAGTATAAATTCCTTCCATCTTTCCAACTCTTGGTTAAACCCTTAGAGTATGGTTCAATTGTCAAACTCTAACTTGTTACCTTATTATAATGAACTGTGAATGACTTAAGAAACTCATTCCTTATTCATCAATCTCCTTGGCCAAGGTTTTATTCATCCTCATCATTATAATCATGAGAGGCTCAAACTCTTTACCGAGAGTTTGACGGATTCTTTATTGACTATTTATTAATTCTACAAGTATTTAAATTATACTCAATATCCATTCAACTAGCCCCCTAGGGTATTAGGTGTCCGTAATCAAAGTATAATAATACATTGTTAATTACTATGAAAGTCGCAGGTCAAAGGAAAATTCCTAATTATTATATTCATCTTGAGAAAATATCTTTGACAATATACGGCTATTTATAACCATTTAAGAATTCCTCAAAGTGAGTCAGTTCAATGGTCATATCTCTATATGCCCATATATATATATATATATTATATATATAATATAATTTTAATAAATTTTTTTTTTTTTAATTTTCTTCTTCCAATGAAGACCATTATATATATATTGAATGCTTCCGGATTATTTAATGTCCTTTTTAATAATCCCATGACCAGAACAATTTAGATTAAATTATAAAAGGATTTATTCTCAATATTATGATCACTATCATAATGAATAAATCTCCTAAATTTTAATAAAGGACGTTATTATATTAACATTTTAAATATAATAACAATAACAAATTATTTGACACATGATTGATTGGATTGTGGTCATACTACTTATTTCCAACACAGGCAATAACTTTTTGTTTTGGAAATGGAAAATTATCTGAATCTTGAACCAAATGAAGCTTTAAGAAGTTCTGGATATCTGAACCCAGTGGATATAAAGTTTGAGCGAATCTGAGTTTGGTTTGTTAATATAATTGTTAAATAGAAAATTGATCGCCAAGAAGGAATTAGGCTAAACAAGTCTAGAAAATGAATAAGAAGATAAGTTGTCCCTAGGAAGATTTAAAGTTAAACGGTGATTCGGAGGTACGCCTAGTTTCATGGTGATGTAGAGGTATATTTAGCTACTTGGTGATGTGGAGGTGTGCTTAGCTGTAAGGTGATGCAGAGGCATAATGGAAAGGAAAGAAGGTGAGAAATAAAGGATGGAAACAGAAACTTAAAGGGAAAGAAAAGGAATGAAAAACTAGGAAAGAAAGGAGAATTAATATTGTATGTTCGAATGGGCCTGTGTGCCGAGTGCTAATGCGGAAGTGCCTGCCTAACTGGTAGCCTAAGATTGCTAATGCAGAAATGTCCGCCTAACTGATAGCATATTGTATTTTGAATGGGCCTTTGTGCCAAACTGCTAATACAAAAGTGCCCGCCTAACGGATAGCCTGAGATTGCAAATGCGGGAATGTTCGCCTAACTGATAGAACTATTTCTTACTATGATGCACATTATATGATGAGGCCTAATTGACACGGGTAACTGTGATCCTAAGGTGTCTAACTGACACAGTAAAAAAACCATATTCGGGATTTGCTCCTAGTAACGTCGGGTTGCGGATAGACAACCGACGCATGAGCTCATGACCTGCACTAGGAACAATGCATGCATGTAAATTATTTGTGCGGCATTTGATTGTTGATTGTTTATGTTCATCTCTTTCTGCTTACATGCATTTGCTTTTGTTAATCTTCTATTCTCTGATTCCTGTTGGTATTTAAATTGTATTAATCATACAAGTTCCCCAAAGCTTAGATTAAGATAATAAAACTAGGAACAGTAGCCATAGAGAATAGCGTAAAGAGCGGCATTAACCCCAATGGAAGATGTCAAGATAGAGTTATGTCAGAAATGCGATACGGAAGTAGCCGAGAGACTTAGCAAGTGAGTTATTACGATAGAGCCAGAACCTTAGGTTTCACGAGAGAGACGTGTTTTTACGGTGTCGCCTTACTGGAAACCATATTGATTCTCACCCCTTCTTTTTTCCTTTTCCTTTTTCCCCCAGATGGAGGATCTCGACTTTTCTGCCACCACTGGAGTTATATTCAGAGAGGTAGCAGAGGAGCACGTGTTGTCGGACCCTACAAGAGATGCCTGAGTTGATGGTTGCAAACTTGTGCCTCGATGGTAGAAGAATGTACGATAGATGGTATTCGTTCCTTGACTTTGGCTTCACTACTTTTGTGCATTTTTAGGGATAGGACTTGAATATTTTCTTTTCTTTTAGTCCGGGTACCAGTTTAGGAGTTTTCTATATAAACCAGGTATTCTGGAAAGTTATTAGTTGTATAATAAGTCTATATGTATATATACATAGATAAGCGTGTCAAGTTTGTATAAACTAACTTAAGACGTATGTATGCATGGAAGCTTTTCTGTAATCTTATTGCTATTTTATTTTGCTGTTAGTTTGGTGTTTTTTTATATTGTATATCTCTGAAATGCTAATAGGTTTTGTTAGCGGATCCGTCCCACGGATCCTACACCCGAAACGGTCCCCGAACCCGGTTACCCGGGTCCGACCCACTTCGCCCTTCCAGAAGGCCCCAGAACCGGCCTACTAGAGTTTCTAACCAACAATCAAATTCAAATACCTCACTTTATCTTAACAAATAAATAAGATAAGAATAATTAACACCACCTATATAAAGGGGATTCCCAGGCCCCTTCAGGTACTCACTCATTCCTCACACCTTATACCTCTTAAGTCCATTCTGACTTGAGGCGTCAGTAGTATCTTTGCAGGTACCCAACCCTCATTGCTCCAGTCAGATAATCTGGCATCCGCCTCAACCCGCAAGTTCTTGATCTATCTCTCAACCCGTACTGGAGACTTCTTGTACATTGGTGCCGTCTGTGGGGACTTTGCAACGTCGTGGCGGCGTGACAGATAACCTAGAAGAGCAATCCTCAAACTCACTCACTTGATTTCTTGCTTGTAACTGAAAGAAAAAGGGAATAATGTTTCTTTAACTTGCATCATCTTCTTAGTGATATCACACCTTCGCCCTACTCCAACGGCGAAATCCCAAAGGAACAATGTTTCTTCGACTTGCAATCACCTTCTTAGTGATAACACTCTTTATGCACCTTCGCCCTACTCCAATGGTGAAATTCCAAATCCTTCGAGCCCAAAGTCTCGTCTCCCTTTAGTGGGACACCTCCACCTCTTAGACCCTCTCATTCACCACTCCCTCATCCGTCTCTCCAAGCGCCAATGGTCCCATCTTCTCCTTCTCCCCTCTTTTTTTTTTTTTTTTTTTTTTTTTGTTGCTTCTTCTTTTGAACTCTTCAAGCTCTTCCTCCAAACCCACAAGGTCACCTCCTTCAACACCAGGTTCTAAACCTCTGCCATCTGCCGCCTCACCTATGACAACTCTGTCGCCATGATCCCCCCTTCGAACCTTACTGAAAATTCATAAAGAAGCTAATCATGAAAGACCTCCTTAATGCCACCACCGTGGCCCAGCTCGGACCTCTCAGGAGCCAAGAGATCAAGAAAGTTCTCAAGGTTCTTGCACAGATGCGGGGGACTACCAAATCGTGGCGGCATAACGGAGAACCTCGAGGAGTAATCCTCCAGCCAACACCCCAACTCAAACCCACAAATCCGAACTCCCGAACTCAAAGATAACACTCCTCCCAGCCACGGGAGGATAACAAGCGCCGCACATCGCCAACCAACCCCAACCCAGCAACAAGCAAGAGAGGACAACCGTCCCCCCACTGAAGCCCGGCCACCTGACGGCCTGGGAGAGAAGGCGGTCCAGATAAATCCAAGAGCTGTGCCTCAGGGTGCAAAACCTCAAAGGTCGAGTTACACCCAAAGAATGGTACCACCCAGAGCACGCAAGCAAAGCGACCTCCAAGACTCTGATCTCACTATGATACCAGGAACACCAGGCCACCTGAGCAATGACACAGCAAACAGCACGACCACATCGTTTCCCTAGACCGAAACACCAGCATACGAGAAGACGATCGACGGCACCATCGGGAGCCCAAAAAAGTAGGAAACATGCACGTGATAATGGAATCCATCCCGTTCACAGAAAAATCCTTGAGAGCCAAACTCCCGAAGGACTTCAACAAGTCCACTGACATGAAATACGACAGGACAAAGATCCCCAAGAACATCTAACGGCCTTTGAGACCAGGATGAACCTAGAAGGAGCCACTGACATGGTCCGGTGTAAGGCCTTCTCGATAACCTTAGTCGGCCCCGTAATCAAATGGTTCAAAGCCCTCCCAAACGGCTCCATAGCCAGCTTTCATGACATTTTCAGAAAGTTCATGGCCCAGTTCATCCCACTAGGGATCACCAAAGCAAACACGCCCCATCATCCTTGCTGGAAATCACCCAAAGAAAAGATGAATCCAACAAGAAAATACCCTTCGATAGGTTTTAACGATAATGCATAACGGCCGACAAACTCCAGACTCGAATCACCAGTCTCTGTCCTAACCAACGACCTCAATAAACGTAGACTTCAAGAAACACCTTACCACCAAACCAGTCTGGACTATGCACAAAATTCAAAGCATCACAGGGGAATACATAAACGACGAAGAAGTAAGCCAAGTCGTGGCCGCCAACAAACGGCAGCACAATAACACGGCACCTCATAGTAACGCACCATCAAGAGATACACCAAAAGAGCATCTCAAACCCGTGAACACCAACCGACCACAGGGTAGAAAAGTTCTCGAACTACACCCCTACCCGCGCCCATCACTGACATCTGCCACCAAATAGCGGAACGAGGCATCCTTTCAAAGGCGCGACAGCTAAAGTAACGAACAGGTGGCAACAAGCTGCAACTACCACCGATGATATGTGCATAAAATCCAAGATTGCTTCGACCTAAAAGATGCCCTCGAATAAGACATTCGAATGGCAAACTCTCGAGTTTGTCAAAATCATTCGAGAACATTGGAGAACTGAAAGAGAAAGATGCACAAGAAAGTGAAGGACGCAACCCGAAGACGATATGATAGGCATCCCAAGAAAGTTCAGAAACCGACCCCACCCTAATCGTAAACGTCATCACCGGGAAAGGACGCGCTGAAAAAGACAAAATTAGCACTAAAAAAGGATCTCAAAGTCTTAGCCGTAAGAAACCAAGCACCAATCTCCTCGGTTTGCTAGTGGCAATCACATTTTTTCCCTGATGACTGCCAACACGGCACTTCGGCGAAAGACGCCCCATTCGTCATCTCGGCAAAAGTCGGAACCAGACTTGTGAAAAAGAATACTGGTCGACACCAGAGCTGATTCCAACATCCCTTCAGAGTAGGCTTCGACAAGCTGGGTCTCTGAAACGAAAATCTTCAAACCCATCACAACGGGGTTACTATACTTGGAGACAAGTTTCTCAAACAGGACGATTCTATAGTGTTACCACTAACCATCCGGAACTGGAAAGCCAAGAGGAAGACCATCCTCTCTGAGTTTGTGGTCCTCAAGGACTCCACTGCTTACAACATCATCCTCGAAAAAAAGATGATCAACAACCTATCCGCTGTCATCTTCACCAAGTTCCTAATCATGAAGTTTCAAGCCGATAATGGCACTATCAAAATGATACACAGGGACCGGGGAGTCGCAGTAGAGTGTGAGAACACCAGCTCAACCCTCCACAAGAGATCCCAAGACCAAAGTCCACGCAGAAGCGCATGGGAGCGACAACGAGAAGCAGAATGGGAATTGCAGACAAGGTCCAGGAGCATAGCATCCGTACGGGAGCTAGCCCTAAAACGAAGGATAGGCCTAAGGTACAATGACAGTATGGTATGACGAGACCTCGGACCAGGAGACCTCGTCTTACAACAAAACGACATCAGTCCACCCACCCCAGAAAAGGGAAGCTCATGCCCAACTGGGAGGATCCCTACCAAATCAAGACGGTAATCAGAAAAGGAGCCTACAGGCTCGAAAGACTAGACGGGACCAAGCTTCCATGATCCTGAAATTCCACCAACTTACGGCGCTACTATATGTAGAAGCATCCTTCCAAAGCAACAAGATCGAGATCATTAAAGACTATCTCTTCATCTTTTATAATTTGCCTTTTTCACTTTCATTTATTGCTTAACTTGTTAATTCATCGTATATTTTCCTTACTGGGCACTCCTTTCTATCCGACATCCGGAGGTTTTTTAACGAGGCCCCAAACCACAAATGAAATTCATTTTTTTTCAAAAAGCATTGCCCTACGATGGCAACGAATTACTAAACGCGGCTACCCAGGGATCGATCACCCCTAGGCCAACAAAATGGATATCTAACAAAACGGGTATCTAAATAACAAAAAATGGTGGCCCGGAGATCGATCACCCCCGAGGCCAACAGAACGGATATCCTAATAACAGAACAGATATCCAAATAAGTTAAATGGCTACCGAGGGATCGATCACCCCGAGGCTAATCAAATTGGATACTCCATAATAATAAAACAGATATCCAAAAGCAAACGGCTACCCGGGAATTGATCACCCCGAAGCCAATAAAATGGATATCCAAATAACAAAATTGGATATCCAAATAACAAAAATAGTGACTCGTGAATCGGTCACCCGCAAAAGCCCAACAAAACGGAAAATCAAATAAGCTAAATAACAAAGTCTTGAAATCGCCCAACCAAGAGTTTAAAAATAAGGTCACAAAATAACGGCCCAAAAAACGCCACACAAAACAAGTATAGCTACGGTCCTTCTAACTCGCGGAAAAGCCCAGAACAGACCACATCCTACCAATGGTGGCAGGATGACGTTACACTTTTTCCAGGTCCTCACGTTTTCTGAAACTACAGAGAATCAGACTCTCTAATGACTTAGCATTGAGACCAATAAAGCATACTCTCATGCTCTGCGGGCAATTGTTCTAGACCCGATCTCCCGGGCCCTTCTTCGAAGCGGTCCATCAAAAACCCGGTAATGTGATGAGAACCCCAAACAACGCCCGCGCTCCTCGCCTGAGCCATGAAACGACAGGACTCCCCAAACCTCTGACCTTGATGAAAACAAAAACGATATCCTTGCCAACCAACAACGGCGAGGAAAAGGTTTCTCCAGTGATGAGACCGAGCACCCTCTCTCTCTCACTCCGGGGGCAACTGTTACGGATCTAGCCCACGGATCCTACACCCGGAATGGTCCCCGAACCCGTTTACCCGGGTCCGACCCGCTTCGCCCTTCTAGAAGGCCCAAACCGGCCCACTAGAGCCTTCTAACCAACAATCAAATTCAAATACCTCCCTTATCTTAACCAAATAAGACAAGATAAGATAATTACCATCGCCTATATAAAGGGGATCCCTAGGCCCCCTCAGGTACTCATTCATTCCTCACACCCTATACCTCTTAGCTCCATTCTGACTTGAGCGTCGAAGTGTCTTGTAGGTAACCCACTCCCCATTGCTCCAGTCAGATAATCCGACGTCTGCCTCGACTCGCAAGTCTCCAATCCATCTAACAACCGATACCAGAGACATCTTAAATATCAGGTTTGTGATAACCCCCATTTTGAGGGTTATCTTGTGCTTAATCTTGTGCTTAATTTAAGGGGTTTTATCAATGATTGCACACACTTTCTATATGAAAATACAATACTTTGTGTTCCTTTCCTACCTTTTGCCTCATGGATGAAAACATGCTTATGTTTGCACCTAAATTTAGATACATTTCTAATCTTCTCTTGGTGGCCATTCGATGCCGTGACCTGTGTGTTAAGTGGGTTCAGAAATATAGGCAGGGATGAACCGGAAGAGAGGATGAGAATGGGCGCGAAGGAAAGAAGCATGAGAAATTGAGCTTTGGGAACTTCAGCAAGGGCGCGTGCGCGTACTTGGCGCACCCGCGTGGATTGCGCAGCTAGGAGCCAAGCCACGAGCCGGCTTGGGTAGCGGCTAGGCCACCAACCCCCATGGGGCGCGCATGCGTACGCTGCGCCTCCGCTCACATTGCAAGATGCCCCAGTGACGCGCACGCGTGCTTTGCGTGTGCGCGCCGATGCTCGAACATGATTTTTTTAGACGTCACGTGACCTAGGCGTGGAGACAGTTGGAGATCTCATCTTGGGGAAGTGCCTTGGCGGGAAAGAGCTTAAGAAGACCAAAGGTTGAAGGGTTAAGGACTTTTGGCTCATTTTTAGATGGTTTTCTTAGATTTTTTTTTTTGCATTTTTTTTAGTTACATACTCTTGGTAGAGAGAGGAGGGAAAAGAAAAAAATTCCCCCCTTTTAAAGCTCTCCATGAGTGGTTCTGCTTCAATCCATTTTCTGAATTTTCCATCACATTGGTGAGATCCATTGCAATTCTAAATCTACTTTGTTCATGTTATAGATCTTTTTCTACAATTTCCTATTAGTGCTTGTAATTGCTCATCCTCATAGATCCTAGATCAATTTGTAGTTTTTGAATTTTTCATTTCTTGAGAAGATTCATTTCCATTGTTGTTCTTTGTTAACTGTTGTTAGTTCCTTATGTTGAAGCACTTTCAATTCTACTTCCTTCTCATTTTTACTATGCCTTTTATCCTTGCTCATCAATTGGTTGATAAAATTCCAACATTAGTTATGGAGTAAAAGTTCTTACTTGGCATAGGGTTTGGGTCATTAGAAAGAGTTTGAATAGTTTTTATGTCAATTGTTGATTTGGGAATTAGAAATTGCTAAATTTGACTTGGAGTGCACTAAGGCTAGACTTCCCTAGGGTAAGACTAGAACTTGTGACTCAAGTTAGTTATTCTCATTTGACTTTCCCTTATACCTAGGGGTTGACTAAATGAAGCAAGGCCTAATTGTTGTCATCATGAAGGGAATATAATGATAGAAATTTCTAATGCCACCCTAGGCCAAGTCTTCTAAAAAATTGATTGCTTGTTTGTCATTGATTTTGCCTAAATACTTCAAAAAGAACCACAACAAGGCTTCCTAATCAATAAGATGCATGCTCTAGCAATTCCAAGGGAGGACGACTCGGGGGACTAGTACTCTCGGTTATAGATTGTAGGATTGTTTGATGCGAAGTTTGAATGTTGAATTAGAACTATACTCACGATTATATCCATTATTGAATTCTATATCGGCATGACAATTCGTTTATGCAAAATGGCGCCGTTGCTCAGGAATTTGCTTAGTGTGCCATGTTATTGCTTAGAGTAGTTATGTGTGCATGCATATAGTTGCATCTTTTTGTGATTTCTTTTCCAAGTGACCAACCCTTCATTGTCACCATGAATTTCACTTCCCCTTCATTGCATGACGCGTTCACAACCGAACCCGAGCTTAGCCCCTTTTGATCCGGAAATAGAACGAAGTTTGTTTCACATTAGACAAGCTCAGAGGCGGCTAAGATTTGGAAAAGGGGAAGAGGTTTTCACCACTTCAACCACCTTACTAAAAGTGAACATTGAACCATCACTCAACGAAGGCAATAAATCATTCTCATCCATCAAATCACTAATTAATTCTCTTTTTGTTTTAGGTGCTAACGCCATGGATGCTCCAGGGAGAGTTACTATCAAGGAAGCGGGTGCACCGGATTATGTCCTTCAACCCCTTCATATAACTCACCGCACCCTAATTTGAATGCAAACTTTGAACTCAAGACCGCTTTGATCAACCTCCTACCCAAATTTTATGGGCTTCCCCGCACAAGACCCCTATCCGACATCTCCAAAGACTTCCACTCGTATATGCTAAACAACTAGACGGGAAGGGTCCGATGAAGTCGCTATATGGTTGTTCGCTTTCCCTTATTTTCTCTTGAGGACAAGGCTAAAGAATGGTTTTACACTTTATCTAGTGAAGTCACCTCCGATTGGGACTTGCTTAGACGAGGATTCTTGGATAAATTCTTGACCCCGGAAAAGATGGATAGGCTAAGGAAGGAAATGTCTTGTATTGTACAAGGTGAAACGGAACCACTGTACGAGTATTGGGAACGGTTTCGTAAGCTACTAGACGCATGCCTAATCCCATGCTTGACACTCAAGTATTGCTTGGATACATATGTCAAGGAATGCGAGAACAAGATAGAACTCTCTTGGACACATCTAGCAATGGTTCTTTGTCTAAATATAAAACAGCAGAAGAGGCATGGCAACTCATCATTGATTTAGCCGAATCCAATCAACATATGAGACAAAGAGTCAACCGCCCAAGAACCGTGAATGAAGTATCCACTAGTAAGTGGAAACCACTGCTCTAACCAAATCCTTGAGCGAAATGACATCCGTCTTGAGGCAACTCCAATTGAGCCAATAACAACCACAAAAACCACAACAACCTCAACCTCAACCATATCAACAACATTCTCCATCCCCTCAACAACACAACCAACAATTGGTCCCACAAAAAGTATGTGGCATTTGTTCTTGCTATTCCTACTACACGGACGAGTGCCCAAGCCTTCAAGAGGACAACACTTTGGCGGCTACCCACAATTTCTATGACCGCCCATATCAAGGGTACAACCAAGGCGGTAATCCTAACCAAGGGCAACCTTTCAAGAAGCTACAATCAATGGGAGTGGGTACCGACAATCAAAATTGGAGAGACAATCATCAACAAGGGAATAGGGACAACAACAACAATGGAGGAGGTAAAGATGGAACAACAATTATCACAAAACCGGGCCACCCATACAACCAACAAAACCCACAAAAGAAACTACCAAAAAACATACCAACACCAACATCAAAGACCACCACCCAACCACTCACAAGCTCCTCAAACTCAACATATACCCAACCGCCCCCTCCAACCAAGATGAAACACTCCGGACCATCATCCAAGGCCAAAAAGAACTACAAAACACACTTACTTCCGGTCTCACCGGCCTCACCTCTACACTATAAGCTCTTCTTGCACGAATGGACACATCATCAAATCCCACTCCTCAACCCCCCAATCCAAAGCGTCATCCCTTCTCAACCTCAACCCAACCCCAAGGAAGGCATTAATTTGAAGAATGTGAAAGAGATGATGAATAATGAGAAAAAAAAATTAAAAGAGAAGGGAGAAAAGGATTCAAAGCCCATCACAATCACCCAAGAGGAGGAGAGAATAGATATAGAAGAGGTAGTGGAAGAGGAGAAGCCACAAGCCATAGTTGAGGATGAAACTCAACCAACAAAAGAGACTCCCAAGACCAAGAGAACCTTAGAAGAAGAAACATTGCTCAACCATTTACCATTTACAACAACTTGTAAAGAAAGCTAGGAAGCGCATAGAACTCGACCCAAATATGGTAGAAATTTTCAGAAAGTCGAGGTAAACCATCCCCCCCTCTTTTGACCTATCCAATGCAAGTTCCCTAGATATGCAAAATCCCTTAAAGATCCTATGCATGAACAGGATAAGAATTCTTGAATGGAAAACCAATCCCCATTGGGGAAGTTATATTTCCGCTTTAATGGGAGCATTGCCCGAGAAATGTGATGATCCGGGCCCTTGCATGGTCACTTGCACCGTCAATGGAGTTTAATTCGTAGATTGTATGTGTGACCTCGGAGCAAGTATTAGCATCATGCCTCTCTCCGTCTACCGGGTATTGAAGTTACCACCACTAAAAAGGTTGACGGCGAGATTTGTCCTAGCAGATAAAAGCATAATCACCGTGACGGGTGTTGCGGAAGTTGTATTGGTGAATATCAAAGGGTTGGTATTTCCGATTGACTTCTACGTCCTTGAAATGCCATCAAGTGAAACCGAGAGAGCATCATCCATCTACTTTGGAAAGAAACCATTTTTGAGAACTTCACTAATTTAAAAGCTAGTGCTTACTCGGGAACATACTCATTTGAAATATATGGGAGAGTCGTAAGTTTTATCCTAGAAGAAGCATGAAAAGCATCCACCGGAAATCACTCTCTATCGGTGTGGACCCAATTGACACATTGTTGCCGAAGTGCACCTTGCAAAGTTAGATGAGAAGTACATGATTGGAGAAGCAAACGAAGATCCAGCAAATAATCACACACACCATAACAAACCAATCCCGGAAACTCAAACATCAAATCAATGAGCAAAAAGATGGAATTGAAGCCACTACCCCCCACCTAAGGTACTCATATCTTGATGAAGCCCAAAAGCTCCCCGTGATAATCGCACAAGAGCTAACTCCTCACAAGAAGAAAAGTTTTTGCTTAGAGGTATTGAGTTAAAATAAAAGGGCAATCGGGTGGAGTTTGGCGGATCTAGTGGGAATAAGCCCCCAAGTATGTGAGCACCGGATCTTCTTAGAAGAAGGAGCTAGACCCGTCCGACAACCTCAAAGGAGACTTAGTCCAACACCGCCCATTTCTTGTAGGTGGTACAAAAAAGATGTCACTCGGCTACTTGAAGCGAACATCATCTACCTGATTTCTGAAATTGAATGGGTGAGTCCGGTACAAGTGGTGCCAAAGAAATACGGGGTGACCACAATCAAAAATGAAAGCGGTGAACTTATAGCAACAAGAGTGCAAAACTTCTTGAGAGTATGTATAGACTACCGGAGGTTGAATGCGGCCACAAGGAAGGACCACTTTCCATACCATTCATGATCAAATGCTTGATCGACTAGCCGGTTAATCGTATATTTATTGCTTTCTTGATGGTTACTCCGGATACTTCCAAATACACATTGCTCTAGAGAACTAAGAAAAAACAACATTTACTTGCCCTTCTTGGGAACGTATGCTTACAAACGTATGTCATTTGGCCTATGCAACGCGCCGGCAACGGTTCAAAGATGCATGATGAGCTTATTTGCGGACTTTCTAGAGCAATTTTATGGAAGTCTTCAGGGACGACTTTAGCGTGTACGGTGATTCATTTGATCATTGCTTAGGTAACCTTGAAAAAAGTCTTAGAGAGATGCACCAAAACAAACCTGTCTAAATTTTGGAAAAGTGTCATTTCGTGGTCAAACAAGGCATTGTTTTGGGGCACATAGTTTCAAAAGAAAGCATCTCCGTAGATCTGGCAAAAATAAATGTCAATATCAGTAGTTAACCTTACCCCTCCTCCGAGAGGGAAGTCTGCTCTTTCCTTGGACATGCACGGATTCTAACCGGAGATTCATCAATGACTTTAGCAAGGTAGCCCTACCTCTCTCTCGACTACTACAAAAAGACACCACTGAATTTGAGCTAAGCAAGGAATGTATGGAAGCATATGACAAATTAGTGGCATTGCAAAGCTCCTATTGTGCGAGACCGAATTGGCTCAACCATTGAAATCATGTGTGATGCTTCGAATTATGCGATAGGGGCCGCGTTAGCACAACGCGAGGGTAAGACTCCCTATGTCATAGCTTATGCTTCAAAAACATTAGACGGAGCCCAATCCAACTACACTACTAACGAAAAGGAACTCCTAGCATTGTTTTTGCTTCTGGACAAGTTTTCGAGCCTAGTCTTTCTTGTTTCTAAGGAAGTAGTGTTCTCAGATCACGGGCACTAAAAGTATTTGTTGGCTCAAAAAGGAATCAAAACCGAGATTAATTCGTTGGGTGCTTTTATTACAATGATTTGACTTGGAAATCAAGGATAGGAGTGGTTCGCAAAACCTAGTAGCGGACCATTTAAGTCGCATCGAACACACAAAAAGTGACACCACTCCTATCAATACTCCTTCCCTCTAGATAGTTTGCACGCAATCTCGGAAGTGGTCCCTTGGTATGCACCCCGTACAAAACTATTTGGTTTCACGCACCTTCCCTCCCAATCTCAACAAACATCAAAAGGACAAGCTGAATAAGCGAATCCAAAACTTATGTTTTGGGACGATCCCTATTTGTGGAGATGTGGAGCAGACCAAATAGTGCGACGGTGTATACCTCAAACCGAATTCTAAGCAATCTTAGACGCTTGCCATTCTTCCGAAGGAGGTGGCCATTACGGCCCCCAAAGAACGGCAAGAAGGGTCCTTGATTGCGGATTTTGGTGGCCAACCCTTCTCAAAGATTCTTCCCTCTATTGCAATTCTTGTTCCCAATGCATTCGGTTGGAATATTTCTAAAAAGGACGAAATCCCTCACAAAAAATGCATTTTTTGTGAAATCTTTGATGTATGGGGAATCGACTTCATGGGAACCATTTCCAATTCTAAATGCTTTTCTACATCTGTTAGCCGTCGATTATTTGTCAAAATGGGTGGAGGCAATCCCCACCCGAACGGATGATGCCCATGTTGTTTATTCTTTTGTGAGGAATAATATCATTTGTCGTTTTGGCTCCCCAAGAGCAATCATAAGTGATCAAGGATCCCATTTTTGCAACAAAAATGGACGGCCTCATGAAAAAGTATGGCATCATACACAAAGTCGCCACGCCCTACCACCCTCAGACAAACGGCCAAGCCAAGGTGTCTAACCGGGAAATTAAACATGTGTTGGAAAGGATTGTGAAGCCAAATAGGAAAGATTGGAGCACCAAACTCTCCGATGCACTTTGGGCATATCGAACGGCTTATAAAACACCCATTGGCATGAGCCCTTTTAGACTTGTATATGGTAAAGTATGCCATCTACCGGTAGAAATCGAACACAAAGCTTATTGGGCCATTAAAGGAAGCAATATGAATTTGGGTGAGTCGGAGTAGAGAGAAAGCTTCAAAGGCGGAATTTGAATGCTTGAGATTAGAAACCTATGACAATTCTAGACTCTACAAGGAGAAGATGAAAGCCATTCATGACAAGAACATTAGGAGAAGGGAATTTGGACCCCGGTGACAGATAGTGCTCCTTTACAACTCGAGGTTGAGATTACTACCCGGAAAGCTTAGATCAAGATGGGACGGACCTTACCAAATAGAGAAAGTAGAACCTTACGGGGTCTATACACTTGTGCCACCCAACAAGTCTGGAACATTTCAAGGTGATGGGCCACCGTCCCAAATTGTACCATGGTGAGCAAAAGAAGAACTCCAAGGAATTTGAAGTGTTCCTCTTGAGGGATGCATCTCTTGAACAAGAACTTTAAGCTAATGGACGTCCAACTTAAGGACGGTAAATCAAAAGTTGCTAGGTGGGAGATACCCACCATGGTAAAGATCTACCATTTGTACATAACCATCGAATTCTTCTTTGATTGATACTTGTTTACTACTTGACTTCATGTTTGATAGCTAGGTGATCGGTGA
>QBTX01002500.1:0-18992 GCA_003063285.2 Arachis monticola
GAGAAGAGAGAAAGGAGAGCATGCGATCTGCCAAAGACCTCCGGATGACAACCTAAGGACGTCGTTGTGGCTATAAGGCATCCATAAACTGAGAAAAGCAAGTCAAACCCATTTGTCGAATTCGTTAAACCATATAAACTGAAAGAAGCATTGACTATACATACGAGAATAGCTTACTTACATCCCGAGCCTGTAACAAGTCGATCCTCAGTCGAGCCATCTACACCCGAGGTCCCTTCTCACTAATTGGTGGATGCGTATTTGGGGATTTCGGGATACCAGGATTGTAAACGTGAACCACCTGCGTAGCGAAATTAAACACGGCTACTCCCGCATTAGTGAATATCTTAAAAGGCATAAAATTGTATGAGTAATTGACAATAAATCAATAAAGAATAATAGTAGCAATACGATAGTCCGTACCTAGAGGCAAGGGACCAGCTAAACGCATCGTAGCCAGCAGGCCTAAACCAGGAAAACGCCAAAAGATCCAAGACTGAAGTAACTGTAACGGCCCAGCTAACTTCACTACATGTCTGTTGGCTACTCGGCACATGCACCGGTACAACCATGCTAGTGCCGCCGACCCCCAGCTATAGCCACCCATCTCCTCAAGCCTAGCCACAAACGGTAACCATCTGATGTGAATACGATTGCCGGACTTGTCGTCAAACAGCTAGGTGCCCAACAACATCATGATATAGGCACGGGCATAGCGCCTGACTGTCTCCTCATCTGCCCCTCGGGGCAGCTCTGTGAAAGTCTCCTGGAACCAGGTACAGTTCACTGCAAACTTTTGTATTTGGTTCGCGGGAGGTAACACACCAAGCAACTCATGGAACCACTGCCAAGTTGGCCTGCCACCTCTATGTATACGTGGAAGTCTGCCAGGCAACCACTGACATAATGTCCGTCCACTGACAACCCCAACTGGTACGCGACGTCCTGAAGGGTGATGGTGGACTCACCGAAGGGCATGTGAAACGTGTGCGTTTCCGAAACGCCATCTCTCAACGAATGCACTGACAAGGGACTCGTCCAATCGGAACCATCTGTCGTTCAGTCTTGCAAGATGGTATAGTCCTGCCATTTGCAAGTACGGAACGTACCTCTCATCTAGTCGCATCCCCTGCTGCTGTCGCATGCTCGATATGCAAGGCTGGGGCTGCGCATTACATGAACCGCATAATTAGAACGACTCACAATACCACTAACGGATAAAATTCACGAACGTAACCAAGTATCAAAAAAAATGGCAATTGGAGATATAATCATTTAGTCCACAACGAGAATTGCAAACAAAACCCGCAAACATAGACTGCATCTAAATTCCACATGCAAAAGTAAATTCTATCTAACACGCCTAGCAAAACCGCAAGCAAACGAACACTCAACGATCCAAAAATTAGAAAAATAAACCAATGGCAAATTCACTTTAATAAAACTACGGGCAAAACCACTCATTAAACCACTCATTAAACCACGGACAAATCCACTTACAAAAATCACGGGCAAAACCACTTACATAAACCGCATGCAGCTACAACTAACGCAAAACCACACTGACATAAAACCGCGCATAAAACCGGCATTTAAGAACCGATCATAAACCAATTACTATACCCGATTACAATACACTACATATATGAAATATAAAAAAGCCGATATACCATTTTTTTTTAATTCTTGTTGATGACATTCCAGCTATATGAGGCGACCTTCATCCAGTCGATACATGCCTTTTCCGGATCGTCCCCCATCGCCTAAGTATGCTGCTACAGACTTTCTCGGGCCGATTTTGGGTCACTTTCCTTTGGAATTTTTGTGGGGTATATGAGATTGGAAAACTGATTCGAATGAACTAGGTTGAACTCCTTTTATAGGGGAACTCACGTTGTAATTCGAATCAATAAGGTTTGAATTACCTATTGTGCCGAAATGTGAGTAATTCGAATCAATACGTTTCGAAATTAGCAACTTGTTGCAATCTGAGAGTAATTCGAATCAATTGATTTCGAAACTAGCCCTAACCCACGTATTAAGTAATTCGAATTAATATAATTCGAACGATGCATGCATAATTCGACTGCTAGTTATGTCAAGACTACGTTCGAATAGTGTTGGGAGTAATTCGAAGTGTATCAATTCCGAATTATAAGTATATATACATTCGAATTCTATTGATTCGAATATAGTAAAATTGTACTTTGGTGGAATTGATATCTCAGATTTTCATTGGGCGAATTGGGTAAAAATGGTCTCCCCTTAGCGCATTTGAGTTTTTACACTTAATATATTTTGCTATCCATAATGAATTGGATTCTATTCTTTGGGTTATTGGTTTAATTTTTTTCAATGTTTAGTTAAATTTTTAAATTAATGGAAATTAAAATATTTAGACGCACATTCAATTGATTTCATATCAGTATAACAAACTAAAAGACCATCTACGTTAACCCACAATAGTTTGGATACATGTGTAATAATTAATGCACAACAACTTATAAAAAAAAATTTAATCAAACAATCTTAAATCCCTTGGAAAGAACGCAAGATGATTTAGAAAAAAAATATATATACCATTATGCTTCCACTGCCGACAGATAATGCATAATAGTAGCACAGACAATTCAACTGGTGTGTAAAAAAGAAAGGAAAAAAAAAAAACAGTTCAAATTTCAAAATATCCCGAACTTATAACTAAGTTTATCTGTCGTAGTATTACAAAGTCATATGATATTATATCATTTATCTTTTGAAATTAAATCTTCAAAGAGAATTAATTCATTCACATTTAATTTGGCCGGATAATAATTGACCCAAGGGATAAGTTAATGAGAAGCAAACAAGCATTAATGGCATAGCATCTTAGCGAAGAGCCAGTGAATCTGAGGTTAGTCCTGAACAGTGAACATGATTTACTTTGACATATTGGGTGAAGTGACCCCTTTGGCTTTAGGAACAACGTTAAAAGAGGTCTTGGCCTATCACCAACTTGGAAGAAGCTACGCCATTGGTAATGGTGTTGGTTTCTTATCAGAGTAGGCCGTGCCATTCCACCTATAATACAGAAATTTCTTCTGGACAAGTGCAGATAGAATTCCACCTAATAAACGGGAAAATAGACATTCTTATTTGGGGCACTAACTCAAAAGGCATCGATCTTCGAAGTAAGTAACGTCCGCCATATGCATTGTGGTGTAGACTTTAACAGAAAGAAAGAAAGAAAGAACAAGAGGAACTCTGTTTCTGTTGATTTAAGACTCATGCCCTTTGGTGACCGGCCGGTGACCTACCTGTATTCCCTCAACCTGAAATCCCCATCATTCACATGAACATGTATGTCTTTCAATGTAAAGATAAGGCCAGATGCCTAATTGTAATAGAAAGGAATTTTTTTTTTTTTACACATAGCTTCAACACAAATTAACTACAAAAAAAAAAAGTCAAAAAAAAAATATCTAAATTTTATAAAGGAGAAAGTATGGGGAGATAATGATATTTAGTTTATAATGTGTATAATTGGAGTAAAAATTGGAATTTAAATCAGTTAATAATTGAATTAATTAATCTATTTTAATATATTTAATTTTATAGTTATAAACTGTGTCATTATGTTATTTTTATTGTAATTGGAAATCATTTTTTTTTTTCAAAAACATTAAAGAGTTCTTGCCTCTTTCCTACTAATTTTACCAAGCAAAAAGTGATAATGTCATCCTCTTATTATGCTATCTATTCTATTCTAATTATATAAAAATTGGATTTCTAAGAGCTTAAAGTGAGTGGAATTTGACGTGCATGCTTTTGAAAGTATTTCCGCAATTTATTTTCTTTTAAATTAATTTTTTTTTTTTTTTTTTTTTTTATAACTAATTAAATTTGATTAATATTATTTAAATATATCCATTTTATTATAATTTATTCACAAAAATAATTGTTTAAAGTGTTCTCAATTTATTTCTTTAATATTCATTTAATACAATTCATTATAGTATAAATTTTATAATCAATAATTATTTAATTAGATATTAAATACACAAAAAAAAAAATTTATTATAGATTTTATATCAATAATTAATGTATAATTTAATAATATAAAAAAAAATTTTAAATTTGTTATTTATAAAGGTCCATTATATAAAATAATTTGTTATTTATTTTTTTATATATTTTTTTTTTTACACAGATTAATTTAGTTAAGGAAAATCACTGTTACTAAGAGAGTGTTTCTCTATTCTGGTCTTTTAATTCATTAAATTTAAACTATTTTTATTTTTTTTCTATTTTTTTGGACTTCAATAAGTTTAAATCAAATCATTATAAGTATTATTGTGTATTCAACTAATTAATTTGATTAGTTCTTAAAAATATTTTTATTGAGTTGTTTTATTTATTTAATTATTAATATATAACTCCATTATAGATTTTATTCTTCTTATTTTTATTTTATCATTATAAAAGGTCATAAATATAAATTAAAAAGAAATCTTCATTTTTTTTATCAATGCACTCTTTTTATTTGGGTAGTTTTAACAACAATTTTTTCTTCCTATAAGTACGTCATGGCAAGATGGAAAATTATCAACTTATAGTGGATACAAGCCACCGACCCTCCAACTCCATTAAAAGCTAATATATAATAGTTAACCATGAAGTATTCCATGGACCATAGGTTGGACAAGTTCTTAGTTGGAGTTATGAAAAGTATGTCCCTGACAATTTTAACATGGACTATGAACATTGAAAATGTGTTGGGATGAAATTAATGGCCAAATATTCAAAAATGTGTATGGATATAAGAAATCAATCTACAGAGGAGTAAAAAAAATCACTTTTGAATATTAATCGAATTATATAAATTTTCATTGTTATTATCTTTGTTTTAAATTTTTTTTTGGTCTCCAGATTTACTGCAAGCTATAAAGAATTGAACTATTTAGACATGAATATGGTTAGTTTCAATAGATACTCCAGATACACTTCCTTATTATACATGAACGCGGCCTTTTTGAACATGTATTAGCGATTGGTGTAAATCGTTTAGCAGCTTATCAATAGGTCTCTACGATTTTCTCTATGTAGATTATCTGTTTTCAAGACTCAAGAAAATTGTATGTATAATATATTTTTTGGTTTAATTTCATTCTAACTTGTTGTCAAGATTTTATTGAATCATAATAAAGACAAAATTATCTGTGTCTTTTGGCTATATAATTTTGTTGTTAGGTTAATTTTCAAGTTGTTTGTGGTTGAGATTGATTCAAATTCTGAGACCTAAAAGTACGCTTATTGTTCGAGACACTACTGAGATATTAATGAGCTTGAAGAGTATGTGAAGTCTATGAATTGGGAGGTTTGCATCACTTACACAAAAAAAAGGAGAACTTTTTAGGTGTTCGAAAGTCTACGTGGCGGCCTACAAAGATTGTGACACTCAAATATGTTGTTTGATTGACAGAACGGATAGGTTGAATCTTGAATTATGACTTGAAAAATTCTTATGTAATTCCTACTTCCATTTATCTATGTAATCATAGTAGTTGCATTCATGTATTAGCTTTTTTTCTTTTTTTTTTTTCCATTTGGTTATTGATTTCGATCTCCATTAACAGGTTGATGTAGTTTTCTATAACATGTGATATGATAAAGAAATTTTATCACATTCTTAATTTTATTTTTTGCGTTATTGATTCAGTATAAGCATTTAGATTTGGACTGTATGTTTAACGAAGTAGATAATATTTATGTAAATTTAATTTTTATTAAATATGAAGCAATCAATCTAGTCGTTTAAATGTAATGTGAAAAGTTAATGGAAGAATTAATATTATTAGTATTATATAGAAATCGAGAAAAAAATTATTTAAATTTATAGTTTAAAATTTTTGTGACTTTAAATTTATAGTTAAATTTATTTCAATTTATATTTATAATCAATCTATCAATATTTATAATATGTATTTCACAATTATAAAATGTGATATTAGTATTGTTAATTAATTATGCTTCATTTAGTTTTTAAATTTTTTCGATTTTGTTTTTTATATAATTTATTTATAATAAGATAATATATAGATTTTAATGAGAATGATATAATCTGGACTTTGGTTACTAAGAATGTGACTAAGTGGCTGGTATAATTCAACGTCACGAAGCCGACGAATGCTAGTAATTAATAAGAGTAAAAAAATAGCCCAAATAGATATTAGTAGGGATTAATCGTGATTTGGGACTTAATAGAAATATGTCAAATTTCATGGGTGGATTGTGGGAACTCTATCCACATGAAATGGACAGTGACGGGAGCATAGTTACCCTCCATAAGACCTCTTAAAACAACGCGAATATAAAATTAACCGATTTTGTTTTTAATAATATATATTTTTGTAATTTAGTGACCTTAATTCTTGCATCCAATTCAACACTTTTTTTTCTAGGCATATCCTTAGTCTTGATTTTGCATCTCTTCTCTAACCACATTCTGTCTTGCCTCTTAAATTTTTCACTACATCACTTCGTTTCATTCCAAAAAATTATGTTTGCAATTTGTTGGAAGATATTTTTATAATTTTTTTTTGAAATTCTATTATGAATTGTGTTGAATTATATTAATTAATTATTTTATGATTATTTATCATTATGATTCTTTTTATTTAAAAGAAATAAATAAAAAATATTCTATAGAATACTGTGGGTATCTACATTTCTTAAGGGGAGATAATTAAAGAGGGACTTGCGACAAAAATGAAGGAAGTAAGTAAAAAAAATTTTTTTTAAATAGGAGCGAAGGACGGGAAATGAAGTCTTCCGCGCTACAACGAGCATCCATTCTACTAACTAACATCGGAAATTCAAATTTGACGCATTTAAGATGGACACGTGGGGCTTCATCTGCATTGAGGTCTAAGATAATGAACCTAATTTATTTGGATTTGGAATTCGAACAATAGATCCTAAGTTGATCTTATCACTTGAGTTAATGTTTTGAATCATTGTTGCAAAACATAGCTGTCTATTAATATTATTACATTTAATATATAATAAAAGTTATATGCTTCAAGATATTTTTTATTTTTTTTGTAAATCAAATTAACAAAGTTTTAAATAAATATTTTTTCTCTTTCAATCTAAATATTATTTACTAATGTAATAAAAATAATAACAAACAAACAAATAATAATAATAATATAATAATAATAATAATAATAATAAAATAATAACTCACATAATAATTAAAATGTCATCTAATATATATATATATTTTTTTATTTTAATATAATATATCATAAAAAATATTTTTTAATAAAGTTAATTTATGTATAAATTCATATATTTTTAATAACATATGATTTATTACTAATTTTTCTCATTTTATATTAATTAATACACAAAATAAGCAACTTATCTATTATCTAAACATAAAATATAATTAAATTATTACTTATTTATTTAGTATTAAAGAATATATAAATAGTAAAATATTTTAGATGGAAAAAAAAAGAATAATAATAAAGATTATTAATTAAATTTAATTACGTAATAAAAAATTATGAATATTTTTTAATATAATAAATAAGACAACTTTTTTTTTTATTTACTACTATAAATTTATAAAAAATTTGAATATAAATCAATTCTTAATAAATTATACATTAATCCTATCAAATAAATAAATAAATTATATATTATTCCCTGTCAAAAAATAAACAAAATCATTATAATTAAAGTATTATGTAATTTGTGTACTATATATATTATATTATTACAATTATAGTTATAATATAATTTTAAACCAAAAAAATCATTATTAAAATCTAAATTTATTGAATTATTAAATATTGAAATATTTTTTTTACTTAACAAAAATTTTGTTTTTGTTATTAAGATTTAAAAAAGTTTGTTAATCAATTTTTTTTTAAGTTAATTTTAATTTGTGTAAAAATATTTTTAATTTAATTTTTTGAACAAATTATTTAAATATTAATTTTAAATAAATAATTTTTTTTTACTTTATATAGTATGTTGTTTATATTTCAGATTAAAAAAATCAATTTTTTAATAGAATATATATATATTTTTGAATACCACAAAGTTAAATATAAAGGGTTTTTTTTTCATAAAATTTTATTAATTTTTTTTTTTTTTTTAAATTAAATATTACTAAGGAATATTAAATCAATCTATAGCTTTTGTAAAGAATAGTCTTTATAATAAATTCTGATAAACTTAAAAATCATGTCCATAAAATGTGAAATTTAACTGGTAATAATGTTGATCATATTGTTTTAATTTCATGAATAAATATGATACAATAAAGTATAAGTTCGTCAACGATTTAATTTCAACAAGACAAATCTCCACAAATATTGCTACTCAATGATAATTGTTCTATTTTTAAGACAAATACTATTTTTTCCACAGTATTTTCTAACTCGGCAAGCAAGAACTAATCCACCACGAATTGAAGCTCCATTTATTAAGGGTCTGTTGCGAGCAAATGAGTTGTTATATACATAAGCGAGATTCAAAAATTCTTCTGCAAGTAGATGAGTGAGATAATACTCAACCAACTCAAATTAAATTAAAATAAGGATAAAAAAGTATTGTTTTGGTCCCTCACGTTGAGGGTCAGAATCGAACTCCGTCCCCGATCTAATTTTCGATTTAGAATCATCCTTAAGCGTTTTTTTTTTGTATTAAATCGTCCTTTTTTAATTTTTATTCCTAAACTACCTTCCTTTTTAATAAAATTTTAAAAATTAAACAAAAAAAATAAAACCCTTCCTCCTCTTTTTTTCTCCTTTCTCGCCACCCTCCTCTCCCTTCCCCTTCACCCCTTCCCGTCTCTGTCTCTCCCTTCCGCCCTCCACCCCTACCGGTCTTTTCCTTCCCACCCCATTCACACCCACCGTCAACCACCCTGGTTCTCTCCCTCCCCGTCTCCGCCTTCCCGCCACCTCCCGCTCAACCCACCCTGGTGCCTCCCCTTCCCCTCCCCCCCTTCGGTCTCCCCTTCCCACCTCCCCACCCCTTCGGTCTCCCCTTCCCACCACCATCACCCCACCGCACCACCTCACCTGCCGGTCTCCCCCCCCCGTCTCCCCCTCTCCCCCTCCCCGTTCCCTCTCCCCTCCCGTCCCGTCTCCCCCTCGCCACCTTCCCCTGTCTTCGTCTCCCCTCCCCCCCTCCCGGTCTCATCCTTCCCCCTCCGCCCCCACCACTCCGGTCTCCATCCTTCCCACAAACCATTCACCCCCACCCCACCGCACCTCACCGCCGGTCTCGCCCTTCTCCGTCTCCCCTTCCCGCACCTCCATCCCCCGCTCCGTCCCCCTTCCCTCCCACCCTCACGGTTTCCCCTTCCCCACCACATCCACCCCCCCACCCCCGGTCTTCCCCCCTTCCCTGTCTTTCCCTCCCCCCACCCCAACCGTGTTTATTATTTTTTTTTATTTTTTAAATTTATTAAAAGGGGGTGTTTGGTTTTTTTTAATAAAATTAAAATAGGACGATTTTAATACGAAAAAAAAAATGTTAAGGATGATTTCATAAATCGAAAATTAGATCCGGGGACGGTTCGATTCCGACCCTCAACGTGAGGACCAAACAACTACTTATCACTTAAAATAAGTACTATTACTTTAATATTTTTATAATATTAAAAATCGTTCTTTATTTTTTTTTTTTATGTAATAACTTTATAAATATTTCTGTAATATTGTTTATATATATTTGTTTATTGCTTTAATTTTTCAATAAAAACTTTCATATATTTTTATTAATTATTTGTGGATTTGATTTTTTATTTTGTCCCATTAATAATGGTTAAGGAAAATTAAAAGAAAATGTATTTAGCTATTAGCAAATAATAATTTATCTTATAAATAGATAAATTAATATATCGATAAAAATTGTTTTTTTTTCTTTCCTTTTTTTTTTTTTACATTAACTAATATCTCAACGATGGTGTTCCAGTAATTTTATTAAGGAATATTAACTAACTAATAGCTTTTGTATGGCATAGAGTCGAGTTTCAAATCAACCCCTTGAAAATCATGTCCTAAAATGTGAAATTTTAACAGGTAACAATATTGATGATATTCTTTTGACTTCAAGAATGAATATGAATGCTAACAAATAATTGTCCGCAGATAAATTCCCACAACAATGGAGAATCTCCATGAAATATGTGTTATCTGAGGAAGATTATTCTACTTTAAAAAAAAAAACTTTTTTTTTCTATGGTTGTTTTTTTTACTGGAAAATCGAGAAATAATCCACTACGTATAGGTTTGGCAGTGAGGCGGTTTTTGCCTTATCCGACTCTGCCCACCGTCCTTAAATCCTTCTCATACTCGGCTCCATCCTATACCTGCGGGTAGTAAAATATTGTACCCTAACCCTTTTCTGTGGTATTAGTAAAATGTTGTACCCTAACCCTTTTCTGCGAGGTACCTCCCACTTCTTACCGTCTATAATAATTATATAATACTTAAGTATTTACAATATTAGTACATAAATTAAGATAAAAAATTAAAATTTATATATAAATTAAACTGAAACATAAATTCAATATATATGTAAAACAAAAAAAAAAACTAATGTCCTGAACATCATAAAATTTAATATGAAGTGTGATTAGCATTACTGTAAATTAATCAATCTCAATATCATTAGGAGCAATACTGTTGTTTTTTATGCGTCCTCTCTAACATTACTAACCATGAAATAATCTTAAGGCACCTATGTTGAAAAATTTGAAAATCTAAATTTTACCAACTATATAAGTACTTATTTAAAAACTGAGCGCAAACCATTAACAAACAATCAGTAATGTAGATCCATTGCACATTATATATCAACAAAAAACAAAGTTTTTTAATTCTCAATCAATCATATATAAACTATTCAAACATGCCAAAATCAGTAATTAGAACCTAAAGTCAATAACGATTTAAAATGAATGAAGTAACAAATAAACTTATGTGATGAGAACATTCATACTTCAACAAAGAATCATCATGAAAATCTATTAATTTTTTATATAAAAAAATAAATATTTTAGAATAAATCTGGAAAATATTAGTACATAATATGGACAGAAAAATAAATCTGAACTAATGTAAATTAAACATCACAAAAAATTTATATAAAACAAAATTGCAACACAAATTCACATTCACCCACAAATAAAATTACAACGAAACTCAACCAACTTTACCAAAGTAGAGATTCAATGAAATACAGATTCAGTCATTCATAATGAGGAAGAGAGAGAGGTGGAAAATTATTTGCGGACAGATAAATAGAGAAGGACGACAGTGACACGCTTAGGAGAAAGAGGCTCCGGTAACAGACTCACCAAAGCAATGGCGACAAGTGATAAGTCTGTGGAAAGAACGAAAAGTAAAGAACTTAACAGACTCACATGTGATAAAGAGAACGGAGAGAAATTAAGGGGCTCAATAGAAGGAATGCGGCGATGGGCTTAAAGAATTTACCTAGAGGAAAGGGGCTCAGCAGGAAGGTAGCGATGGGCTCAGCAACGGCAACGACGAGAGCTGTGAAGATAGGCAGTGACGGCTCAGTAGCGAGACGAGGAAGCTGTGATGACAATGAGAGCTATGAGATTTTCTGTAGAGAAGTCGAGAAGAAGAAGAGCTTCTGGGTGAGAATGACTGAATCTCTCTGGCATGCTATAGAGTATGGACTCGAACTAATCATTGAATATGTGATATATAAGCAAATTCGTAATCCTTTAAAGGTGTTTATATGTATATACCCTGGAGGGGTACACCTTAAACCCGAACCCAGTTCTGCCCTCTCGCGCTTGAACACTCGCCTGAACGTAAACCGCCTCGCCTTGGGTCGAGTTAATTATTCTTTGTCTTGACCGGTAGGGACGGGTCGGGTAATCACGGATTTCAGTACTCCTGCAAAGTCTAAACGCACATTGATATCTCCATTTATTAAGGGTCAATCGCTTGCCAATGGATTACTACGCACAGCAAAGCCGAGATTCGAACATCCTAGATACTTGCTTTAAACGGATGAGTGAAATGGTCACTCACTACAAAATCAAATTCGATTTAAACATATTAAATTATTTTTAATATTAAAAATTCTTAATTTTTTTTTTTTTTAATTTAACTTTATAAAATATTTATAATAATATTATTATATATTTTATTTAATCTTTATTTAATAAAGTCTTTATATAATTTATATATTATTCCGTACGGGTACGGGGAACATACACTAGTTAAATTAAAATCAATCTTTTCCTCCAAAATTAAGAGAGTTCTTCCTCATCCTACTAATTTTAATAAATCTTCCTTCCTATTCTCTTATCCTCTATCCCTTTTTTCTCATTTTCTCTACCTTTCCTTTTATTTTTTTTTTTTTTCTAATATATTTATTATATATTAATCTAATTTAATACATTTTTTTTTAAATTTTTTATTCTTTGTTTATTCATTTGAGAAAAAATATTTCTTCAAAATTAATAAACCCCTTCTTAAATTCTCTCATCTATCTTCTCTTTTTCTAAATTTCTCTCTACTCTTTCCACTCTTAAGTATATAATTTGTATTTATATTTTATTTAGTATTTAGAAATAAATGTGTTTATTTTTTTTTTAAATTTTTTATTATAGATTAAAATAATTTTTTGTTTTCTTTCATAACATAACTTTTTTTTTTTCCTCTGTCTTCTTACCTTTATCTTTCTTTTTTTTTTTCTCATTTTCTATTTTTTTATCTTTTTGTTCTACAAAAAATAAAGCTAACAAATATAGATCATAATTCAAATAAAAAGATATTATTATTATAATACATATATTTTTGTTTTCTTATTATTAAAAAATTTTTAATGTTTATTTTTTAATCTAATTATTTTTAATTATTTCTTCTTTCAAATTTATTAATATAATCTGAAGATGAATGCTATGTTAGAATTAAAGTTAAAATCAAGATCACTGTTTAAATAATCTAATTTTTGAGTTTAATTTTAATAACTATCAATATAATTTTTTCATGCTATATTAATTATATTTTTATATACATAGGAGAAAAAAATATTATTTTTCTAGAGTTTTTAATAATTAATTATTTCTATTTGTGGCAGCAGACTTAACAGCTAATCAAAAGTATACAGGTTAATCGTTTCAAATTTAGATAACGAATATTAAAATTAATTATTAGTAAGTAAATTAAACTCTTTCACATGAAATAATACTAAAAAATTTTAAATTATTTGGAAATTTTTATCCACGGGGATCCTAGTTTTCTTAGCCAACGGGGACTTTTGTCCCCTACGATTTTTTTAAATAATTTGATTTTTTTTTTTTAATATAATCTTTTGTGCTATATTCTATAATGTCAGGACAAATCAACAATAATTTTAAAGATTTATAATTTCCTAATAAGTACATTATCTAGATATAAAAGTACAGTTTCTAAAAAAATTTCAGAATTTAAAATTTAAAACGAAGATATTGGTTACGGAAAGTTACATATTTCTCCAAATTTACACGTCAAAAAATGTGTCTGGCAGTTTCTTTCTCTCTATTTTTCCTCACGCTCTGGTATCTTTTCCGCTGCGTGCGGCCTCACCTGAGTCGTTCAAACCAAGGGCCCCCGGCCAAAAGTTCTGACGCTAGCAAAAATTAGGGAAATGTGGTCCTGCAAAAGAGAACACGAGTGTGCGTTGTTCCCCAGCAGTAGAAGCATTGGTGTCCATGGGAGGAGTGTAATGACGATGGGGATGGCGATGGCGAGCGGTTGTGGGAAGCTGTGTGATAAACCATATTTCATGAGTTCTTTTGTGCTTAATTTGAGTGTTATAACAACCTTCACCCACTTAATTCACAATTAAATTACATGATTTTACTTTTCCTTCCTTAATTTATGTCATATTGTAAAAAAACATGTTTTCCTAGCTTTAAAAATTAATTATTTTAATTACCTTTATTTCCATTCGATGCCGTGATCAGTGTGTTGAGTAGTTTTCAGATTTTCTAAGGCAGAATGACTTAAAGGATGGAAAAGGAAACATACTAAAATGGAAGGAGAAAGCAAAACGGAGCTTTAAGAAAACTGGTGTCCACGCGATCGCATGACGACGCGATCGGGTGCCAAGCACAATCAGCAGCGACGCGGCCCGCATGACTGACGCGACCGCGTGGCAAGGAAAAGCTCCAAATGACGCGACCGGGTGACCTATCGCGGACGCGTGACAGAGGCCACGCATCAGAATTTACAAGAATACGGCCAACCAATTACAACGGGAGCTCAGCATATTTTACCTTTCAATGATTTAGATTTAGTTTGAAGAGGGAGATCTTCCTCTCTCTTTTAGGCTTTAGGATTTCTTCTTGTTTTAAGAGTAACTCTGGATCCAGGTTTAATGTTCTTTTAATTTAGTTTTTACTTTTATTTATTTATTCCACCATTTTGATTGATTATTATAATTTGATTTAAGAATTCTTCCATGTTACAGAGACTGTTATTTGAATTAATGATAATTGAGGTATTTCAGTTTATGATTGTTTTTGTTTGATTTAAGTTACCATGCTTCCCATCTAAGGAATAATTTTATTATTCCAGCAATTTTACTTTTTCCACCTTTTGGTTCTGGTTAAGAAATTCAGTAACTCAACAGTTTTAAACTCAACATAATTGATAATCGGTTATCTTGCTAATTGAGCTGAACTTGAGTAATCCCAACCTTTTCTTAGAAATAAATAGATTCGAAGGTATAATTAAAATTAGTCCTTGACTTTCCCTTGCCCTAGTACAGGTTGATCAAGTGGAGTTTTAGATTCAACTTTCATTATAGTTGAGAGGGATAACTACGTTGGACCTCCAACTTCTCTTACCTTGCCAAAGTCTGCTTTATAGTAATTTATTTATTTTTAATGCCAATTTTTTTTTTTTTATTTAAATTACTTGCTTCTCATCTTCTAAACCCCGATACAACCTTTATAAGCCAATAATAAGAACATACTTTTCGCAGTTCCTTGAGAAGACGACCCGAAGTTTGAATACTGGTTAATAATTTCTAAGGGGTTTGTTACTTGTGACACCCAAAACGTTTTGTACGAAGGATTTTGTTCGGTTTAGAGACTATATCTACAACGAAGAATTTTGCATGAATCTCTTTTACTGGTAAAAATTCCTCTCGTCAAAAGGCGCCACCGGGGAACTGCTAAACGTGTGCCTTTTATTGGTTATTGTAAATATTTTTCCTTTTGCTTGTTTATTTAATTTTTGTTTTTCCTTTTTAATCTTTTTCATGCTTGGCTATGGAACTCTCAACCCCTCTCGCTTTGAGTTTGGTTCTATGTTGGGTTAAGTGAAATAGGAGTTACCAGCAGGAATGTGTGACCGGCAAGGTCAGACCAATCAAGGATAAATGGAACCAAGAGGATCTAATCAGCCTTTTGGTGAGGCAAACCATCCCTCCGAGATATCTTGACAAAACCATTCTACAGTCGGCAATACCCCAGCTGAGAAGACCAACTGGTGGACACAACCTTGGTAAGGCTACGGGATACAGTCCACCTCCGTACAATAAACCACCCTTTTCAACATAACTTGAACCCACAACTCACAAGCTTTCTTTCACCATTCGCCACCTATGATCCTATCCTTACCGGTCAATACCCACATGCCATCCGCCCCCCCAAATCACACCTAACTTTTCTTTGTATGATGTCCAAGTCCAGCAACCTCGAGAAGCATAGGATCGCCTAAGGGAAACAGTAGTTTAATTAAATTCAAACAAACCATCAAGCAACTGGAGCAAGAATATAACAACATGGCTTCTAGAGTTGCTCAATACAAGACTCGCCAATGCGTCCATGTGGAAGCCCAATGAAGAGCGTAGCATGAAGGAGATGCCAGAAACTCCAGTAGACAAGACAGAGAAGAATCATTGTACTGGAGACAATAGAAGACGCTGTGCTTTGTTCAAGAAGAAAGAGGTTGGTTGAGAGACCTAGGAGATGCGAACTTCCATGGGAATGCAGAATGAGGAAAACTCCGTCCAGGATGCTAGGATGAGGAGGATCTTGTAAATCTCCAAGGCAGAGTCGTTTATGAATGAATCAGATGCGAATAATACCAAGAAGCAATTTCCTTGAATGATAATGCTCACAAGTCTAGCTCTTCTTAAGTGGATGAACTTGCATCACAAGTGAATTCTCTGAGATAGAAGAACGTCCCCAAGGAATATGAAGATGATGCAGTAGGTAAGATTCTCTCAACCTCCAATCTATGACTCAATGATGAGGAAGAACATAGGAAGACTTTGATGCCAGGAACACAGATACATTGAAGATCTTTGGCAAAGAGGTGGAGGAATTCCAAGAAGCACAAGGAATCCGGAACTTGGCAGAACCAGCCCAAAAACACCTATCCGCAAGGCCATTACCGACCTAATTACAAGCTTCAAGTTGGTACAATCCTTTAACTATAACTTTATTACTTATGTCACTTTGAATATGGTTGGCTTGAAACAGATGGCCAGCTTAGAGCTCTTTGTGGCTTTAAGAAGTAAAGAGGGAAATAGCTCGTACTCAGAGACTGGTGGCATACGGTTCAATAAGGTTCACGCTTCACTCGAAGTACACGTGATTGGTATCATGCTCAATCACATGGATCACGAAAAACATTGGTCACCAAGGTTGGAGATTCTATTCTTTTAACCGCCCGACTATGGAGACATGTAGATCAAGATGGAGGCGGATTTAAAAGCAGGCTTCCGGAATCCTTGAAAATTTTTATTTCTGATCATTTGTAAAAAACATTCGGACCTAAACAATATATTTAAAGCTGTTCGGAGAGCTTTGACGTGCTTAGTTTGGGACCCCGGAGGCTATTGGCATTCCAAGCACTGGTGGAGATTTTTGGACGAATTTAAACATAAGCCACCATAACAGGATACCCTCCAATGTCAACTTAAGGACTTAGGCTTAACTAAAAGTGCATGGTGGGGAGACAACCCAGCCATGGTATGGTCGCTTCTTTTTCAATTTTATTTTTTTAATTGATTTCATTTTCCTTTTTCATTTTTAATTATTAAACCTGATCTTTTTATCTTTTTGTACATTCTTTAATCCAATTATTTTTCATTTTTTTTATAAAAAAAAAGGGGGTGCACGAACGCGACCGCAATGCCCATGGATCGTACTCATGCGTCCGCATAATCGCGGAAAAGCACCACGCGGCGACGCGTTACCACGCAGAGCGTCGTGGTAATATATCGGCGTAAGGATCCAACGAAACAGAAAGTTATGGCTGGAATCGTGCGGTCCCTGTGCGTTTCGCACAAGTTGGCGCACCCGCGATCGCTATGCCCGCATGCATACGCGCGTCACTTGCACAATACAATCCCACGCGCACCGCGTGAGCGACGCAATCGCGTTCGCATGGATTGGCTCTAATACCCAAAAAGAGACAGAGAGTTGCGCTAGAAACGGTGGCTGGAGTCGTGCGTTTAGCACAAATTCCAGACGACGCGATCACGCGCGACCGCGCGATCGCGTCATCCTTTTTTTTCCCCTCTCATGCGATCCGCGACCCAGCGTCGCGTCCTGCGACGTGTCACTTGCACAAACTTCAACCCATACCGACAGCGCGCGCGCCCACAAGCCGCCGCTGTGTGGATTCGAAATATATACCCCCCAGCCCGCGAACCTATCAGTCGCGCAGCCACCCCCCCCCATCTCTTCTCCCTCTCTTCCCCCTCCCGATCCAACCACACCCCAGCACCATCGAGCCGAACCATCGACGCGGCGGCCACCCCAGACGCCGTCGCACCTAGTACGGAGCCGCCGGCGCCCAACTCCCCTTCCCTCTCTCCTTCTTCTCTCCTCTTTTCTTCTTCTCTTCTCGCTCCTTCCCACTGCACAGGCGCACAGCCTCGGCCGGCCACCCAGCCGCGCGCCCCCTCTCTCTCCGGGCACCCACACAGCACCCTTCTTCTATTACTAACCAAAACCCTCGCCGCACTGCGCCCATCAGACCGCCACGCGCACACGTGCCCCGCCACCGACGATTCGGACCGCCGCAGCGCAACCTTCTTTCCCCGTTCCACCCTCCGTCCCGCCCTATCCAGGTTCCGCAAAACGCAAATCCCCTTTTATCCGTTCGTCAATTTTTCCTGTACTTTTTTCCGGTTTCTGTTCATCATTAGGATAGATATATAGCATGCTGTAGTGGATTTTTAGGTTGTTAGGTAGCTTAGGCTCTGGTTAGTGGTCTAGTCTGTTTACTTGCAATGTTTCTGTTTATGTTTTATCATAACTGCAATTTTGCTGTTCTGTGACCTTCGTTCATATGTTGTGATTTCTGGAATTGTGCTTGTTTACTCTAAATTTTCCTGTTTCTATTCATTGCTGGTAACTGCAGTAGTTCTTAATACATATGAACTGCTATGGATTGCTGTTTATTTTCCGGGAATAATCCAATTTTAAGCCCGGAAGCTGGCCCAAAATTTAAAATATTTTTTTTTTCATTTCAGTGTTTTGGTTTGCCATTTCTGAAAGCTCTGTTTTATTCTGCTTTACCCAAAACATTTCATGAATGCTATGGCAGACTTTCTTATCCTCTTCGATTTCTTGGTTCATAACTTGCATTTGTGTGGATTCACTGATTCCAAATTTTTGGCTTTCTTTTTTTCTATTTTTTTCGGTAATCAATGACACCTGTCTTACTTTAGATTAGAGTACTTCTATTCTTACCTGTGGAATCCTTGTTAATATTGGAATGTTTTCAAATGGCAGTTACTTTAACCGCAACTCTTAACCTAACTCACTAATTTTATTTACTAATTTCTTTTTCAATTCTTAACCATATTAACTCCTTCATCTCTGTTTCTGATTATTTTTCACTTTCCTGCTAACTTTCTAACCATGGAATAATGAATTATATATTTTTTTCATTTAACATGAATCAATTTCACCATTTCATATACTCATCTTCCTT
>QBTX01002501.1:0-11027 GCA_003063285.2 Arachis monticola
TTCCAAGGATCATTTCGCCTCAATTTGGGGTATATGATGCGAAGTAAAGGTTATTCTTCCATTTTTTCTAATATCGCTTGCGCCTTAGGATGACTCATACCCAACACTCTAGATGTTCCCCCAATTATTTTGTCTTCACACATATGAGCGATCCGGAGGAGTCAGCCCCATAGTGTCTCTAGTTGGTCGCGAGGGCCCTTTTGTGATTTCCTCCATTTGAGGAGATTTGGTGATTTCTCCATGAGGAAGTATAGGTGGAACCGAGTGTATTCCTATTGATCGGATGTGGCACGGTCTAGTAGTACATACACCTAGTGGCTGAGTTGGACACACAGATTCACTCCGGCTACTTTCAGGGGATTCATAAGCTCTTCTTCAAAATACTGCCTCTACAGTAACTGTTAGATGTCAGCTTGGATATCCATTCAGACTCTGAGAAACAATCCATCAATCGGCCTTCCTCTAGAACCCTAACGAATGTAAATTGATTCTTGTTCTCATCCATCATGGTCTGCACCTATACTCCTAGTGGAGCACTTTGAAGCCTTGATTGAAAGTCTAATCAGAGACAATTAATGCCAACCATTTCCCAACACACGTTAAATCACACATACTCAATTCTCACATTGTAAATAACTCTTCTCTGCAATCAATAGAAGTTCTCTGAAGTCGGACCAATTGACTCAATTTTCATCCACCATACATATGTAAGTTGACGAAATCTTACACTAGAGCTGTAGAAAGTGATACATGAAGGAACTGGTTTATATTAGCACAACCAAGTACGTCAACACGAGCAACTGCAGATGTTGTGTTCGGTTATCGGTAACCTGTTTTGGAAGGGCGGTTAGACTTCCCTCTACCACTTTATAGTTCGGAACAAATGCAAGGGTCCATTTACCTCTGTGCCTCCTTGCTTGTCTATATTGATTTTGTTATCTCACCTCTCTATCATTAAACTATTTTCTCTCAATTTCAATCCATTTTCCCTAAGTACATGGCTTGCCGTGATTGAGACATAGTGAGCCCTCTATATCAGAGAATAGGAATGACAGTCCATGCAACTTTGGATGAGAGGTAGCTTCTCCATTGATGATATACTTTTGAAGAAGCCATAGGCCACTCGTTGATCCAACCTCCTTACATAGTATCTCTTACAATTTTCATTACTACCTTCTGGCATTAGTTCCTTGTGCCACTTGTTCGTTATCTCCTTGCGGGTCCACAGATCTTCTAGTAGTAAACTCTGTATATGGAGTTGTACTCCACTTCAATTCTGTCCGTATCATGCGGAGAGGCAGATTTGGAATCACTCATCGTACCTGAACACGTACTACTAGCTATTGCCATGGAATGTAAGAGAGATCCAATTTCTTAGACTTAGGAGCTTCTTCACACAAAATGGTTCACAACGATGATATGCTTGAAGTTGCGCACCCTTTGCCCCAGCTTTTACTTCTCCAAATGGAGATCACATAGTCTTCACTTGGAGAGAGAGGCGTTACCTGCATTGATAGCTGATTACAGCGCACAGGAGATCTCCTAACCCAAACATATTCCTTCATGAATTCTGGCTTCCACATCACAGGCAAAAAGCGCGCAAAAAGTGTCCTTACCTCCAGCGTCTTTCAGGATATGAACTCATAGAATTAACCGATCTCAATTGTCCTCCACAACTAAAGAACTAAACATTGAGACAACTCTCACTGTCATACTTACAAGCAATTCAGTTTAAGGGAGAAATCTTCCCAGGTAAAACTCCTTCATGGCGATCGGCCTCTTCTTTCAGACCATTCATCAGAGAGGGCTTCATGGACGGAAGCAACACCTTGATGTGTTAGTTCAATATGGTGTCGAGCAGAGGTTATCAAGGAAACAACTATTAGGATGAGACACGACTTTTGGTCATAAAGGCTGGTCACAAAAAAGTCTCATGAACCGTATGATCATGTGCCACCGCTTGTAAAGGGCTTCTTGTCCTTGAAGTAACAACAGAATTTGAGAGAGACGATCATCCATCTAGTTCCGAGCTGGCTTAGATCATAAATTTTTGGAGAGAGGGTTCATAATAGGAAGGTGGTTCTTCCTGGTAAGGTTGTGGAGATTGTGTGGTATGGAGGGAGTGGATTTTCTTAGGGTGTAGATCAAAAGCGCGTATTTCACCATAGAGGTTTGCTATTCGTGCTTTCTTTACGAAGTGGTTTACTTTGCCTACATTAATATGTTCTTATGGGAGCACATATCGTATGGATCATTGGCTTCATGCCAAATCTGATGGATATGGGTCATAGGAAGGTGCTTGGTATGGAGAGGCTTATGAGTCTGGTTGAGGTTCATGTTGAAGATAAGATTCATAGGCATAAGATGGTGGTTGTTGATTATCAAAAAAGAGCATTTTTAATTTTCTTTATTTCTTGTAATTGATTAGTTCAACTCTACAGGTTGATCTCAACCATTAGCTCCATTCTTGCTGGCGAGAGATCGAATTGGCTACTCAAGTATGTGATGTCAGGATCTGGCTCTTTCTCCCTCACACGCAAAATTGGTTGGTTGCGGTGTCCTTTTGTTGCCGCTCCTTCTGGCTGAAGAATTTGAGAATTAATACATAATGAAGCATATGGCTGCGCGCAAACCAGCACACAAATCAATTAGGATTGTATCCAGGAAACTTCTGCACTTTACATTCATACTCAACTAGAGAGTCTATCAATCACCTACAACCATAATTGTAGATACACGGATCCTCCTATGAGTCGCGAAGGTAGAAGAATTCAGGAGAAAAGGAGTAGATTAATTATAATATGTGACAGAAAGAAAGAAAACTATTACGAAAATCCTCAGTAGGAAAGAAGCAAAGGATTGCCAAATTGTACATATATGATACTGAACACGAGTTACAGAATAGGATGCTTGAGAACACACAACTACATAAATTAATAAAATAAAATATTATCCAAATAAACTAGAAGAGCAAGATCAGACCATGTGAGCAATCACTCTCGTGCAGAGGAAGAATCAAAAGTCTCATTCAAATTAAGTTATATATGACGTATAACGGAAAATATTATGACGGTTTTTATGAGATAAATAAGCAGTTAGTCTAATGAATTTTGAAAATAGAAATTAACAAATATCAGTTAAGTAAATTAAAAATTGAAAACCAAACTAATAATATTATTAAAAAGGAGTATTTCTTAAATGGAGAACAAGATAAAGCGCGTGTCATTAATCTATAAAAAGCGAAAGTTAGGTCACTCAGTCAAACCCCTAAATTTAAGTATAGAGAGAACAGATAGTATTCAAGGATATTTTAATAGAAGATAAACCATAGAGATCACGAGAGCTTAACACACGTTACACTTATGTGAGTTTAAGCTTACAATTGGAATATGATGCATTTGGATATATATGCGAAGTATTTTGAGGAATAATGTTGAGAGGAGTTATTATGTGATATGTATGAAAAGCATCAAATGAAGAGAGAATTTTAGGAAAAAGAGCAATGATAAATAAACTAACAACTATAGGGAATAAGAGACATCAATGGGCATAATGTTTGTAATAAAGAGAACTATGAAATCGGTAACCACTAGGTTATATATACAAATACGAGATATGTATTTGTGTGAGAAAGATGTCAAAGTAAATTCACCATATAGCATACTAATTTGCAAACTAAAGGGTAATACCAACACCTTATGTATCATAGTAGGTAGTAGCATAGAGTCCTATAGAAGGGATGAATCGATTTCCCCATAATTTAAGAAATTGCAATCAAGAATGTAGCACCCTAATACATACTAAATACTTCTAATAGTTGAGAAAACTATGAAATAGGTCACATCTCTTATATGAATTTCAAATTATTATTAATTTTTGAAAATATTGAAAAATAAGCACATTAAGAATAGAAACTATGAAATAATAATATACAAAAAAAAAAAAAAAAAAAAAATATAAAACATTTTTCAATAATCAAACCAATAAAAAAAAAAAAAAAAAACACACACATGGAAAACGAGCATTCTGAATTATGTTTGACAAATATACTCAATGACATAAATCAGAGAACTACGGTGGATAGGCATTACAAGTATGAAAGCATTGAGTGAAGAGACCATAAGTAGAAACTAAGAACTAATGAAGATCTAATTCTAAACACATTTTATTGAAAAAGCATAAAAATTACAACAAATTTCAGAATTACAGCAATAGGGAGAACTAAACTAATCCTAATATGATATTTTAATTTTTTTTTGATTTTTGAATTTCAATTATTTTTTTTTTTTGTTATGGGTTTTGAGAAGGAGAAAGAGAAAAAAATGATTCGAGAACAATGGACGAACCAATTCTTAATTCAGAAATATCTAAACAATGAAAACAATGAACTCAACAATTCTAGTCAGAGAAACTAATAAATGATGCACAGCAGAACTACACAACAACAGAAAAAAATTAAAAAAAAAAAAAAAAAAAAAAAAAAAAAAAAAAAAAAAAATGTAAAAAAATAAATTGGAATAAAAAATAAATAATACGAAGAAAAAAGAAAGAAACATTTCACACAATCAAAGACGAGCGCATAAAATTCACATATCTCAGATAAATTCGATTTCTGTCAATAGTGAAGAGAGATAAACCTAACATTATCTTAGAAATGCACTAGATCAATGCTATGCACGAGAGTAGAATGAAGAGCTTACAACTCTCTACCCTAAATACTAACACTACAAACCAATTCCATAGAATGTATAGAGTGGCAGATATTCAATTGAACCGCTTTATATACTAATTCGAATAACGAGACTCTTCTCTCTTATAGAATATTTTCACCCTTATATTTCCCTCGTATGTACCTTCAGGCACTGAATATGTCAATTTGGTCTGCCTAGAAGGGTACTCTCAAAATACAGCACTGGTTCACAAAAGATCATGTCAGTCAAGATGAGGTCACTGGTGACCCAAATTCCATCCGCGCGTGGCGCGCCGCCACTGGTAACAGCTTCATGTATGCGCAGTACACTGGACTCAACTTCAACCCGTTGATTCTGTACATTTAGAGCATATACGCCGCGAAGAAGCCTGTGACAGCACATTTTATGTGCGCGTGTTTGATGCAATTGCATGTGGATTCGCGTCTTCAAGACTGTGTTTATTATCCTCGCGCACTTCCTTCCACTAATCCATTGATCCATCCTATTCGCCTAGCCTATTTCAATCCTGGGACTACTTATTAAGCAAAACACCATCAATGTTGTTCTATCTTATTGGAAAATCAAAGAGAAATATCTTAGAATTGGGCAATCAAAATAAGGCCTTAAGATGTTTGCTACACACTTAAGAACAATATGGGAGAAGGAAATACAAACCAATCGCTGAAATTTAAAATTACATAAAACTAAACTTGTCGACAAAGGAGATTCATTTCTGTAAGAAGAAGTCACTTCTAATGAACTTTTCACTTACACCGCTCCCAATTCAATTTCGGGGGGGCCGGTGCCGTCTCTGGTACTATCGCAGCTCATACATAGACAATTCACGCACTTTACGAGGATATGGTGAAATATCATGCTTTTTTGTAGCCTAGATCATGAATAAGAAGCTCAAATTCTCACCAAGTAAAGGTAGTGTTTGTATGGCTTGACCAGCGCACACATAACACGGCATTCAAACATAAGCGTTAAACCAATGAACACCCACTTCTCAGAATCATTCATTCTTAAAAGAGAATCACAATAGTTTTTGGAGGTCCAATCAAGAATCAATTTAAAAATTTTTTATTATTATATATTGTTAAATGGAAAAAGAATCATATATGCAATAAAGAAAAAAAAAAATTTTGCAAATTATTTTTTTTTTTTTTTTTTTTTGTGTGTTTGAATTAGAAGAAAATTACCTAATGAGCAACAGGACTGAAACCGGTCAGTTGTCCAAACTCGACAATCCCCGGCAACTGCACCAAAAACTGTATGCGAAATTGTCAGGATCTGAGGTGTAAAATTTGTTTCGCTCTCTCAGCCTTCTTCCTTTTCTCTTTCCCTGCAAGAGCCAATAACTGTGCACCAATACACATGGTCCAATATAACTTCACAACCTTCGCACAAACCTATACCAAGCAAGTTGCGTTCTACAAATACCTGGATCGCCCAAACGTAATGTCATCGTATTCCTATACTTAACATCTCCTATAAACTGTCTAGGTATAGGCGATTCGCCTACGCGGACATTGTTGGTATGTCACTCAGGCAAAGCTATGGCTCACCTTCGTTAAATCCTATGAGTCACGCGATATGAAACTATGCCTATGGATTTTGTCGCAATCAATATCAATTATAATTACTTAAGTAAAAATAAACGATATAGATAATACACCTTATGTAATGTATTGGTGAGAATTCAAGAATAAGCCGTATAGACATTCTTCGTTCCTCTTGACTCTGATTTCCCGCTGTCTTTCATCCAATCAGGTTAGCTACTTCTTACTCTTCCATGGCAAAACTTTGTTTAGCAGAAGAGATTCAAGCCCGCGAACGAGACTTGTCCTTCTATATCTTTGGCTCTCTTCACAATCTCATCCTCCGTTTGTGCTTAATAAAAGGTCCTAAAAACGTCTCAGTCTCACGGGCAATTGCGCTAATATCTCTGGAGGTATCTCGAGATCAACTGGGAATACATAGGGTACTACTCCACATCCTCTTGCGTACTAAGCTCACTAACTGCCTACGCCACTCGAGAGATTCAGAAGCGGCGCCGACAGCGAGCAGCCATCCCTTCCCCAATCCTACTCAGAATACCTACTATGAACACAATTGTTTTTATGACTTCCGCATCTTATAGGATATGGCCAATCCATGGCGTTCCTAAACTTAATACCAAATTGCCAATGAAAACAGCCTCAAAATCGGTTATACTCGTTCCCAAAACCATCCTCTGTTGAAATTAGATTGTAGTACTTGAATTGAATTGACCAAGAGATATCATATCTAGCTGTTTGGCATGTAGACAAGGAAGTCGTTGTCAGGCACACGCGTTCAATAAGGAGAATGATGATGAGCGTCACATGACCATCACATTCATCATGTTCTTGGGTGTGAATAGATATCTTAAAAGCGGAATAAGTTAATTGAATAGAAAACCAGTAGTAACTGCATTAAATCATGAGGAACAGCAAGCTCCACTGACGATTGGATTTTTGACGGTTTAGAATTTCACTAATGGAATCTCGTTGTAAAGTATAGTTTCTAAACCAAACAATAATCCTTTCACACAAAAAGTTGTTTGTCACTAGTACAAACCCCTAGAATTTATAAACCGAAGTATTGGACCTCGGGTCGTTCTCCCTAGGAATTACAATGAAGTGTCTTGTTATTGGTTTGAGTTATTTTGGGGTTTTGATATGAAGCATGAAAGATAAATGGCAATGAAAATAAACTAACAACTATAAAAGGCTCTTGGCAAGATATGAGAATTAGAAGTCCTATCCTAGTTATRCTTCTCAATTGTGATGAGGATTGTTTATTGCTACCACTTAGTTAACCCTCACTAAATAAAGGAAAGTCAAGCGGATGAATCAATTTGATTCCTCAAGCCCTAATCAACTCCAAAAGGAAAGACTAGTTTTAGGGGCATCCAAATCAATTAGCAACTTCTAATTATCAATCAACAAAGGAATTAGACAACTCAAGAGTCACTAATTACTCTACCTAGGCCAAGAGGAACAAAACTTACACTAGAACCCAACCAAGCATTTCATCAAACACTTGGAAGGCATAAAAGAAAAGCATAGTGAATTCATAACAAGAATAGAATCTACCAACAATTATTGCAAAGAATTAATCAACAACAATCAAGGAAATCACAATTATCATGAATTACCTCAGATTGCATTATTGAAAGGAAATAAAYGACAACAATCTATCTAAAACAAAATGAAGAATTACAATTATGAAAACACATAACTAGAAAGAGAGAGATGAGAAGATTAAGAATTGATAAAGGAAAATTGAATCAAAGCATGAATTAAATCTAGATCTAAGGAGAGATTAACCTAAACCTAATCCTAATTCTAGAGAGAAGTGAGAGCTTCTCTCTCTAGAAACTAACTCTAAAACTAATCCTAGTGAATGTATATTGTTTTCTAATTGATTCCCTAATGCCTTCCCCTTAATCCTTCATCCTTATATTCCTCTTCCTTAGCATTTGGCGCCAAAATGGGTTCAGAAACCCTCTCAAATCGCTAGGCACGTGTTGCATTAGTGAGGTCATGTTCCATCATCGGCGCGTGCGCGCACGGTACGCATGCGCGTCCTTGGCCAGTTTCGCAATGTGCGCGCGAGCGCCTTGTGCGCGTGTGCGTGCATAGCTGACTTTTCTTCTTTGAATTTTTATGCTTCTCTCCACTTGTATGCTTCCTTTCTTGCTTCCTTTGATCCATGCCTAGCCTAATTCAATCCTGAGATTACTAGCAAACACATCAAGGCATCTTATGGAATCAAAGAGAAACTAGAATTCATCAAAATAAGGCTTAAAAAAAGCATGTTTTTACACTTAAGCACAAATATGGGAGAGATAACAAAACCATGCTAATTCATAGGCCAAATGTGACAAAAGGTTATCAAAATACTCTAAARTCAYTGCAAAACAAACCGTCAAATTGGGGTTTGTCAACCTCCCCACACTTAAGCCTTAGCATGTCCTRATGCTAAAATAAGAAGGAACTAAGGGTTATGACATTTATTGAATGCAACTAAACTATATGAGTCCCATCTAAATGCAACTTCCCAAAATAAATGCAAATGCTTAATTCAAACATATCAAATTGCCAAGAGAGCATGTGTAAGCACAAGGGCTAGGCAATAGGAATTAATTCCAAACCACAATTGTATTGAATTATCAAAATGAATTTAAACTTGCAAGAATATAGATAATATGGGTGAACACATGTAGTTGAACTTTTGAACCCTCACCGGATGTGTATCCACTCTATTTACTCAAGTGTTTAAGGGTCAATTCACTCAATTTTCTTCTAATCAAGCTTTCCAAAATTTGATTTTCTTCTAACAATCAACATTTATTCAATGCATGCATACATTCATCATGAGGTCTTTCATTTAGGTTGTAATGGGGTTAGGGTCAAGGTAGGATCATTTATGGTTAAGTGGACTAGGATTTGAATCTTTGATTAGCATAGACTTCCCCACCTAACTATATAATGACCTATACAAAATCGAACTACTCTAACTACCCATTCTTCACTTTTTCTTACATATTCATGCATCCTTATTTGATTCATAACACTTATGCATTGATTCTCTTTTATTGAACTCACTTTGGGGCATTTTTTCCCCTCTTTATTATTTTTTCCTTCTTTTTCCATATACAATTGTTTTTCCTTTTCTTATCTTTTTCTTTTGTTTTTCTCATTTTCACTTTTATTTCTCCTTTTTTTTCTTTTCATTTCTTTTTTTTTGTCAAACTATATACAAGAACATCAATGCATAAGGTCTATTRATTTAATCAATACATGAGTATGTACCCAATTCCTAAACATGAAAGTGTACTACCCCTTTTATCCCATCCAATGTTCCCAAGCCTCACCAACCTTGAATAATAAACACTCTCACTAGCCTAGGCTAATCAAAGATTCAAACAAGGACTTTTCATTGGTTTTTCCGCCTTGGGCTTGTAATGWGCTAAAWTAAGAACAAGTTGGTTAAGCATAGGCTCAAAATTGGCTAACAATGGAGAATAAAAGGTTGGCTATTTGGATAAGTGGCTAATGAAACAATGGCCTCAATCATATGAATGCATGAATACAKGAAATAATTGGATATATAGAATCAAGCAAWTCAAGGATTACAATCATAGAAAGAGAGCAATTTCACACAAGAATGGAAGATAAGTGGTTATAAAATGTAACCACATCAATAGGCTCAATTCTCACAAGCTTGTGTTCTCAATTCAATACATGCTTCACAAAGTATGTAATTCAAGCAAGTTTTACCAAAAATTTTCTTTCAATCAAATGGGTTGATGCCCTATATTTAAACTCCTTGGAAACTTTCAATGTTTGACTAGGTATTGTTGTGATTCAAAAATTTTCTTAGTTCACCCTTTCCTTTTCACTTAAAACCAATTTCTTATGCAAAAAGGGTGACTAAATATTTGCAATCCAAAGTATGATTTCTAATCACAACTACAAATTAAAAACAGAGATAAACAAAATGTATAAAGAAGAATCCAACTAAAGGTACGGAATCTATCATCCAAAATATCTAAAAATATCCAAAAGCATCAAAATATCTAAAATCCAAAATAAGCAATAAAAGTATCCAAAGCAAACTAGAAATGCATCAAAATATATACAAAGATGTGCAGAATAAGATAACTAGGCCGAAAAGTTCACCGGTTCCCAAATAATGCTACCGGTGCCCTCCCCACACTTAAGACCAAGCATCGTCCTCGATGCTAAACCGGAGGATCAGTGGGAGGTACAACGATAGGCTCTGGCTCTGGCTGTGGCTGTGGCTGTGGGACCGGCTCCTCATGAGTCTGTGGTGGCTCTGTAGTGTTAGGGGCATCCTGCTGAACTGGTGCCTCCGCATCCTCCTCCTGATGATCCTGCTCATCGGAGGCCGGAGAGTCGGGGAGCAGAGGTAGCTCAGCACCCAAAGAAATCAGTGCCTGGTCCACCCGGTCTAGACGGCGTCTGACATGACGTCGCTCACGCTCTAGGAACCGGAAAAGACGCTGGACCAGGAGATAGGTAGGCTCAGGTACTGTTGGTGGGTCTGTAGATGATGAAGGGGCTGCGGTTGTAGAGGATGATGGGGCAGCTGTAGGGGCTGATGGTGAAGGTGTCCCGACGACAGCTTTAGCCCGAGAGCGGCGTCTAGCAGGTGGTCTCTCATGCACCCAACCACCCCAGGGGATAGTAACCTCCCTGTCATCTGCATCAGGGGGTGGTGGTCGCACATCATCGTCCAGCCATGGGACCTCAGCTAGGGCCGCCATACTCGTGACCAATGTAG
>QBTX01002502.1:0-18977 GCA_003063285.2 Arachis monticola
AGACAAAGAGAATAATATTTTGGAAATTAACATAGTAGAATCGATAATTAGAACAAGCAATTTAAGACTAAAAAATTACTCTAAGTTAAAGAAAGATTTGAAAAATTTTGGATATGGATTTTTGATAAAGATGTTGAATTTTGAAATTTCAAACTAAGAAAGATAGAAACAATTATTATAAATAAAGATCTGAATTTTTAAGTAAATTCGAAAATCATTAAATAATTTTAAAATTTAGTTTTGATGAAGTTTCTGCAGGGAAAGAGAAAAATAATAAAAAGACACAAAGAAAAAAAAATTTTTGAGATTTTTTTTTTTTTTTTTTTTGAAATTTTTGGAGGGAAACACACAAGGAGCACCAACCTTGAAAATTTTAAGATCAAGACACAAGGATAACTCAAGCAACCTTGAAGACTCACAAGAACACAAAGATCCTGAAGAAAAGAACTCAAATGTAACTTTTAGAAATCAATAATTTTTTTTTTTTTTAATAAATTATAGAAAGAGTCAATTAAGAGACACAAACTAAGGTTGGCAAAAGATTTAATCAAAGAAACATTATTTTGCAGAAAAAGGATTGAAAAAAGAGATACCACAATTAACAAGATACAATAGACAACGCTAATAGGCCAATTGAGCTGTAAAATAGTAGACAATTTTTGAAGAAGTATTTTTCATACTAAGAAGACAATTTTTTTTTTTTTGAGGATTTTTTTTTTTTTTTTTTTTTTAACAAGAAAAAAAAGAAAAGAAAGAAGAAAGAAGAACTAAAGATCAAACAAGACGAATTATAACAAAAACTTGAAGATCCAGGAAAACAAATAGACGACAAATTTGAAAAATTTAAAGGAGAAAATATAAAAAAAAAAAAAAAAAAACCAAACTTAAAATTAAACACTAAACTGCAATCATAGAAAAACTCCATGTTTAGTAAGAATCAAATTTCAAAATTTTTGAAAAGAAATGGGATTCTAAGTTTTTAAACAAGAATCACTAGAGTAAAAGCCTTAAAGAAAATCGACAGATTAGATAAGAAAAATAAATTTTGAAGACTTATGAAAGAAAGTAATATAGACTACTGACGCAATAGACAAAATTTTTCCATTAACTCGTAGAGCAAAGAATAAACGTAGTGAGTTATTCAAGAAGTCTCGAACAGATCCCACAGCGAAGGGCCGCAAAGAAACTTGGTGCACGAAATTTTGATATGCTCGTCAATGTCAATATTACTATTTCTCACAGATATCGAAACTACCGAGCATGTGCATGGTTGGTCAAGGTAATCCTTACGGAGTAGGGTCTGAATCCCACGGAAGAGTTGTTGTTTTGAATTTTATCTATCAAGCCAAATTGAATTGTTATTTTATATTAAAAATAATTATAGTATTTTTTTTTTTAATTTATTAGTATATGATTGTGATATGAATTGAATATTTGTTAGTGCAAGTAATGGATAATATGGTTGGAGTTTTTGGAGTACTGCTTTGTCGTTACTGAGATTATCTGATTTCACTTCCACTGTTTCTGTCTTCACCGCACCTTGCAGGTTCCTCCTATTGGCAAAAAGAAAATAAGGGCCACGCTGTGGTGTGTTGGATGGACTACTCATTGTCAAGATGGTACCCATCGTATCTCTCAATGAAAGGTCCAAGTGTGCCTGTCACCCGTCTGCCACGGCTAATCATCGTCGGTTCTCAGTCAGTGCTGGTAATAATGGATCGCGTTGCTCCTTTTGCCGTCTGGTCACCTTGTAGCTGTGCCCATGGATGGGGCGCCTAACTCTTGTGAGTTTCGACGACTGTCACAGTCATCTCAAGTCTAATCCTACTGAATAACACAGCGCAAGGGTTTAGACTTTTTGGATTTCTCAAGAATGCTGCATGGTGGAAGTTCTACTATAACCACGGAAGTCTGAATTAACGAATCAAAGATATTCATCACCGTCAATCGAAGTAAGACATTGGCCAGGTGGTTGTTCAGGCAAGCGCGTCATTAAGATTGAGGGACGCTGATGATATGAGTGTCACGGATCACACTCATGGGTGTTCGCCAGCAGTTCTGCTCTGTGGAACCGGCTGCCAGACTCACATCGGCGATGGTCGTGTGTCTGATCGTATGTAGTATGTCATGCGAAAGGAGGTAGAGGGCGTGATTGTGTTTTCATATTTGGAAGTTGCGAATGAACGTCTTACGATAAGTAAAACAGCGATGTTTGGAATGAAAAGAGAATTTGCATTAATTCAGTGAGACACTCAGCAGAGGCTCTCACCCCACAACACATGAGTTTAAAGACTCATGCTCAGAGAATACAATAGATTAGATCTGAAAATTAATGAAAAAAAAAGGGAAATAAAGTTTAAAAGTTTGTTTTAAATACTAAACTAGTAAGCCTACGGTTTTACAGAAAATGATAAACTGTGATAGGATGGATGCAAAGATCCACTTTTCTGGGGCCCACGTGTGTGTGTGCTGGCGGCTGAGCATTAGGCTTCATTCCGTGCAGAGCATGTTCGTGGAGTTGAACGCCAGTGGTGCAGTTTGGGGTCAACTCCAGTTTCTGGCGATCCTCTTACTGCTGCTTTAACGTCGCTCGGTCTAAGTTCTGGCGCATGCTGCAGATGCAACTGGCTGGCGTTGAAGGCCAGTTTACGTCTCTATCTTGGCAAGTCATGGAAATATATTATAATTCTGGAAATGCCCCTGGAGTGTCTAACTCTCCAACGCATTAAGAGGAGCTGCATTTGGAGTTTGTAGCTCCAGAAATTATCTTTGAGTGCAGGGAGGTCAGAATCCAACAGCATCAGCAGTCCTTTTTCAGCCTGAATCAAGATTTTTTGCTCAGCCCTTCAATTTCAGCCAGAAAATACTGAAATTAACGAAAAATACACAAACTCATCGTAAGTCCAGAAATGTGATTTTTAATTAAAACTATAAAAATAGTATTAAAATATACTTAAATATGACTAAAACAATGCCAAAAAGCGTTAAATTTCCGCTCATCAGACCAATTCAAACGCCAACACACACCGGCACGTGCATCATTTACATGGGTTTGTTCCTTTCCCTCAGTTGTAATTTGTTTTTCTCTTTTGTATTTTCCTTAATTCAAGTAGTAGGATAGTATAATAACCGCCTAGAAAATACTGAAAAGGGGTTGGATATAGTTTAAAAAAGTTTTATTTTTTACTTTACACTTCACTTCGTCTCTATCTCTTTGTAGTTTTTCTCTAAGCTCTGAGTAGCTAACTTCTCTCATTGGGCAGAGGGAGCTCTGTTGTACTTGATGGATTAATGAGAGTGAATTTCTTCTTCTCTTCATCTTCTCTTTTTTTTTGTATAGTTTTCTTCTTATTGCTAGTGTTCAATCATCTTGGAAAAGAGGTTGAATGCAAAATGGGTTTTATGGGAACCTTGGAAAAGGAAACATGAAACCATGCTGAAATCCCTTCTCACATTCTTGAGTAGATCTGGTTTTTGGGATTGGATATGGTGACATATAATCCACCTACTATTTGGATCTATATGATGGTGTGGTATAATCAGGGACCAAGAATATCTCTTTCATGAGCAATTAGACCAAGGAATTGGCTGATTATCAGATTTGAGAGATTGAACTCACCAAGGGATTGGGATTTAATCAATCATGATTGGCCAAGAGGTCAATGAGTTGCATGATTGAAGAAGAGATTAGCTGAATTTAATCCAAAGAGAGCAACATCTCTTAATCAATGAATTCCCATATTTCTTATCTTCCCACATTCTTTATAGCTTTCTTACATTCTGTTATCCCCATTCCCATTTACAATTCAGCCATTTATGTTTCAGTTCTTACATTCTTGCCATTTAATTTTCTGCACTTTATAGCTTTTCTTTATAATAATTTGAGCCATTATAATTCTATTATTTTATTTTTTTTTTTTTTTTTTTTTATATTTAATTTACAATTTATTCATCAACTAAAATTTCTCAATCAATCAATCTCTGTGTATACGATCCCACTCACTGTGGGTTATTACTTGACGATACTTTGGTGCGCTTGCAAAGAGCAGAAATTCATTTTATATGGGGACTGAATTTCGTCTAATCAAGTTTTATGGTGCCATTGCAGGGGATTGATTTTGAATTTGACAATGATTAAGTTGATGAGAATTTAGATTAAGCATTTTCTTTATCTTTGTTAGTCCCTTTAATTTCATCTTTTATTCTTCATTTCTTTTAATTTTTCATTGTTTAACATTAACACTAACAAAAAGCACACTAACTATTCGATATTTTGCACCACTTAATTTTTGACTTACCCACCCTTCTTCAAAAGGGTGAAAACTTTTTCTTTTGGTGTATTCTGTTTTGTGTATGAAAGGGAGAAGAAGAGCTGATCTCCTACGATTCTGAACCAGAGAGAACATTCCTGAGATTAAAAGAGAAGCAGTGGCAAGAAGCAAAGAGTGGTTGATGAGAAAGAAGAAGAAGAGGATCAAAACTGGGGAGAAACATAAACCATGAAGAACGTGGCAACCATGCTCCAACAAGAAGGCAGAGTGCTAGGCTCCTACATAAATCCAATCTTGGGAATTGTGGGAGTAGCATCTTGACACCCAACATACATGTAACAACTTTGAGCTCAAACCACAGCTCATCACTCTTGTTCAGAAATAATTGTTCCTTTGGAGGAAATGCTCAAGAAGACCCCAACCAACATTACTACATTCTTGGAGGATTTGTGATACTACTATGAAATCAAATGGTGTTCATCTGGACACCTACAAACTGTTCTTGTTTCCCTACTCTCTTAGGGACAAGGCATTAAAGTAGCTGGAATCGTTCCCTAAAGAAAGCCTTACCACTTTGGGAAGATGTTGTAAAAATTCTTGCAAGATGGTTCACCCTCCACAAAGAATCAATAAGGCTGAGAGGTGAGGTCCAAACATTTAGACAAACAAGATGGAGAGACTCTCTATGAAGCATGGGAGAAGATACAAGATTTGACAAGGAAGTGCCCTTCGAAATATGTTCAATGAATGGGTGTACACTGCACATCCTTTTATGAGGGGTTGTCATATGAATCCAAGAAGGCTCTAGACCGCTCTTCAGGAGGTTCTCACAACAAAAGAAGAAGACCATTGAAGAGGCATAGATATCATTAAAACTGTTTGCCAACAATGAGTATTTTTATGCCTCTGAAAAGACCCAAAAGAGAGGAGTATGGAGCTTGATTCCATGGATGCTCTGTTAGCTCCAAACAAAGTTGATCACAGCAATTAGCAGCTAAAAAACAAATAGAGAAGAACCAAGTCTCTATCTATCCATATTCAAGAACCTACATAAGGGAAGAGAACCCAGTAGTTGAAGGTGAATAGGAGCAAGCCAACTCTGTGAACAATTCCTTTAGACCACCATATAATACATGCAAGAACATAAACCCAAGTTGGAATAATCACCAAATTTGGGGGAGAAAAACCAAAAACCACAACAAAATCACAAATCATACCACTCTAACAACAATAACCATAACTCCAACCATCAATCAAGCAACAAACAGACCCTACCGACAGGCTCATAAAATACACCTACCATTCTACAACACAACAAATACAATAACCACCTCAAAAGATGTATCATCCTCGAGCCCTAAACCATGGTGATATCAGCAGCAACTTTGCAAGATTGAAGGCTGCTATGGCACAATTGATAGGGAGTATTCCTGCTGTTGCAGGAGAGACAGTGCAAGCTGAAAAGAGTGAATGCAATCCAAGAGAGAGCCAGATCCAACATGAGGAACCAAGGGGTAGAAATCTCAAAACTAGAAGCACAACTAGGAAGCTTGTCCAAGCAAATATTAATGCCCACACATACATCCTAGTGATACCATGGCCAACCAATAGGGGAATGCAAGGCCATCAATTAAGGAGTGGGAAGGTGATAATTGAGGTATCCTCAAGTCACAACAAGCAAGAAGAATAAGCTGCAAGTGACCAAAATCAAGAAGGAAGAAGAGACACTTGAACCACCCCCACTAAAACAAGTCCTGAAGCCCTATGTGCCAAAAGCCCCTATCCACAAAGGCTGAGGAAGACGGGAAGGACAGGCAATTTTTTAGGTTCTTGGAGATCTTTAAGAAGCTTCAAATTAATTACCCTTTGCTGAGGCATTATAGCAAATGCCACTCTAGCAAGCTCTTAAAGGAGCTCATGACAAGGAAGAGAAACTGGGATGAAAAGGAAACTGTGGTGCTCATGAAAAATGTAGTGCCATCATATAAAGAAGTATTCCCAAAAGATGAAGGACCCTGGGAGTTTCAAATTCCCTACATCATAGGGAATCAACATTAAGAAGGCATTATGTGATCTGGGAGCCAGCATCAAACTTATGTCCTTGGCCATGATGAAAGAATGAGGATAGAGAGGAAACTACAAGAATGGCTCTTCAATTGGCAGATAGGACATTCAAATTCCTCCATGGTGTGGTGGAAGATTTGTTGGTGAAAGTAGAAGAGTTTATCTTCCAGCTGATTTTGTTGTACTTGATTATAGAGGAAGTAACACATCCATCATCTTGAAAGACCATTTCTGGCCTACTGCTGGAGCTATTTTGATGTACAAAAAGGAGAGTTAGTCTTGAGACTACATGAAGAAAAGATGGTTTTTCAATGTCTTCAAGGCAATGAGCTACCCTAAGGAATCCATTGGTGAATGCATGATGGTGGACACAATGGAGAATCTGATTCAAGGAGTTTCTAGAAGAAAGATAATGTGAAGAAATTATGGATCAAGATCAACAAGTATACTGTGGTGAACTACCACAAGAAATCATGGAAGACTCAATCATGATAGAACAAGACAAGCAAATATGGAAATGGAGGACAAAGTTGGAGTTGAAGACTCTGTCTCCAAACTTGAAATATGCTTACTTGGGTGACAATGACACAACCATCGTAATCATCATTCAAGCTTGAATTGGAGAACATGAAGAAGAGCTTATCAAGGTGCTGAGACAACAAATGACTGCATAGATGCTATGGAGGACACTTTCAGATTAAAAGGATTAGTCTTCATTGTGCATGCATAAGATCCTTTTGAGGAAGGTGTCAGACCCACAAGACACACAAAGAAGGTTAAATCATACAATGAATGAAGTAAGTTTCAAAAAGAAGTGCTAAAACTATGGCAAGCAGGGGTGATTTACCCTATCTAGACAGCCCTTGGGTGAGCCCTGTCCAGTGTTCTAAGAAGGGAGGAGTCACTGTTGTGCCAAATAAAGGAATGAATTGATAACAACAAGAACAGTGACTGGATGGCGCTGTGCATAGACTATAGAAAGCTTAATGAAGCTACCCGGAAGGACCACTTCCCTTACCTTTCATGGACTAGATGCTAGAAAGACCCGGGACATGAATATTACTGTTCTTGAACGGATACTCTGGCTACAACCAAATAGTTGTAGACCCAAAGACAAAGAGAAGACTTCCTTTTGCCAATCCTATAGTGTCTTTGCCTATAGAAGAATGCCCTTTGGATTGTGCAATGCACCTGCAATTCCAAAGGTGCATGCTCTCCATATTTTCTGACATGTGGAATAGTTTATTGAATCTTCATGGATGATTTTTCTATTTTTGGTGATTCATATATCTAAGTGTTGAACCACCTTGCTTGGTGCTAAACAGATGCCAGAAACCAACCTAGTTTTTAATGAAAAGTGTCACTTTATGGTCATAGAAGGGGTGGTTCTTGGTCATAAAATCTCTAAGAAAGGCATAGAGGTGGACAAGGCCAAGGTGGAAGTGTGGTGTGGAAATGTGATTCACACTTTTCACATCTCCGCACAACTAACCAGCAAGTGACTAGGTCGTCCAAGTAACAAACCTTACGTGAGTAAGGTCGATCCCACGGAGATTTTCGGCTTGAGCAAGCTATGGATCCTTGTAATCCAGTTAGGGCGGATTTAAATGGTTATGAGGTTTTGATAATTAAAATATAAATAAAACATAAAAATAAATAAGTTACTTATGTAATTCATTGGTGGGAATTTAGTAAGCATATGGAGATGCTTTGTTGCTTCTGAACCTCTGCTTTCCTATTTTCTTCCAGCCATGCGTGCTCCCTTCCTGAAGCGCTGTAAGATCCTCTCAGTGAAAATGGTCCACACGGTTTCTGGCGGCTAATCAACTTCGGTTTTCTCGTCTCGGATGAAAATACCAGGTACAGCTACGCATGGCTAATCATCTGTCGGTTCCCGCTAAGCGTCGGAATAGGATCCATTGATCCTTTTGCACACTGTCATTTGCCGCCCATTCGCAGGTTTGAAGCTCTTCATAGTCATTCCTTCCCAGATCCTACTCGGAATACCAACAGACAAGGTTTAGACTTTCCGGATCCTTGGAATGCTACCAATAATTCTAGCCTATACCACGAGATACTTATCTCACGGATCGGTCTGTGTATTAGATACCAAGAGATATACTTCAACTGTCGTCCAACGACTACTTGAACATCATGTAGACGCTTGTGGTTGTCAGGAGCGGATCTTGGCTAAGCGAGTAACGAAGATAGTGGTGATTGTCACGGGTCACCCTTCATTCTGACTTAACTTTAAGTACAAGAGTATATCTTGGAGAAGAAGTAGGCGTGAATTGAAAGAAAAAAACAATAGCTACTTGCATTAATTCATGAAGAACAGCAAGAGCTCCACACCTTAATCTATGGGGTGTAGAAACTCCACCGTAGAAATACATAAGTGAAAAAAGGTCTAGGTATTAGGCCATGAGGCCAGCCTCTAAACGTGAAAATATGATCAAAGTTACATATGATCAAAAGATCTCCACCTATAAAATAAATCTCTAAAAGTAGTTTTTTATACTAAACTAGTAATCTAGGGTTACAAAAAATGAGTAAATAAGTGCAGATAGTGCAGAATCCATTTTCGGGGCCCACTTGGTGTGTGCTTGGGCTGAGCATTGAAGCTTTTATATGCTTAGAATGTTCTTGGAGTTAAACACCAGCTTTGGGTGCCAGTTTGGGCGTTTAACTCCAATTCTGGTGCCAGTTTTGAGTGTTTTACGCCAAAATGTTTTTGGTTGGCTTTGGATGCCAGTTGGGGACATCATATCTCGGGAAAAGCATAAACTAATTATATTGATGGAAAGCCAGGATGTCTACTTTCCAAAGCAATTGTGAGCGCGCCAATTGGGCTTCTGTAGCTCCAGAAAATCCACTTCGAGTGCAGGGGAGGTCAAAACCAACAGCATCTGAATCCTTTTTCAGCCTCTGATCAGATTTTTGCTCCGGTCCCTCAATTTCACCAGAAAAATAATCTGAAATCACAGAAAGCCACAAAAATCAAGATGTCTAACTGAACCCACTCGGAAAACATTTCAGAGGGGCATTTTTGTAGCATCTCTCTGTATCTCTCCTAGGCATCATAAAGAGATTCATTATCTCCTTGCTTGAAGCCTTGGATGTCCAGCCTTAGCTGTGTCATCCTTTTTGGAGGGAAATATTGATTCAGGAATTTTTCTATCAGCTGTTTCCATGTCATTATGCTGGCCTTAGGTTGGTTATTTAACCACCTCTTGGCTTAATCTTTTACAGCAAATGGAAACAGTAATAGTCTGTAGACATCCTGATCTATTTTCTTATCATGTACTGTGTCAGCAATTTGTAAAAATTGTGCCAGAAACTCTGTAGGTTCTTCCTGTGGAAGACTGGAATACTGGCAGCTTTGCTGCACCATGATAATGAGCTGAGGATTCAACTCAAAGCTACTGACTCCAATGGAGGGTATGTAGATACTACTCCTATATGAAGCAGTAGAGGGGTTAGAATATGACCCCAGAGTCCTCCTGGACTGTTCATTTCCACTTAGGTCCATGATGGAGAAAGGGGAGATGATGTAAAATAGAGAAAATATTTTTATTTATTTATTTATTAATTTATTTCGAAAATAAAATAATTCAAAATAAAATAAATAAAAATGAGTAAAAGATTTTCGAAAAAGTGAGGAGAGAGAAAGTGGTTAGGAGATTTTGAAAAAGATATGATGATTTTTGAAAAAGGTTTTAAATTTTGAAATAAAAATCTGAAATTTTTTTTTAAAGGAGAGAGAAAAACAATAAGATAACACAGGATTTAAAATTTTTAGGTCTGAGATTCCTTATTTTCGAAAATTTTTTTTTGGGGGGGGGGGAACAACAAGGAACACCAAACTTAAAAATTTTAAGATCAAGACACAAGGAAAACTTAAGGACACTTTGGAGATTCACAAGAACACGAGAACACAAAGGAAGAACACCAAACTTAAAATTTTTAGAAAACCAAAATAAATTTTCAAAAAACACAGAAAAATCAACAAGAAAACACCAAACTTAAAGTTTGGCACAGGATTTAATAGAAAAATTATTTTTTTGAAAAATATTTTTTAAAAAAAGAAAATAAGGATTCTAAGATTCTAACACAACAATAAAAAGAGACTCTAAACAAAAAAAGAAAACTTTTCCTAATCTAAGCAACAAAATAAACCGTCAGTTGTTCAAACACGAACAATCCCCGGCAACGGCGCCAAAAACTTGGTGCACAAATTGTGAATCACACTTTCACAACTCGTACCACTGACCAGCAAGTGCACTGGGTCGTCCAAGTAATACCTCACGTGAGTAAGGGTCGAATCCCACGGAGATTGTTGGTTTGAAGCAATCTATGGTTATCTTGTATATAGCTTGGCATTTTGAAAGCTGTGAATCTGAATCCTCTAGCTCATTTAACTAGCAATCTTTTCTCCTGCTAATGTGCATCAGTTTAGAATCTGGTTGCCCAGTAGCTTATGTTCCAGTCCACAGGCAGATGACATGGCCTTACCATACACGAGTTGGTATGGAGATGTCCCTATGGGGGTCTTGAATGCTGGCCTGTAAGCCCACAGAGCATCACCAAGCTCCGGCCCAATCCTTTCTACGGGTATTTACTGTCCGGTCCAGGATTCTCTTTAATTCTCTGTTAGGAAATTCAGCTTGCCCATTGGTTTTGGATGATATGGAGGCCACCTTTGGCAATTCCATACCGAACCATGGCAGAAAGTAGTAAAGCTGTTATTGCAAAAGTGAGTGCCCCCATAGCTGATTAAGTAACACTAGGGACACCAACCTGAAAGATATGTTTCTTGGAGGAACTTCAGCACGTTTTAGTATCATTGGTGGTGTGGCAATAGCCTCAACCCATTTGATTTGTACTAGTACAAACTGCACCAGAATATAAGTGTTTGGATATGATGGTGGGAAAGTCGGGTGTAGGTCAATTCCCCATACTGTCCAAACAACTCAATTCCAAGATTCCTTGTTGAAGCATGCTAACTGTGAGGCAAATTACAGCTCTTTGGCAACGGCACAATTACGTACAAAACTCGCGGAATCCTTTAAAAGTGTGGGCCATAGAAGCCACATTGGAGGATTGTTTGTGCTGTTCGCTCACCTCCGAAATGGCCTCCAAATTGAGATCCGGCAATGCCAAGGACTCTGTGGTCTTCTCTAGGCACACACCACGGATAATTCCGTCTGGACATCTCTTAAAGAGATAAGGTTCATCCCACAAGTAGTCTTTGCATCAGTAATTATTAATTTCTTCTTTTGTATCTGTTGTACTCCTTGGGTAAGAACCTTGCAGCTTTATAGTTTGCCAATACCGGCAAACCATTGTGCTTCCTGAATGGCAAATAATGCTCATCAGGAAACGTCCAGAGATCTCAAAGAGGGGAGGGACGTCCCTTTACTGGCTCTATCCGGGAAAGATGATCAGCCACTTGGATCTTCTGTCCCTTTTGTTCTTTATTTCTATATCAAACTCTTGCAGAAGCAAACACCCATCTGATGAGCCTGGGTTTTGAATCCGCTTTGTAGTAGATATTTAGAGCAGCATGATCAGTATACACAATCACTTTTGATCCTACTAAGTATGACTAAACTTGTCAATGGCGAACCGCAAGTAATTTTCTTTCTGTGGTGTGTAATTTTTACTGGGCATCATTTAGGAGCGACTGGCGTAATAAATGACATGCAGAAAGCTTGTCATGCCCTGTCCAACACTGCACCAATGGCTGATCACTGGCATCACACATTAGCTCAAATGGTAAGTCCAGTCTAGGTGAGAAATGAACTGGTGCTGTGACAAGCTTAGCTTTCAGCATTTCAACGCTGCAGAGCACTCTGTGTTAAACACAAATGGTGTCCACAGCTAGCAGATTGCTTAAGGTTTTGACGATTTTTGAAAAATCCTTTATTAAACCTCCTTTAGAATCCTGTATGCCCAGAAAGCTTCTGATTGCCTTAAATTGCATGGAGGTGGTGGTAATTTTTCAATTACTCTATTTTGCTTGATCCACCTCTATTCCCTTGTTTGAAATTTTATGCCCAGGACAATTCCTTCAGTCACCATAAAGTGGACACTTTCCCAGTTTAAAACTAGGTGGTCTCTTGGCATCTTCTAAGAACAAGTTTCAGGTGATCAAGACAGGAGTGAATGAATCTCCATATACTGAGAAGTCATCCATGAAGACTTCCAGAAATTTTCACCATATCAGAGAAAATGAGGAGAGCATGCATCTCTGGAAGGTAGCAGGCGATTACACATAGACCATAGGCATCCTTCTATAAGCAACCACTCCGGTATGGACTAGGTGACATGATTTTTCTCCTGATCCTGGGGATCTACTGCAATCTGGTTATAACCTAGTAGCCATCCAAAAAGCATAATAACATGACCTGCTAGTCTTTCTAGCTCTGGTCTATGAATGGTAAAGGAAAATGACCTTTCTGGTGCTGTATAGCCTTCTGTAGATCAATACAAGTGCGCACCCTTTAACTGTTCTCGTAGGAACCAGTTCATTCTTTTTCATTATGAAATCATGTCATGCCTCCCTTTTTTGGACGAATGACAGGGCTCCAGGGCTATCAGAAATAGGATAAATCCCTAGCCTCTAGTAATGTTGGGACCTCTTTCTGCACCACTTCTTCATGGCTGGATTTTAGCGCCTCTGGTGAACCACTGGTTTGATATTCCATATAGATTTTGTGCATGCATCTAGCTGGGCTTAGCCCTTAAGGTCACCTATGGACCACCAAGAGCTGTCTTGTGTGTCCTTACACTTGAATAAGTGCTTCCTTCCGGTTAATTAAAGCAGAAGCTTATGAATCACTGGAAAAAGTCTCACCTTCCAGAAGCATATTTCAAGGAGTGGGGTAATGGCTTGAGCTCGGGTTTAGGAGGTTTTTCTCTTTCAAAAGAAAGTTCAGAGGCTCTTTCATGTCCTCTGAAACCCCATATCAGGCTGAAACATCTTTAAAGATGTTTCCAACTCGATTCGAGACTCTCAGCCATGTTGACTCTTCTACCAAAGAGTCAATAAGATCAATTTTCATGCAGTCTTTGATGTGTCTGGATGCTGCTGGCTTTGACAGCGTCAACTTGAATCATCATCATGACTCTCAGGGTATTTCCCCTGTTGAACGTCAATGAGGGATCGTCCAGTTGCTAGGAAGGGTCTTCCTAGAATTAGAGAGTAGCACTCTTTGTTCCTCCATTTCCAGCACAAAAATAGTCGTGGGGAAGGCGAATGGCCCAACTCTGACAATCAGAGTCTTCAATCACGCCTGAAGGCATATCCTGGTTGGCTTGAACTTCTTCAGTAAGCCCAAGTTCCTTATAGTGGATGCAGGTATTAGTTGATGCTTGCCCCAAGATCGCATAAAGCGTCTTGGTGCAATTACCTTCTAATATGCATGGTATCAGAAAAGCTCCCCGGGTTCTTTAAGCTTTTCAGGAAGCTCTTCCAAATGACTGCACTGCATCTTCAGTGAGGAAGAACTCTTTCTGTTTCTCTCCATCCTTCTTATGACTCAGATCTCTTCATGAGAACTTGGCATAAGAGGTATTTGCTCAAGTGCTTCTGCAAATGGAATCTTTATTCAAGGTCCTGAGATAATCTGCAAAGCAAGCAAATTGCTTATCCTGCTCCTCTTTCCGGAGTTTTTGAAATAGGTATCTTGGCTTTATATTCTTCAACCTTAGTTCTTGCAGTTTATTGCCTACAGAAGTGGTTGAAGAATGCCTTTTTAGAGGGGTTGTTATCAGCATTGTGTGTGTCTGATCCCTCACTGCAGATTGAGTGCCAGGTTAGAAGCTGGAGTGAATGAGAGCCACTCCTTGTTGTCCTGGCGTTGAACGCCAGATGGCATTGGTAGCGCCAGTCGTGCCATTTGCAGCGGTTTGCCTTGGCGTTAACGCCAGATCCTGCCTTTGTGGTGCGTTGAACCCGAGTCCTTGCTTGTGTTCTGCGGACGGCATGCGATGACGCCAGTCTTGGGGTTCTGCGCCAGCCTTTCCCAATTTGTGCGTGGTTGTTATGCCGCAAATTATTTGCCCGTGGGCTCTATTCCTCGAGGAATTGTGGTGGGTGCTATTTTTGCTTTTTGTGCCTTGAGGTGGGTATTATCTTCCCACTTCGTAATGAACTGCTTGGCATTCTTCTTTTATTTGCCTTGACAGCTGCTGCTTGTTTGCTTAAACTGTTCTTCCATATGTATATTAGCCATCCTTGTCTCTTGTACTATCTTTGAATTGGCTAACTGCTTGTTAGAAGTCCAACATTGCTGATTGAATTCAGCAGCCTGTTTACAGGACTGAGTTCAGCAGTTCTGTTTTAACCTCTTCTTTCATGGAAGGGTCACTGCTTAGATACAGATGCTGATTCCTGGCAACTGATCAATGAGCTCTTGAGCTCTCTTCAATTGTCTTTCTCATGGGATAGATCCACCAGCTGAGTAATCTAGAGACTCTGAGCTCCTTCGCAAGCCCATAGTAGAAGATGTCTAACTGACCCACTCTGAAAACATTCAGAGGGGCATTTTCGTAGCATTCTCTTGTATCTCTTCCAGGCATCATAAAGAGATTCATTATCTCCTTGTTAAGCCTTGGATGTCCAGCCTTAGCTGTGTCATCCTTTTGGAGGGAAATATTGATTCAGGAATTCTGTCAGCTGTTCCATGTCTTATGCTGGCCTTAGGTTGGTTATTTTAACCACCTCTTGCTATCTTTTACAGCAAATGGAAACAGTAATAGTCTGTAGACATCCTGATCATTTATCATTGTACTGTGTCAGCAATTTGTAAAATGTGCCAGAAACTCTGTAGGTTCTTCCTGTGGAAGACCGGAATACTGGCACTTTGCTGCACCATGATAATGAGCTGAGGATTCAACTCAAAGCTACTACTCCCATGGAGGGTATGCAGATACTACTCCCATAGAAGCAGTAGTGGGGTTAATATGACCCCAGAGTCCTCCTGGACTGTTCATTTCCACTTAGGTCCAAGATGGAGAAAGGGAGATGATGTAAATAGAGAAAAATTTTTATATTTATTTAATTAATTGTATGTGCGAAAATTCAAATATCATAAATAAAATTAAAAATAAAATTAAAGTAAAAAAAAAACAAAAAAAAAAAAATTTCGAAAAAAGTGAGGAGAGAGAAAGTGGTTAGGAGATTTGAAAAGATCGCTTATGAGTTGTAGTGAAGTTGGTCTCTGAAAGTAATACGTTCTGATTTGGTCTACACACTTGTGTCAGACAATAAGATAAGTACATGAACATGTGTTTGTGAATTCTGCAGAGCAGAGAACGAACAAACTCAAATAAGACTTCATCACACAGGAGCTTTAAATTATTCAGCGTCCTAGATATTTGCTTCTCTGTTTTATCTGTTCTATATACGATTTGAAAGATCTTTCCGCTTCCTTGAGTTCTCCAACTGGTCGGGCCATGCCTAGAAAGCGGCGAGAAACAAACACTAAAACACACAGATATGACAGAGACTAGACAAGAGGCGTGAATAAAAGGAGTATATAATTTCTAAGATACAAAGACACAAAGGAAAAAAGGCGCCATAAGTAACTTAAAGAGTGCGATCATCGTTGGAGAATTCAACGCAGTTAAGATTCACCCATGACTTATGAATTGTACCACGCGGAAGGAAGATAAAAAGGAGAAGGCTTATAAATACAAAAACACCACAATTTTAAATGAAAATTTTTTAGAAAACCAATTTTTTTATATTTTCGAAATTATAATTCAACATCTAAAGAACACAAAATTCAAACAAAAACACCCAGAGAACATTAAAACCATTTGGGAAAACAACTAGTGAGGATTTAATAGAAAAAAATTTTTTCTTCTTTTTGAAAAAAAATTTATTAAAAAAGAAATAAGGATTCTAAGATTCTAACACACAATAAGAAGAGACTCTACAAAAAAAAAAAAACACAAAAAAAATGAACATGATATTACGCGGTAAAATCGAAAAAGCAAAAAGAAGAACGGTTAGTATGACGCCCAGAGTGTCAACACGAACAATCCCCGGGCAACGGCGCCAAAACTTGGTGCACAAATTTGAATCACACTTTCACAACTCGTACCACTGACCAGCAAGGTGCGAGGCTGGTCGTCCAAGTAATACCTCACGTAGAGAGTACCAACAGGAAGACAGTGGGCACAGTCGAATCCCGAGCGGAAGTATTGATCTAGTGTTGGAGAGCAAGTCTCATGGGTGTATCTTTGGTTGGACAGAGATGGCGTAGTCAGGAAGGTGCGGAAATATGGTTCCTATCAAGAGCATTCGAACTTGTACAAAAGGTCTAAGATACCAAAAGACGGAGAAGTCTATATGAGATCGATATAGCGTACTGGTTATGCCGAGTAATGAGGAGAATGATAGTTAGGAAGTTTTGAAGATAGCCTTAGTCATTCTCTGAATCTCTGCTCTCGTACACATTCTGCCTCTTCTTGTTGCGCGAGCACACGCACGTCCTCATCCTATATGGCAAGCGGTGTGTTGGTGGTTTTACCACCAACGGAGGTCGGCTACCCCAGGAGTGTGCGCGTGATCACGTGCAGGCGCCCATCCTTAACCACAAGGTCTCGCAAATAAGCTTCAACTCGACCCAACTCAGCTCTGTATACAGCAGCAAAGCAAACGGAGTCTATCACCGACATCCAATCCTGGATTTGGTTCTCGATTCAAGGTGTATGGAGCGACAGGAGGAATCGCGCTCTCTGCCGAGTACGATCTCGTTCTCAAAAACTTGGCCTCTCGACAAAAACTTTGGCTTGAGTTGAAAAAGACTACTGAAGACTTATCCCAGGACAGCCGGTGTGCGGTTTAGGAGGAACCCCTGGGTCAACCATTTGACGGGAAGCATATCCCGCGAACCCACACCACCAACCTGGTTGTGCAAAGAGGAGGGGAATGTGAGAGGCACAGAGTACACCAGTCTCATACAAATACTCGTTTGGATTAACTATCATCGGGTGACGGGAAGCTCACCTACTCGTAAATCACAAATGCACCCGGGACAAGTTTTAAGAGCTTTCACTGGGGATCATTCGTTCTTAAGAGAGGAACTTCGGCGCAAATAGTCATTTGAGACCTGCCCATCGCCATTATGCTACTATGCTATGAAGGTGTCCCAACCATACAGTACCATGGGAAAATGATTAAGCCACCACTGCATGTAAGAGATGCTAAGAGAATGATACATGCACTACGCAAGCAAAAGCATGGAGACTGACAGATCTAGGCATCGGAACAACGGAGAAGTTGCTTAAAGAGCGTTCGGTCAGAAGCAGAGCAGCGGAGGAATGTACATCCGCGGATATCAGACAGAATTGCGCTGAGATGCTCAGGTGTCTATCGAGGGAGTGCAGGGATCATCACCTTTCACGTCACAGTTAGCGGCCGACAGATGAACATCCTAGATAGGAACAAGCGTTTTGATAGAAAACAGAAATACTGGTATTAATTCATCGAGACACAGCGAGGAAGGCTCGGGGCTGCGACCCGCAGAGCAGATGGGAGTGAGAAGGGACTGCAGTGGCGCGAGAGAGAGTAGCAGAAGTTTCAGATCGTAAAAATGTCGATTGAGAGACGAAAAGAGTCTCTAGAGAAGTTAGTTAGAATAGCGTAAAGAACGTAGGTAGCCTAGGTGGTACAGAAAAAGAGATGGAGTAGGACTATGAGGTGGGCGCGTGATGCAGAGATCCACTTCGTGCGCCACGTGGTGTGGGGCTGGGAGGCTTGAGATTTAAGCAAGGTCACTGGGTGCAGAGCCATTTGTGGAGTTGAAGCGCCAGTTGGTTTGAGCAGTTTGGGCGGTTCGAAGCTCTAGCTTTGGATCCTTGTCTGGCGCTGGACGCCAGAAAATGGGGCAGGAGGAACGTTGGCGGTTGAAGCGCCGAGGTTTGGTATACGTCGTCTAGTTTCTGTGTGCAAAGTGAGTGGACTATGAGGTAGGATTTATGAGAGAAGAGAGAAGCCGCTGGGAGTGTCTACTTCTGAAAGCAAGTGAAGAGAAGGGCGCGATGTCGAGGTGTCGGTGTGAGCTTCCAGAAAATCGTACTTGGAGTTGGCGAGGGAGGTCGGAATTGCCAAGCAGCGCATACGAGCAGGTGCCTGTTTTTCAGCCGGTGAATCAGATTTTTGCTCAAGCTTTTCAATTTTAGCCAGAAAAAATACCTTGAATATACAGAAACAACTACAACTCATAGTAACAAGTCCAGAAATAGATTATTGTCTAAAAACTAATAAAATTAGATTAAGAACCTAACTATGAACATACTCAAAACTATATGAAATTACACCCAAAAAGCGTCATAAAATTATACCGGCTCACAGGTATCTATCTATATTATATACTCATATTCTATTGAGTTGTGCAAAAACAAACAATAGATTCCAAACCAATCCAGGATGAAATCTTAGGGATATAGAAGAGGAAATATCGAGCCAAGTAACAACCAAAAATGCCAAAGATTGTAAACTGAAGGATTGTTCAAGAATAACAAACCAAGCAACTTGCGAGAGAAGAGTATGAAGTCGATGATAGGATCATGAACAAACACGTAGAATGTGAGGCAGATCGAACCCACCCCGGATGTGTTCACTCAATT
>QBTX01002503.1:0-18959 GCA_003063285.2 Arachis monticola
TCTCATAACTCGAACAATCCCGGCACGGCGCCAAAACTTGGTGGACGAAATTGTGATCCATATTCTCTTTGTGTCTTTGTATGCAAATCATTATTATTTCACAACTCCGTTCAACTACGAGCAAGTGTACTGTGGAATCACTCCAAGTAATAAACTTACGTGAGTAAGGTCGAATCCCAAGAGACTGTTGGTATGAAGCCTAGCTATGGTCCTATTCAATCCAGTCGAGGCAGATTAAAATTGTTTATCGGGTTTTCGCAAGAATTGTATTAGGGAATTAAACAATAAAAGGGATAGAACACTTATGCAGATTCATTGGTGGAAATTTACATAAGCGATGGAGATGCTGTAGATCTCGCACGCCTGCCCTCTCTACTGTTTCTACTGCAATCCTTCTTACTCTATTTTCCATGGCAAGCTAGTATAGGGTTCACCATCAACTGGTGGCTACTTTTCTGGTCTCTCGGGAATACGCAGTGCCCAACTGTGCGGCTGTCACTCAGCACAGCTAACCAGTCTGGAGCATCACCCAAGGCTAACTGGCTACATCCCATACTCGCAGTGAAAACTAATGCACGCACTCTGTCAAGCTACTCCGCTAATCACTGGTTGGTTCCCGTTCCTACTGGAATAGAATCCTCCTTTTGCGTCTGTCATCACCCAACAAGGTTAAAGTTTGAAGCACGTACAGTCACTCATTACCGGAATCCTACCTGGAATACCCAGACAGTAGCGTGAGGACTGTTCCGGATTCCCAGGATCTACTCTGAATACACAGACAGAGGTGAGATATTTCCGGATCCTTCATGAATGCTGCCCATCTATCTAGCTTATACCACGAAGATTGTGTTGGGAAGTCTAAGAGATACGCATTCTAGCTCTGTTGCCACTGTAGAACGGAAGTGGTTGGTAATCACGCGCGTTCATAAGTGAGAAGATAATGAGCGTAATCTGACTCAATACATTCATGCATGTTCTTGGGTAACGAATGATATTCTTGGAATAAGAATAATAGAGAATTGAATAAAGATAATAAAATTTTCATTTTTTCTATTAGTGTTACTACTTGCTCCACACCCTTAAATCTATGGTGTGCGAGAAACTCCAACGTCGGGCGTTGAAAATACATAAGAACAAAAGTGTCTAGGCATGGCGCGATGGCAGCCCTCTCTACGTATCAAGTGATCCTATAGATGAGAATAAACAAACTGGATCAAGAATGTCTAAATACAATAGATAAATGTCTTATATACTACGACAGCTACTATGGTTTACTGAGTAAGTAATTGGATGCAGTAATCCGACTTCCCGGGCCCACTTGGTGTTATGCTTGGGGCTGAGCTTGATCATTCCCACGAGCTAAGGCATTTCTTGGCGTCAAAATCCAGGTTATGACGTGTTGTTGGGCGTTCAACTCCGGATCATGAACGTTTTTCTGGCGTTTAACTCCATGACAGTCAAGGTGTACTTGGCGTTACCGCCAAGTTACGTCGTCATCTTCGAATAAAGTATGGACTTATTATATTTCTGTGGAAGCCTGGATGTTACTTTCAACGCCGTTGAGAGCGTGACAATCTGGCAGTTCTGTAGCTCAGAAAAAATCCCATTCGAGTGCAGGGAGGTCAGAATCCAACAGGCATCAGTAGTCCTTTTGTCAGCCTTTCTTTCAGGTTTTCTCAATCTCTCAATCTAATTCAGTCAGAATTTACCCTGAAATTCAGAAAAAACACAAACTCATAGTAAAGTCCCAGAAATGGTTGAATTTAGCATAAAAACTAATGAAACATCCTAAAAGTAGCTTCAAACTTACTAAAAACTATATAAAAACAATGCAAAAAGCGTATAATTATCCGCTCATCACAACACCCAAACTTAAAGATTGGTTGCCTTGTTCCCAAGCAACTGAACATCAAATAGGATAAAGAAGAGAATATACTATAAAGTCCAAATATCAATGAATATTACTTAATTACATGAGCGGGCTTGTAGCTTTTTGCTTCTTGAACAGTTTTGGCATCCTTCACTTTTTCCTTTGTAGTTAGAGTGATTGGTTTCTAGGAAACTTAGAATTTCGATAGTATTATTGACTTTCTAGTTAAACATGTTGATTCTTGAAGTACACAGATACTATGAGTCTTGGCTGTGGCCCTAGCCATTTTGATCTTTCCAGTATTACCACCGTGATACACAAATGCCACAGACACATAACTGGGTGAACTTTTCAGATTGTGACTTAGCTTTGCAAAAGTCCCAGTTGAGTGGTGTCCATGAGGTCTTTAAGCACACTCTTTAAGCTTTGATCACAACTTTAAAAACCCATTCAGTCTCAAGCTTTTGTGCTTGGACCTTCATGACAAAGCACGATGAGTTGGGAACACATTTGATTTAGCCGCTTAGGCTTGATTTTATTTCCTTGGGGCCTCTATCCATTAATGCTCCAAGCCTTGGAATCCATTGCTTTAAGATTTTCGCCACTTCTTTTTTTTTTCACTGCTTTTTCTTGCTTAAGAACAATTTCATGATTCTTTTTCAGATCATCAATAACATTTCTCTTTGTTCATCATCCTTTCAAAGCACCACAAATTTAAACTCATAAACAACAAGATCAAATAGAACATTATGATGTTACATGTCATTCCATTCAGAAACAAAGAATTTATTGCCACCCCATCAATATAATTAAAATTAAACTTATATTTTTTTTTTTTTTTATTTTTTCAGTATTCTTGTTCTTTGAATTAAAACATTTTTCTTTTAAGAGAGGTGAAAGACTAAGGTTTTATTCATAGACTTTAAGCTGGTTACACACTTAATGATCATGAAGTAGAGAACAAAAACATAGATAAACATAATTTTTCTTATTTTAAAACCGAACAGAAGAATAAAGAACAAGGAATGAATCCCACGTACAGTAGTGCGTCTTCTTCTTGAAGGACCAACGATGTTCTTCAACTTTCTAATGTCCCTTCCTTGCCTTTTGTTGGCTCCTCCCCTCATTGCATCTTTGATCTTACTTATTTCTTGAGAGTGAGGGCGTGCTTCATGATGTTCCACACCTTAATTGTTCACATTTTGGCTCAATCTTCCAAGATGAGGTGATAAGTTGTCTCCTAATATTTGTTTGGGAGGAAAGTGTGATTCTTGAGGCATTTGTTGACTGGATGAGTTTCCTCATGTTCTGTCTTGGGGCCGTGAGGCTAACTTCTCTTGTTTGCTCCATCCTCTTCCTTTGGATGGGCTTGTCTTCTAGGATAGGAATCCATTCATGATAACTCCAGCTGAGTAGCACAAATGGCAAATGAAGGTGGGGGAAGGCTAGCCGTGCCATGTATGAGGCTTGTCAGCTATTTCGTAGAGATTCACTAGAGATGCCTTCATGAACCTTCTACTTCCTCTCCAATCATGTATGGGAGCGTATGAATCATGATGGCCCGATCCAACAGTAACTTCAGAATCGGTTTTGCTTGTTGGGATGATGGATCTTGGATGAAATCCAACCATCCTCTAGCGCTACGGCTTGAGGTCCAGTCTTTTTAGTTGGACTGGTTTGCCTTTGGAGTCTACTCTCCATTGGGCGCCTTCCAACAATGTCCGCAAGGACTTGGCCAACCTTTGGATTAAAGTTGACCTTCTTGTGTAGGGGCGTTCTCACCTTGCATCATGTGGTAAATGACACGCCAACTCTCACATTTTCCGGACTGAAATCTAATGATTTCCCCCGAACATGTGAGATAGTTATTTTGGTCCGGGTTTCATACTTTGATCATGGTTCCTAGTGATCCAATGCATTAGCCATAAGAACTCCTTGAACCATCAACTATTCCGACTGTGTTTGCATGGGGGTTGGTTTATGATTCCCACCCTCTTCTTTGAATTTTCAATGTCGGATTTCGGATACTCATTCTTTTTGAGCTTGAAAGGGACCTCGGAGGATCACACTTCTTCTTTGCCACAACATCAATAGAAGTAGGTTCTGTGGCTCTTGACCGATGAATCTCTCCTTCCCATGACTCGGAAGTGGAAGCTTTTACCTTCCCCTTTTCCTTTTCTTGAGGAAAACTCCGGTCTTTCGGGTGCCATTGTGGTGAACTGAAAAAATAGAAAGAAAAAACTTAGTTTACCACAGAACTCAAAATTTGCCTCGTCCTGAAGCAAAAGAAAAGAAGGGTAAAGAAGAAGAAGAGAATGGACGAGGAGGGGGTTCGGCTATATGAGAGAAGAAGAGAAGGTTGAAAATGAAGAAGAAATAGAGAGGGTGTTTTATAGGGAGGGGGGGAGGGTGAGTTTTCGGCCATTTTGGGTGGGAAGGGTGGGAAAATGAATTTGAATTTTATGAAGGGTAGGTGGGGTTTATGGGGAAGAGGAGGTTTTGTGAATGGTGCATGGGAAATTGGGAAGACGGAACTGAGGTCGGATTGGGTGAAGGGTTTTTTGGGAAGTGTGACATGGGGAAGGAAATTTGGATTAGGGAGATGTGGGGATTAGGATTAAAAGAAGAGGTAGGTGGGGATCCTTGTGGGGTCACAGATCTGGGTGGGGATCCTGTGGGGTCCAGATCCTGAGGTGAGAAGAAATACCATTCCTTCACCTATAGCACCTGTAGAAATGCCTTTATGCTATCATCTGGCGTTCAAACGCGCCATTGGTGCATGTTCTGGGCGTTATAACGCCCATGTGATGCTTGTTTCTGCGTTGAGCGCCAGTTTTCAAGCTTTTTTCTGGCGTTCAGCGCCAGATTGTCCTCTGTGTGCGCATCCTGGCGTTAAACGCCAGGTTGTGTTGCTTTTTTTGGGCGTTCAGCGCCAGAATGGTGCTTGTTCTGGCGTTTAAACGCGGCCAAGAAATGCGACCTTCTGGGCGTTGAACGCCAGCCCGTGCGTCCTCCAGGGTGAAATTTTTTTTTTTTTCTTACTCTTCTTCTATCTGGGTGTTTTTAATTTTTTTGATTTTTCGTGACTCTCATGATCATGTACCTAATTAAACACAAAATAACACTAAAACATAAATAAAATAAAATTCAGATAAATAAAATTGGGTTGCCCTCCACAGCGCTTCTTTAATTGTTCATAGCTGAAATAGTGGCTCTCATGGAGCCCACAATGATGATCAGATTAATTTAGTGTGTTGTCTCCACACCAAAACTTAGAGAGTTTGGATATGGAATTTGAAACACCACAACTTGGAGTTGTGGTTGTGGCCTCACAACACCAAACTATAGAGGTTTGACTGTGGGGCTCTTCTTGACTCTGAACTGAGAGAAGCTTTTCATAGCTTCATCTCTTTTGTCTACATGAGGGACTGACCATGTGCCTTGAAACACAAGGTATCCCTATATTTAAGTTGAGATTAACTCTCCTCTGTTGACATCTAATCACAGCTTCTGCCTGTGGCTAGGAAAGTCTTCCTGATGATGCATTCACATCTTCCTTCCTAAAGTATGCATAGGATTATGAATCAGCAGGGATGTACAGAAGCCTTCAACCTCTTACTCAGCATGTACTCTCTTACGATTACCATAAGCTTGTCTCATTCACTTGTCTCCAATTGTTATGAGAACAAGCAGCGTTGTATCATATTTCCCGTTTCATTACAGGAGTAGTGGCATAAGGTTCATTCCTGACCTAAGATCACATAGAGCTCTTTCAAAGCTCATGGTGCCGTATGGTGCAAGGTTGTTAGTAACTTGCACAGATCTTTGTTTCTTTTGATGAGTTTCTGATTTTCTTTTTTTTGATCCATTCTAGTTCGACTAATGGCCAAGGGGAGGTTTACCTTCTCCAAGTCATATTAAACAAACAGCTTGCATTCACTTTATGATTACTACCTAGTACTAGCAATCTTGCTCTCATCAGTTCAATGCTTCATCCTCTGTGCAGAGGATGGAATATTCTTCAGTGCTCAGAACGGAGAAAGGATTGTATTAATGGAATCTCTATGGTCTCGTGTATGAGCCTTCAGATTTCCTCGGTCCTCAAGGGCAAAGTCTCTTACTTGTGCTTATGGACTCCCAGGAGGTCTTCCTCACTGGATTATCTGTCCTCTTGACTCTCTCCATGTTGGGCTCATGTTGACTAGTTTTATGGGCTTGCGCACTCTCTTTTTGGATTCCCTTCTGTATTACTTGGGAGAATACTGGGATGGCAGTTTCGATATAACTTTCTTAACTCAGCTGACCTACTTGTGCTCTCCAATTTTAATGGAGATTTGTTTCATCTATGAAACTGCAACAGTGGTTTTGACAGATCAGAGACTATTATTAGCTAAATAAGAATATTTTTGCTTCAGGCGTCTCTGTCTGTTGCTGAGAAGATGATGGATATAGGCTTACTATTAATTCAGCCTATTGCGTCCACCATTGTTTAAAGCCTTGTTGGACATGGTTTCTTTTGTTGATTCTTATGAGAAATGTGGATTGATTTCTCCATGATGGTTTATGGTGTTTCCATAAGTTCACCTAAGACAATTCACCTCTGCCATGGCAGGGTTCTCCAGGATCATAAAGCTTCTCAGAAGCTACAACCTCTCTAGTAACTTTAGTGAGATGCATGTGTGCTAATCCATTCGTTTTCGAGAGATTATCGGTTGACTGTTTGAGTCACATTTTGTTCTTAGCACCAATATGGCATCTCTAGGGCATGCAATTTAAGAACCATTCTTTCCTGAGGTACCCATATTCACGGAATTCCTTCTCAAGGTAAATAAATTGGTTTTTGCAACCAATGCTTTCAATGAGTTTTGTGCCGTCTTCAGGCGTTTTCTTCATGCATAGATCCACTCAAGATGTTCATGACATTTTTAAATCATGAGAACGTAATATGAATATATAATGGGGTCCATCTATGCAAAACATGTCAGATGGACATCTCTTGGTCAGCCTGCTTGTATTTTCCCAAGCTTCATAGAGGGATTCACCATCTTTTTTGTTTGAAAGGTTTGAACCATCCACATCTCGCTTGCTCTAGTTTGGGAGGAAAGATTTCCAAAAGTGAGTGCCAGCTTACCAGGAGTTCCAGGTAATCTTAGGTTGGTGAATCCAACCATATTCTATGCTCTGTTCTCTACACGCAGTAATGGAAAAGCATGAGTCTGTCGACTTCAGGATTACTCTCGTTCGTCTTTACGTCACACAACTTGCAAGAACTCAGTTAAATAACTGATAGGGATCTTCAGATGGAAAAGCCATAAAACGTATGCAGTTGTCTGCGTGCATTAATGCAACTATTGAGTTAAAGCTCAAAGTTGTGGCTCAGATGGCAGGAATGGGAGATGCTTCTTACCATCCAAACTTGATGGTTGGCTAATTGTGAAGTCCCAAGCATTCTTCCTTGCATTAATTATCATTTTATTATTTTTTTTTTTTTTTTCGCTCATTCTTTATTTTCAAAATTTCTGAAAGGTTATTTGGATTTGTTTGTAATTTAGCTTCTCTTATTTTCTCTTACAGGTCCTTTGCAGGTTTGGATTCAGCTTCAACAGAGTGCCTTTATCCTTGTTCCTGCTCATAGAAAGAGAAGCAAAACAAGAAAAGAAAAGGAATCCTCTATGTCACGGTAAATGAGATTCCTTGATTGTAGTAAGAAGGATAGAGGGGTAGAAGAATGAAGAAGGAAATTCGGATTTTGGATGATGAAGAGGAGGTGAAAGAGAAGTTGTTAGTAATTAAATAATTTAAATAGAATAGAGAGGAGAGGGAGAGGATTTTCGAAAAATAATGTTAACAGGAGAAGTTAGTAAATTTGAAACAATCGATATAAAATTGGTAAATTAAATTAAAACTGAAACAGATTAATTAATTAAGAATTTTTTTAAAAAAGAATTTTCGAGAAATGAAAGGAAAAGTAGTTAGTAGGTTTGAAAATAGAGAAACAAAAAAAGTTAGCTTAGTTGATTGAAAAAAGATTTGAACATCAACTTTTGAAAAAGATAAAGTTTTTTTGAAAAAGAAAAAGATAAAAGATAAAAAAGTTAAACATTTTAAATAAAAAGATATTTTGAAAAGATTTAAATTTTAAAAAGACTATAACTTATATCTAATGAAATTATCATAGAAAGATGTAGAATTTAAAGATAACTCTTACACAAGAAGTACAAAACCAATTTTTCTTTTTTTGAAATACATTAATTTTTTTAGCTATATTTTCGAAAATTTTGATAAAAGATAAGCACAAAAGATTTTGAAAAAGATTTTTTGAAATTTTCGTATAATATATAAAAAAAATGAAAAAGAAATGATTTTTGAAAAAGATTTTGAAAAATTTTTTCGATTTTTAAAATTGATTTTGACTTGACTTTGTAAGAACAATAATTTAAAAATTTTTGACCAAGTCAACCACAAATTTTCGAAAAAATTGGAGGGAAATAAGGAAGAGTTATTTTTTTGATTTTTTGAATTTTTTTATTATGAAAGAGAAAAACATTATCAAAAATTATTCAATGCAATAAACAAATGTTTAGATCAAACATTGAAGTGGGGGGGAATGCAAGAATGCTTGCAATGAATGTAAGATGAACACAAGCAAGAACACTTTGAGATCATGATTAACAATCAAGAACATATTTTTTTTGGAAAAATTTTTGAATGTCAAAGAAACAAGCAGAACCAAACCTTAGAATACTTTAATCATGGGAAATATATGCAATGGCAAATGCACATGAAAACAAGAAAAGACACAAAACAGAAATCATCAAAGATCAACAAGAGCTTGCTCAAGCAACAAATTGAAGATCTTGAAGAACACTTATGAATGCATGATTTTCGAAATACAAATAAAAAAAACAAAAAAAAATAAAATGAATGACAAAACTTTAAAATTTGACTCAAAGATTCAAACAAGAAACACAAAATATTGTTTTGATTTTTATGATTTTCTGAAATTTTTTTGTATTTTTATTTATTTTTTTTTTCGAAAAACAAAGTTTAGAAACACAAAATAACAAGGAAATTTGAAAAATATTTTTGAAAAAATTTTGAAAAGAAAATTACCTAATTGAAGCAACAAGATGAACCGTCACAGTTGTCCCATGACTTCTCGAACAATCCCCGGCAACGGCGCCAAAACCTTGGTGGACGAAATTGTGATCCATATTCTCCTTCAATTGTTTGTCTTTGGTATGAAATCACATTAGTTATTTCACAACTCCGTTCTAACCTAACCAGCAGTGTATGGTCTGCTCCAAGTAATAAACCTTTTACGTGAGTAGGGTCGAATCCATACAAGATGTTGTATGAAGCAAGCTATGGTGCCTTGCAAAATTTCAGTCAGGCAATTAAAATTGTTTATGGTTTATTCGATTAAGTAAGGATTAACATATTATAAAGGGATCGAACACTTATGCAGATTATTGGTTGGGATTTCAGATAGCCGGTATGAAATGTGTAAGGCTCTCGGGACTGCCTGCCCTGCTCTACCTGCTTCTACTTATCTCAAAATCCTTCTACTCTTTTCCATGGCAAGCCTTTGTATAGGGGTTCAAATCCAACTGTGGCTACTTTCTTCCTCTCGGGGAAATACCCTGTGCTGGCTGCCACTCGCACAGCTAACCAGTTTGGAGGCATCACCCATGGCTAATGGGCTACATCCCACCCTTCGCAGTGAAAACTGAAATGCACGCACTCTTTAGATGCTCGTACAGTACTGCTAATACCGTTTGGTTCCCGTCCTACTGGAATAGAATCCTTCTCTTGCGTCTGTACTAACGCCCAGCATTAAAGTTTAAGCACGTCACAGTCATCTCATTAACCGGAACTACTCGCGAAATACCTACAGACAAGGTGAGCACTTTCCGATTCCAGGATCTTCGGAATATACCACAGACAAGGGGAGACTTTCCGGATCCTCATGAATTGCGCCATCTATCTAGCTTATCACGGAGAAGTTCTGTTGGGGAATCTAAGAGATTAAGTCATTCATAGCTTCTGTGCATGTAGAACGGAAGTGGTTGTCAATTACTGCGCGTTCATAAGTGAGAATGATAATGAGGGTAAATTCTGACTCATAAATTCATCGATGTTTTTGGGTACGAATGAATATCTTGGAATAAGAATAAGATAGGAGAATTGAATACAAAGGATATATGAATTTCATTAATACTTGAGGTACAGCGAGCTCCACAACCTTTAATCTATGGTGTGCAGAAACTCCACCGGTTGAAAATACATAAGCAAAAGAGTTAGGATGCCCGAATGGCCAGCCCTCTTCTAACGTGTAACATTACCCTTAAGATGAAAGAATAAAACAAAACTGTGATCAAAGATTCTAATACAAAAGAATAAAATGTCCTATATAACTAAGTTAGCTTACTAGGGTTTACATGAGTAAGTTAATTGATGCATAAATCACTTCCGCGGAGCCACTTTGGTGTATGCGTTGGGCTGAGCTTTGACTATTCCAGAGCTAAGGCTTTTCTTGGCGTCAAACTCCAGGTTATGACGTGTTTTGGGGTTTCACTCCGGATCATGACGTTTTGTCTGGCGTTTAACTCCAGACGGACAGCCGTGGTACTCTGGCGTTCAACGCCAAGTTACACGTCGTCATTCTTCGAATAAAGTATGGACTATTGATATATTGCTGCGAAAGCCCGGATGTCTACTTTCCAAGGTTGAAAGAGCGTTCCCAAATGGAGTTCTGTAGCTCCCCGAAATCTCCATTTCGGTGGAGGGAGGTCAGAATCAACAGCATCAGTGAAGTCCTTTTGTCAGCCTCTTTCAGAGTTTGTGCTCAAATCCTCTAATTTTCAGTCAAGAATTTACCTGGAAATCACAGAAAACAAAACAAATCATCATAGTAAGTCCAGATATATGTGAATTTATGCATAATCAATAATGAAACATCCCTAAAGTAGCTCAAGAGCTTAACTACAAACACTATATAAAAACCAATGCAAAGAAGCGTATAAATTATCCGCTCATCAACTGCCCCCTGCCCATCGCGAGGGCAGGACAGTGTTTCCAATTGACGTCCGTCCGAGTTCAGAAACTTGGATGCTACACACGCTATCCTACTTTTCCCTTGGCTTTCTGGTACCTAAAGTGAAGTTAATTCCTTCTTGCCTCCTGGTGCGGTGTTCAACTCTTGGTGGCAAGCATTGTAGACATTTTCTTTGATTTTCTTCCCTTGGTAGCCTCGACTCTGCCTTGTGGAGCGCAGGGCAAGGTTTTCGTTTTCTTCCTTGATTCACAAGGCAACAGATTTCGTGCTCTGCCTTCGTCAGTGGGCAGGGCAGAGTTTGCCTTTCGATGCTTTGTTCCCTTATGTTGCCTCCTAGAGGGCAGTGTGCCTTGTGGAGGGCAATGCCTTGCCTCCCTTTGTACATGCGACGCACAAACTTTCTCCTCTTTTGACCACGTTTTCTTTTCTTCCTTTGGTCACGCTTTCTTAGGCCACGCTTTTCTCTTTTATTCTTTTCTTCACCTACATTAAACCAAAACAACCCTCAAGTATCTCTAAATTCACCCAAGGCTTATAAACGAATTAAATTCATTAAAATTAGCCAAACCTCATGAGTTAACATCAATTTCATGGTGGTTGTCTTGATTTCTAAAGAAGTTATGCATTTTCACTCCAAATCACTTACTTAGGATGCAAGAAAGTGCATAAAGACTAATAAAAAAAGTGAAATTAGCTTGAAAAATGGGTATATGATGACTTGTCATCACATATCATAAGTTCCCGTAGTCTTTTGCTTCTTGGGAGGAGGACCAACAAAAGCAAGAAAAGAGGTAGCACCAGAGGTATCAACTGGAGGGTCAGCAGAAACTATCCAAACTCCAGGGGTCGAGATGACTTTCCTCGGGCCCCAAGCATCAGAAGTCGGCTTTTTCAGGGACACCTAGGAAGACGCTTCCCCCAATGTCTTGGCTGTCAAGTTTTGGGCAGCCGTTGCCTTCTTTGCTGTCCAGAAGGCCTTCATAGAGTCAGAAGATTTAACCATCTCTGAAAAGAAACCAAAAAAAAGTATTACACAGTTAGAAAGGGATAAATTGGAGAAATAATAAAAGACAACTATCAAAAAGAAGTCGGGCGCTACCTAGTTCAGCATGAAGGAGGGAAGAATCTCCTAGAAACTTCTTTGTATCCAAATAAGGAGGCTACCCCCAATGTTCCTCTAAAACACCTACAAAAGCTTGTTCTTCCTCACTTAGATTCTCCCAAGAATATTTCACCACTACTACATCTTTTTGCCACGATAAAGGGAAGGTGGGCTCATCATTTTCATCCATGAAAAAAGGACGAACATCCTCAACAACTCAGACTTTGAAGTAGTAATTAAAGTCCCGAAAGGATTCGTCAAACATGGAAAACACCTTCTTCCCCTGGGTAGCTCAAAAGGAAATCTAAGAAGCTTTCTTCATGGCTACCCCAGGTTTTGTCAACACAAAAAGATAAAGAAAAAGGGATACGGTAGGTCGGACACCTAGTTCTTGACAACAACTGGAAAATCTTTATAAAACCCCAAGAATTCGGATGAAGCTGAGAAGGGGCCACATTATAGGACCACAAGAGGTCAGTCTCAAAGGCAATAAAAGGAAGTGTAATACCTAGCTAGCTAAAGAAGTAATCGTAAGGATAAAAAAAGGACGCTCTGCCCGAGTTAAGGGAGGGAAACTAACCCTCTCCTCGGTGTCGGGTGACACGAGCTCCTAATTCTGCTCATCCTCCCTATTGCTACATATCCTATGGAACCTTCTAAACCTCTCACAGTACTCGGGATCAACCACAGTCACACACATCAGAACTATTGAATCTAGCCAATCGGCCATACCACCAGGAACTTTAGAGGACATCTCGACAATATTTTTACGCGAAGACATAGACCAACTATCCCTAAAAGTAAGAAAAATAAAAAGTCACTAACAAACAACTCAGCCAGTAACAGAATTGTAGGAAATAATTAAACAAGTGTCAGGGGATGGCAACAAAAGGGAACCCCAGGACTCACTAAGAACTACGAATCAACATCAAAAGCCCAGGGGCATCCATTGGAGGCAACAATAATGTAGAAAAAGAAACGATGCAAAAACCCTAACTCTCTCAAACAAAGGAAAAAACAAAGAGGCAAACAGAAACTTAGATACCAGCATTTCTTCATAAGCAGCAAGATAAAAGGATCGCAACTTTAAAGGAAAACAAAGACATGCAGAAAGCCTCAACCTTTTCAAAATCATTAGAGATGCGAAAACTTGCCCGAGAAAGGGACGAACCAAATACGACTAAGGAAATGGTTGAACACGACTTCCCTAAAAAAAGGTCAAAGCTCAAAAAGTGAGCACGACCTCACGGAAAAGATCGAAGCTCAAGCAGGAGCACTGTTCATACCTTGTGCTGAGCTATAAGGTCTGGGTCAGATGAAGACAAAATGACCGACCTCTTTTAAAGGTTGGCTCGTTACTGATTTCCTCCGAAGAAGGTCGGCCAAATAGAGGGACGCAACCCACTCTAAAGGCGGCCAGAAAGATAGGGTGACTTCGCTCAAGGATAAGATAAGATAACTAACTTATCTCAAAAGAAGTCAATCGACACTACTATATATACACTAGAGCACTCAGGTATAACTCATACTCTGATTGTATAAAAAACCTGCCTAAAGCACGTGCTAATTTAAGCATTGGAGTCTCTTGTAGGTACCACCACCCTCCGGTGACGAAGGATCAGCAGCATCTCCAACTCTACCAGGTCGAATATAGTAGCACTGACTCGCAGAGAAGATCTCGTCCCATATCAACCTTCAGTTTCAAGTAACCCTCGGAACACGTCGTATGGTGGAAGGTTGACGAGGGAAGTTCCACTAGTGTTTTGGAGCGTTGGAGGAGGTCAAGGTCAAGTGTTAAGTTAGGATTAGTTAAAGAAGGTTACCGTTGGTTAGGAATTTTAATAAAATAATTCCTTTTGCAAGTATAGTCTTAACCAACAAACAACCTTCAATCAAAGTTTAATTTTGTTTGTCACAAGTGCAAACCAATAATAATAACCGAGATTATTAGATCTCGGGTCATCTCTCAAAGGAATTGTAGTGAGGTATGCGTGTTATCGGTTATGAGGTTCACGGGGTGGTTTGCATATAAGAAGACTATAATCTAAATGACAAGAAATTTAAATGACAAGAAAAGTAAATTAAACAACTAAAGATAACAACTAATAAAAAATGGCATTTATGGCAAGGATTGAGAATCAAGGCTTTCTATCCTAGTCATTAATTATCATACAATAATTAACAAGAGCTAGTCCTATTTTGTCATTTCCAACATCGGGAGAAATTCAAATAACCCTAGTTAATCCGAATCCATAAGTAATGTTAATGGATACAACACTAACTAATCACTCTAGATTACTAATCTAAATTGGGTACTAATACATCAAGATTTTCTAATTTCTCTTTCCAAGCCAAGAATGCTCAAAAACTACTCTAAAGCCCTACCAAGCATTTTGTCAAATACTTGGAAGACATAAAAGGAAAGCATGGTAAAAGGGCAAGAAATATAAAATCTAACAGCTACCAATTGCAAGAAAATACAATAACAATTCAATTAAACATTAACAAACATAAAACATAAATTGCATTAAAGGAAATTAAAATCAACAAAAGTGTTCATAAACATAAAAGTGGCTCAAAAAGGGAAATTAACAAAAGAAACTAAGAAGATTGAAGCAAATCAACAAGGAAAAGTAAAGAAAACTAAATTTAAACAAGAATTAAACCCTAAATCTAAGATAAATTTAAACTAAGAACCCTAATTTATAGAGAGAAGAATGAGCTTCTTTCTCTAGAACTAACCTAAGGCATGTTTGATGTGTGGAAAACGATCCAACACAAAACTCACCGGCAAGTGTACCGGGTCGCATCAAGTAATAATAACTTACATGAGTGAGGTCGATCCCACAGGGATTGAAGGATTGGCAATTCTTAGTTTAGTTGGGTTGATTTAGTCAAGCGAATTAAGTTCTGGTTGATGGGTTGTATTTAACAGAAGTTAAATTGCTGGAATGTAAAGGGAGAGGGGGAAATTGCAGTAAATTAAAGAGCAGGAAAGTAAACTTGCTGAATCTTAAAGAACAAGAAGGTAAATGATCTGAAACTTAAAGTGCAAGAAATGTAAATTGCAGTAACTTAAACGGCAAAGAAATGTAAATTGCTTGAATGTAAAAGGATGAGGACTGGGATTTCAAATCTAAAAAAAAAAAAAAAAAAAAAAAAAAAAAAAAAAAAATGAAATTGAATTAGAAGCAATTAGAAGTAACTCAAACGTACAGAAATTAAGTGCAGCAAAGGTCACAGAAGAACCAAAAGGAAATTGGGACTCAGGACTCCAGAGACTAGGTAGCAAAGCCTAGACCTCAATTGCCTTCCTAGATCCAAGTTCTCAAAAGCAATTGATAAGAAATTGAAGAAGAAGCAGTAAAGGAAATGTTAAATGAGTCAATATGCAGAAGAGAATTTAAAGAGCTCTTGAGTGGAGATTGAGACAGAATTTCCTCAATTCTTAACACCCAAGACTCAAAACAAGAAATTAAAAGTGCCGCAAGCAAGAACGAGGAAGAAGAGAGATCAATTCTCCTCCCAATTCTCTGAAATCTCTGTCAAGTCTCCAAAGAAAAATTGGCAAAAAATTCAAAGCTCAAAGAAAAGTGCAAAATTCAAAAGTCAAGTCAAAAGTCCTAATTACATCAAACTAGCTCCTATTTATACACTTTCTATTCGTGGATCTTGGCTTTGATGGGCTTTTATTTGGTGAAGAAATGAATTAATTGGATTTTAATTCAATTTTTTTGGCCCATTAAAAGATTGCTTCCAGGAGGCTTGCCCTGCCTCTTGTGGAGGGCAGGGCAGAAAATTGATGCGTAGTGCGTGCGTGGTGCGGGCGTGGTGCGGGCTTGTGCGCGGATGCTGCCCTGCCCTCTCGCGGGAGGCAGGGCAGAAAAAGTTTGGGTGCGCCAGATTGGTGCTGTGTGTGCTGCTGGTGCTGCCGCAAGATACTTTGGTGCGCCAAATTGGTGCGCATGCGCGCGTGCCCAACACAAATGCTGCCCTGCCCTCGCGGAGGCAGGGCCGTATTTCCAAAACTGAAGTCCCGCGTTCGAGACATGGAGAGACACACGCTACTCATTTCCTTGGCTTTCTTGGCACCATAATGAAGCCTAGTTCCTTGCTTCCTCATTGTCCCGTGTTCAACACTTGTGGCAAGCATTGGTAGCTTTTTCTTTCATTTATTTTCCATGAAGGCCCGATACTGCCCTTGTGAGGACAGGGCAAGTTTTGTTCTTTCTTGATTCACAAGGCACTAGATTGTGCTCTGCCCTTGTAGTGGGCAGGGCAGAGTTGCCTTTCAAGCTTTGTTCGCTTATGTTGCCTCCTAGAGGGCAGTGTGCCCTTGTGGGGGGCAATGCTTGCTTCCTCCATTATAAGCCACGCCTTTTCTCGCCTTTGGCCACTCTTCTTAGGCCACGCTTTCTCTTTTATTCTTTTCTTCACCTACAATAAACCAAAACAACCACTACCAAGTATCAACTAATTCACAAGGCTTATAAATCAATTAAAATCAATTAAAATTAGCTTAAACCTCATGAGTTACACATAATTTCATGTGTTGTTTGATTTAAAGAAGTATGCATTGTTCACTCCAAATCACTTACTTAGGATGCAAGAAAGTGCATAGAGACTAATAAAAACAAGTGGAATATTTGCTTGAAAAATGGGTATATTGATGACTTGTCATCACAACGCCAAACTTAAATCTTGCTTGGTCCCCAAGCACTGAAAAAAAAAAAAAAATGAAAAATGAATAAGAAAAGAACACATATCCTTATTAGGCATATAGCAGAACTTGATTTATGGAGTCTTTATGCAAACAATGATAACTCAATTATTTGTTGCTGTTACATAATATACATCTTTCCTCAAAGGCTTGCTAAACTTGCTGTTGTAAGACTTCGTTTTAATTACTCCCTTGCTAACTTTTCTTTCTTATAATGCTTAACAAGCTTATTATTCTTTTGGGGGTTTGGTGTCTAATGTTGCAGTAGTAGCCTTCTAGCTTTATTTTCTTTTCTTTTGCTCAACAGCTTTCCACCACAGACATTGATGCCTAGCATCTCTTTGGATAACTAAATGTTCTGTATCTAAGTGGCTCTTTATTGTGGACTTTCAATTGGCCATCCCAAATCAGTTGATCTAAGTGACCGGGTTTTAAAATACCCCTTAGAATTTACTCATCCAAGCATATCTTAGTACAAGAACACCACAGGCATATGTCCTAGGGTCCAAGCTATTGGTGTCCAACCTTTATTCTTTGTTTTTCTTGCCACTTTGGCTTTTTCTTCTYCCTTTTCTTTCTGTTTTTGTTACCAAGGGCTTTTTCTTTATTGATAAGAGTCTTCATAACAGCAAGCTAACTTACACTTGAATGAGAATGATATTATGCAACAATTATTTCATGAGTCATGCATTTAATCAATCACATATACCACCATTAACTTCCATTCTTACTTATGCAACATTGGATATTTCACTTTTCAATTCAAACAAAATCTCTTTTATTCAAGCATATGGGAAACAAAACAAAATTTAGCTAAGTGATGGATAACAACCAACATGCAGATTTAGCATTTTTAACAAACAATTTCACTTGCAACTAGATAAACACTTTAGCAAGACATACACTGGTTTCCAGATTCAAAACATTTCACAGCAGCAAGGATTAAGTTTAGATACAACCWTCGAAGTTGCAGTCCTTTGATTCTTCCTTCTGTTGTGTTCTCTTTGAGTTAAGATGCATAATGTCTTCAATTGTTGACTCATGTCCTGCATAATTCTCAAAGTTGCTTGCTTCTCAAGCCCTTAATTATATGGTTAGTATGCATAAACTGAGTGTGGTTCCTGGATTGATTTTGGTGTGGGAACACCAAACTTAATTGTTTGCCACTGCTTCTTATGCAACAATTTAACCATATGTGAAACCTTGTGTCCTTGCTAAAGGTTAATGAAATTAAAGCTAGAAAGCAATTAAACAGTCGAATAATGTGTTTGGYTGCTTGGAGCTAGCATCATGCAAGAGGTGAGAATGTGTTTTTAAATGATATTTTTGGTGGAACACCAAACTTAGAATCTTTCATTCTCCCTTAAATTGTTTTGGTGTGCAACACCAAACTTAGCTCCTTGCAGTGCATACCAATTATTCAACATTTTTATTGAAAAAGTTATGAAAAGAAAACTACCTCAGGTTGGGTTGCCTCCCAACAAGCGCTCTTTTATTGTCACTAGCTTGACATCTTTTGTTCTGCTGATCATGGAGGTTGAAAATCACAGTGCCTTAGCTTGTCTTTCTTCACTGTGAACTTCCTTCCGGTTTCCTCTTTGATGACCTCTATAAATTCTTGTGGAAGGATCTTAGTCACAATGTATTGATCAGACAACTGTGGGGACACCTTCATGGTTTGAATATTGATCATCACTCGATCCCCTAGTGAAAATTTTCCAGTGGGGATTTTCTGCTTTTCTTTAGTTCTATCCTCTGTCTCTCCTTGAAAGAATTCCTTGTTGTGTTCTTCTTGGCTGGTACTTCCTTTGTCCAGTATTTTCTCATTGTCCTCTATGATCCTTTTCCATCCTTCCTTCTTTGTAGCATCTTCGTTGTTGGTTGGTTTGTCTTCAATGGTTTTGAGGAAAGTATTTGGGTTCTTCTCACCCATTTCTGCAAAGTACTTCGCCAGTTGAGCTATCTGCTCCTCAATTCCTCTTATTAACATCTCTTGGTTCCTTGTTGTTTCCTCTTGGTGTTTCATCATTCTCTCTATTAGGATCTCCAAGTCTGTGATTCTCTGAGAGTCTTGTGAGATTGGTTGGTTATGAGATGTTAAAGGTTGGAAGAGTGGGTGTGATGGTGGCATGTAGTGGTTGTTATTGCTGTAATGGTGTTTTTGCTGGTTTGAGAAGTTGGGGTTGTTGTAATTGAAGTTCCTTGGTTC
>QBTX01002504.1:0-18933 GCA_003063285.2 Arachis monticola
TGTCCCTGAAAGAAACCTTCAAAGGCTTAGAAACCCCTCCCGAAATATGATCCTCCTTTTCTCCTGATGCAATCCCTCCCCCGCTCTCCCCCTTATCTCTTCCGCCGACATTATCGGCTGCCTCACCGTGTTTCACCCTCAAAGTCTCTTCCCCGCTCACTCCACCGCTCATCTTCGATTTTCAAAATTGTACAGAGTATGGAGTACGTACTCCCACTAACCCTATCAAAAGTAAGTTTTTTTGTTTTGTTTAGTTTAAATTGCCGTTTTTAGAGGACAATTTTAATTTTTCTTTTTTAATATTTTTGACATTGTAAATGTTGATTAACATAGGCACGAAAAAAAAAAAGATACGTTTACGTCTTTAATATATAAGTGTTGTATTCTGATAATATTAAAAGACAAATAATTTATTTTGGTAATTTATAAATATTAGGAGTCATTTTCAAGACTTAAGGAACTAAATTCAAGTATACACTTGCACTGCATACCAATGCACTGTTTTCTTTTTCTTTTCTTTTTTTAAAGAAACTAACAGAGATGAGAAAAAAATTATTTAAATGAGTATGAAAATATTTTAATTTTTTAAATTAATTAAAATATTTTTATATTTATTTAAATAAAATATCCTAAAAAATTAGTTGGATTTGGAATTTGGATATAATTTTAAAACAAACTTTGTTAATACTTAAAATTTTCATATACTAAATTCATATATTGATAGAGTTAAGTTTTAAAATAATTTTTTAAATTAAATTTAAATTTTAAAATGATCTTTGAAATTAATAGTTAATATTCATGGTGGTGGCTCTAACTTTTTGTATTTTTATCATCAGAATGAATATAATGTTAATGAGTACACTTTAGATGAGCAAATAATATTATAAAAAAAATAATTTGCTATTTTCTAATTTAAATTACATGTCCTTTTTTGAAGGGGAAAAAAGAAAAAGATTAGGAAAAACTAAAAGGCCTATCTTGCTAAAATTTGAGCAAAAGCATTTCTCTAAAATCAAAAGTAGAAATAGAATTAGGAACAACAGTAGAAAGTACATTTTGCATTTGACTATTTGAGCACATAACGGGTCATGCTACTGTGATGAAGGGAAATTTTTTTCTCTGAAGAAGGGTGTTGACAGCTTTGAGATTTTTGTGAATATTATCTAATAAATAGAAATTGGTCTATGAAATAATAAACTAAAACAATTATAATAATAACAATAAAAACTTTGGTTTTGTTAAATATAATTTTTTAAATTAATTGTGAATAATTTATCAATTAAATATTATAATAAATTATTTACCTAATAAGTTAAATTGATTTTAAAACTCTTTTTAATTTCTTTTAGATTAATTTTTTTAAACAAAAATCTAATTTTTTAAATAATAAATTTTTTAAGAACATAATTATCTTATGGATAGTTGTTTTAATTAATAAAAAATTACATTACAGTACAATAAAAAAACACCTTAAGCAAGAAAAATAGATTATTTTTACACTAATATAAATTATATTTATGGAATTTCTACCGCATTATTGTTTATAAAATTATTAAACTATCTAACATTGTAAATGAGATAATAGAGACTGACATATTTTTATAATAATTTTTAAAATTATTTATTTCAGTAAATAAAATTTATTTAATTTATTAAAATAAAAAATCCCATAAACTTCATGTGTATATACGACTATAAGTATATCGTCTATGTAATCTTTATGTCTGTTATCAACTTATATATCATCAACAATAATTCACTATTCATTGCACAATATTTTTCTTAATTTAATCCCACAGAAAATCTCCACATGAGATTAGCATGAAGAGAGTTTTTCATTAGTATAAGTGCTTGTTTGGCCCATCAAATTGATAAAAAAAAATTAATAATTTTTTTTTATTTTTTTAGTGTGTTTAGTAAATTTATAATAGTAAAACAAAAATACTAAAAAATAAAAAAATATGTTTTGAAAGGTATCATTTACATGTTTTTTTAAATGATTTTTTTTTAAAAAAAATATTTTTTACATAATAAATAAATAAAAAAAGATTTTTATCTTATTTTATTTAAACATAATTAATAAATAAAAAAATTTACATAAAATATTTAAATATAAAATTACTTTTATTTTTATAAAATTTTTTTTAAAAAAATTATTAAATTTTTTTAAAATAATGTCCAAACAAACTTTAAATTAACATCTCTTATTTATTTTTTATTATTTTATTTTTATTACTAAAAATTTACTAAATATATTAAAAAATTATATTTTTATTAGAATTTTTTTTCTATGAATTGAGTGATACCCAAATAAATACGTAATTTAAAGAAAAGTTCTATGGTGTTGACGGAAGAAAAAAACATGCTACAAAAATTATAGTATCTTATTTGTAGAATAACGCGTGGTTTCTTTTTTTATTCTTCCTGTTGTGTTTCCATTTTCCAATCTTCTGAATTGATTTTCTATTTTCCGATTTTCTATGTGAGGTTAAACGTGAATAATTGTGACTTTGTGAAGTTAATTAATTTAGCTATTTGTCTTGAATTAAACATCTAAATCTTTTGACTTTTTTTTGTGTATTATTAATTTATTATACCTTTGTGTATGCTTTTGGCTTGGATTTTAGATTTTTTTTTATAGGCTTCTATCTAATTAAAATTCCTAGTAATTGGAATCACAAATTTTATTTATTTTTAATATTTTAACTTATCACAACAATATTTGTTTAGCTTTATTTCAAGAAAACAATGTATTACACCAACAATAAATCTATACTTTATATTAGTATTAATATAATTATAATAATAAAATAAATAATATAAACACATTTATCGTTATCGTAATATATTTGGTTTATTTAAATTATTTAATCATTAATATTAAAAATAAGTATAAGGTCACAGAAGAATGTTCATATTATATGTTTAAAAACACTTTGGACAGAACATACATTACATCAAATTATGATTTTTAAAACAATAGTTTAACCGAAAATATGATAATATGATATTGATTTTTTGTCTTACCCATACTAAAATATCTGAAACAAAAATTTGTTAAAAATTATTAGAGAAAAGTATTGTTTTATCTTAAAAGAAAAATTGTGTATAAAGAGAAGAAAACAAGATACTATTTTTTATGATCATTATTTATGATGAATAGAAAAAAATATATTTTTTTATGATTGTATTGATAATTTAAAAATATGAATATTGGAATAAGAATGGATTATAAATTGGGTAATCTCCAAAATTTTATTAGCTTTGAAAATTAAAAAGTATAAAAAATAATATATTTATCAATAGTGTAAAATATCTAGATGTCAATTAACTACTAAGAAAACCTATTAGTATTTATATTTGGATGAAAAAACGAAAAAAAAACCATTAAAAAGGAGAAGTTTTTCAATAATAATAATAATACAAAAAAATATATTTATTATTGTTTTATTAATTTCTAAATATTTTAACTTGTAACAAAAATATCGAACCTAAAAATTTGTATAGTAAAAAAATTTATTACTTTTATTTTATACTATCTTGATTATTATGACATAATATAATATATTTTAACTTGTTAGGAAAAATCTTAACATTTTAAATATTTTATATTTTAATATTAATTATTAAATAATAAAATGAACTAAAATATATTACATTTTTATAATTTATTTTAAAAAAATTTTAATTATTATTTATTTTACCATCACAATTATATTAATATTAATACAAAATATAGATTATTGCTGATATAATACATTTTATTTTCTTAGAATAAAAAGCTAAATAAATATTGTTATGATAAGTTAAAATATTAAAGAGTAAATGCCTAAAATAGTCCCTGGAATTTAAATCGGTATTCAATTTAGTCCTTGATTTTTTTAAATGGCCAACTAAATCCCTTAAATTCAGAAACGTGCGTCTCCGTTAATCCCTCGCAGAAGTGCCGTCTAAACGTTGCTGATGTGTAACGTTAATTACCATGTGGGCATTTCATTAAACGACGTCGTTTAAGGAGTGGATGCCCTAAGTGTGTAAAACGACGTCGTTTCCAATAACACCTTCTCCCCCTTTGAATAAACAATTCTTGTTGGCCCCTTCCACTTCAACGTTTTCCACCAAAACCTCATAAAAGTTTTCTCTTCTCCTACGTCCCTTCATTTTCCCATACTTCCCACTCACGTTTGCTCGCCGAGGATCATCCTTAGAATCTATTCTGTCCTGTCAGTGAATGAGTTATCGACGTAGCATCACCTTTGTACACTATTGACGGTGAGAGGTAACAGTTCAAGTTGATCATTCTCTTCCATTTTTTGTATTTCATTGAGGATTCTTGATACTTATGTGTGAATGCATTGTTGTATATGTAAGGGAGTGGTTTAGAATGTTGTGGTTGTTGATGGCGCAAATGTTAGGGTTTAGGGTTTCTAATATGTAACTTGTAACCACATAAATCATAGTCTGGTTTAAGTTATAGTCAATAGGAAGTAAATATATGCATTCTTATTACAAATATAGTTTGATTTCTAGTTATTTGTAATATGGCTGTTCTGCGACAAAATGAATAATCCTGTCTGTTTTGTGCATTGTGCTGTAAACTTCAGATGCCTGATCGATTGAAACTTATTTTTCACCATGGTAGAGCGTTTGAGACAGATCCTGGGAGAAATTTTATCTACACTTCTAACTTGTATGATGAATGGGTTGGAGTTGATGAAGACTATCTTGACGTGTTTGCGGTAACAGGTTATTATAGAGAATTGGGGTATGATAAGGCTGAAGCATGTTGGTTTTTGGACCCTAAAGATGGGTTGGATTTTGGTCTTAGGAGATTGAAAGTGGACCAGGACCTTGTTAGTATGATTAAGCACTGCCATGAGAATAACAACGTCATCCACATCTATTTTGAGCACGGACCTTCGATTCCTGATATAATTGATGTAATGGATTTGTCTGAGGAGGATCATGCTATAGGCCAGAAGGTCGGAATGGAAGGCATGGAAGAAGATAGAGTAGAAGGTGTTGAATCTGTGAAGAAAACCAGCACAATATTAAGTCAAATTGAAGAACCATTTACCTTTATCCCAGTTGAACTGAAATCCACTGCACCAAGTCCACTGTCCCCTACCCACTGCCCCATCTCCACTGCCCCCCAACCCACTGCCCCCCAGCCCACTATGACACAGCCCGTTGCTCCCAAGCCCATTACCCCCCAGCCCACTGCCTCCAAGCCCATTGTTTCCAAGCCAACTGCCCCCAGCCCACTCCCTCGAAGCCCAATCCACGAAAATCAACTGCCCTAAATTTTAAAGGCCACAAATCATATTCAAAGGCAAAGTCCCCTAAATCTCTATCACAACCAAATTCCATTACATCTAAATTCGTATCTCAGAAAATTTGCTCTCAACCCACTCCCTCAACCAAGAATCCACAAATAAAAAAAAATAGCACATCAAAAAAATAATCCAAGCCTATTAACTTTAAATTCAACACGTCTACAAAAATTCCTAGAAGGTATATCACAATATCACAAGGCTGGAGGAAACAAGCAAGCAAGGAGTCAGTTCACTTGAATGTTGATAGCTCATCTGATTCCTATGAGTCTACAGAGAACAGTTTATACAAGCCACACATGCCACTTGACTCTGTGGACTCAAGCAGTGACAACAATGATGATGTTGGTCCTACCAGCGATAGGAGAAAAAGGAAGACTACCAGTGACAATGACAAAGGTAAGAAAAATGTTATTAATGATGAAGATACTTCTCGTCCCCCATCAATGGATGCATCTGATTATGAGAAGGAGGTAGATGATGATGAGAATGAAGAAAACTTGCAATGTATGTAACGTATATTATAATTAATGTGCATATGTATTGATTTTATTCTGTTTCTGTTGATGATGTAATGCATGAATCTGTATGGCAGTGTCTTTTTCTGATGATAGCTGAAAATCTGATGAACTGAAGACTCCACCAGACTCTGAAGATGAAGCAGACCCAGCTGCAAATCCCATCTTCAATGATACTGCTAAGTTTGGACATGTGAGATTAGAGCTAGGTATGGAGTTTACCACTAGGGATGCTTTTACGAAAGGGATTAGAAATTATACATTGCAAGAGGGTAGAGGTGTAAGGTACAAGAAAAATGATACTACTAGATGTAGGATAGTATGCAAGAATGAAGATTGTCCCTGGATGGTGTTTTATTCTTATAGCAAACCGAATGGATGTTGGCAGATTAAGACCTTTAATGATGATCATACATGTGAGAGAACTTTCAAGAATAGATATGCAACTAGATCTTGGGTAACTGATGTACTTGTTAAGAAGGTTAGGAAGCTCCCAGCTTTTAGACACTATGAGGTGTTTAATTACTTTAAAGCAAAAACTGGAATATAATTGTCTAGGACTATAATGACAAGAGGTTTGGGTAATGCAAGAAAAATAGTGAGGAGTGATGAAGCTGCAGAATATGCTAAACTCAGAGATTATACAGAGGAGTTGTTGATATCTAATTCAGGTTCAACTGTCAAGTTAGGTGTTAGTCCAATGCCTAACGGAGAAGGTGTCTTCGAAAGGTTTTATGTGTGTTTGCATGGATGCAAGAAAGGTTTTGTGGGTGGCTGTAGACCCTTGATAGGATTAGATGGAATTTTTTTGAAGACCTATTATGGAGGATGGCTGCTGTGCGCCATGGGTTAGGACGCGAACAATCATGTGTACCCAATTGCATGGGCAATTGTTCATATTGAGAACAAAGACAACTGGAAGTGGTTCTTGGAGCTCTTGCATGAAGACATTGGAGATCAGACAGAGCATGGTTGGTGCTTCATCTCTGACATGCAGAAGGTAACCATATATGCTTCAATTAGAGGCACGATAAATGATTTAAAGGACCATTTTGGATTAATGAACAAAATTCGAAGGACTATTTTGGTTTTTTTATGCAATCAACTTCATTTAGTATACTATTGTCATTCCAATTGCAGAATTTAAGAATCCTTAAGCGCATAAGTTCAAATTAGACCATGTTTTTCAATTTATTATTATATATCTGGTAAAAATCAAGAATCTGTTATTTGCTCAGGTTTTTAAGTGATTACTTTGTTATCTTGTAGGGTTTAATCCCAGCATTGCGTGAAGTTATGCCAGGTGCGCATCACCGCTTCTGTGCGTGGCACCTTTGGCAAAACTTTCAGAAACAACGGAAGGACTCACACTTGAAGAGTTTGCTTTGGAAGTGTGTTAGAACAATGACTGTCCAGAAATTCAACGGACATATGCAGTCTATAAAGAGGGTGAATGAGAAGGCGTGGGCATATTTAGACAAGTTTTCTAGGCAGGCATGGATCAGGGCTCACTACAAGGACTTTCCAAAGGTTGACAATGTCTGCAATAACATGTGTGAGGTGTTCAACGCTGCCACCAAACCATACAGATGCAAGCCCGTGCTGACTTTACTGGAGGAGGTTAGGAGGTATGCCATGACTAGTATAGCAAGGAACAAACTGAAACTCTCTAGTCATGTGGGACACTTACCTCCGATTCAACAAAGTAGACTTGCAAAGGAAAGGAATTACAGTAGGTATTATACACCAATGTGGTCTGGAGATGCGGCTGAAGTGATGTTTGAAGTGCATGGTGAACCACATAATGTGGTGGTTGATTTGGGAAACCAAACATGTAGCTGTAGGTCTTGGCAGTTATCGGGTAAGTACTATTTTGTTTGATTGTTTTTATTTTTTTGTGTAATTGCACCATAGTATACCTATCAACGCACTTAGTTACTCAAATTTATTATGTGCTAGGGTTACCTTGTCGTCATACAATAGCTGCAATTTCAGTCATAAATGGTAGACCCGAGAATTATGTCCATGCATGGCTAACAATGGGCTCATACAACAAGACTTATGAATACCATATCAACCCGGTAAGAGGCCAACAGTTGTGGGAAACATCAGAATACCTCCATTGCTTACCACCTGTAAGGAGCAAACCCCGTGGCAGGCCATCACATTATGTAAGAAAAAAAAGATGCACATGAGACACCTGTTCGGGGGAGCCAAGAGCGCACAGCAACAAAATTGAAGAAAAAATATGGCAAATTCACCTGCGGAACATGTGGAGATGTTGGTCACACAATAAGGAGTTGTAGAATAGCAAAGAAACAAAAGGCTGATGAGCTAGCAGCTGCTGCAAAGGGTGCTGAAGATGCTGCAAATAAGGGTGACACTGGTTCTAAAGGTAATGAAGGTGAGGTTCTTACTGAAGAATGTGGGGTTGGTGCTGAAGGGGGACAAATTGATACTCAAACAGAAGTTGCTGCTGAAGGGGTCTAGGAGCTGAACAAGAACCTGCAACTCAGGTAATAATAGTATTAAAAATATTAATCAAAATTAGAGATTGAGTTAATAAATCTGGAAACAAACAAATCCATATAATGACACTTGTATTATTGTTATTGATATCATAGACTGCAAAGACTTGAAAGAATGCCAAGAAAAGGAATCTGAAAATTAAATGTGAGAGACGCATAGACAAAATCCCTGTGAAGAGGACAACTTCATCCACTGCTGCTACTGCTGCGGCTGCTCCACATCCAACTGAGATTTCAAGAGAGACTATTCATGTAGCTAGTGCAGCAACCTCTGAAAAACTGGCCTCCTTCTTGAAATTTGTTCCAACTCCAGAATTCAATCCACTAAGAAAAAATGTCTAACTAGCACAATGTGTAGTGACTTTTTGAGTTCCTATTGTTGTAGCTTAATGTTATGGTTAAACAATGCTGTCTTTTTGTAATGTAACCTTTGAAACTTGTATGCATGACCTTTGAATGTTGTTATGGCCTATGATGTTTTGGGTTGTGATAGTATGTTATGCATAATGTGCTTTAGCACAAAAAATACTTGTTCCATGTTCCGAAATTAACTATGTTAAATTAATGAAGTTTTTGGTTTACTTCATGTTGTGATTTATCTCTTTCTGGTTTAGTTGAACACAATTTTAGCAGAATAAGTGCAGCATCAAGAGTTGAACTCATGTCAAATTAGTGTTTCATTTCCTTTCATTCCATCTTCATCAAGACATTACATACCACTTAAGAAATTTAAAATTTCATAACATAATCATCATTTGTTGAATATAAACCTCAACAAACTAAAACCTAAACACACACCAAAAGTAACTGCAAAAACCAGCAGCACCATTGTCATCATCTTTACGGTCTTAACATCACCCTCCAAACTTGTCATCCTCCAACTTAACTCATGCAAAACTTCTAGTGGAATGGGTGTTGTAGAAACTTGTTCTTCACATCCATCAGCCCAGCGAAAAAAATTACAGTAAATTTCATACTGCAAAGTAAAAAAATGCAGGTGAATCCAAACTCAAACTCAAACCATCTTAACATTTTCTTCACAGCCATAACCTTAGCTCATAGTTCGGACAACCATAAAATGGTCTACCAAGATTTTCTACCGTTGTTGAGTACTTCATCACCGTTTGAAGCCCGCAATTACAGAAAACAGCGTTCTTACCTCCCCTATTTCACATTCCTTTGTTGCCATAAGGTCTGCCTGCAGAGTTGTTCGTACTTGAGCTACTTTAGCTTCTGTCGCCACCACCCATCATCACTCATACAGACAACAAATCAATTTGGGTTTTACGGCGAAGAAGAGAGGTCGAACAAAAGAGAAGGAGAGTCGGAGGAGAGAAGGAGAGTCGAAGAACAGAAGAACATAGCATACAGTTTGAAGAAGGGAAGTCAATTAGGGTTTTATAATTGAAATAGACTAATTTGGGTAATATTAGGTAATTCCAGATACCAATTTGAAACAAATTCAACTTTGGCACACATCAGCATACAGTTGGAATGCCCACATGGCAGTTAACATTACACATCAGTAACGTTTAGACGGCACTTTTGCGAGGAATTAACGGAGACGCACATTCTGAATTTAAGGAATTTAGTTGGTCATTTAGAAAAATCAAGGACTAAATTAAATACCGATTTGAATTTCAAGACTAAATTGAATACTGAAAATATGATAATATGATATTGATTTTTTGTCTTACCCATACTAAAATATCTGAAACAAAAATTTGTTAAAAATTATTAGAGAAAAGTATTGTTTATCTTTAAAAAAATTGTGTATAAAGAGAACAAAAAAATATACTATTTTTTATGATCATTATTTATGATGAATAGAAAAAAAATAATATATTTTTTTATGATTGTATTGATAATTTAAAAATATGAATATTGGAATAAGAATGGATTAATAAGGTGGTTATAATTGGGGTAATCTCCAAAATTTTATTAGCTTGTGAAAATTAAAAYGTATAAAAATAATATATTTATCAAGTGAATAGAAGTCCCATAACTTGATGTCCAATTACTACTAAGAAAACCTATTAGTATTTATATTTGGATGAAAAAACGAAAAAAAAAACCATTAAAAAGGAGAAGTTTTTCAATAATAATAATAATACAAAAAATATATTTATTATTGTTTTATTAATTTKTAAATATTTTAACTTGTAACAAAAATATCGAACCTAAAAATTTGTATAGTAAAAAAATTTATTACTTAAACCCTAAAAACATATTTTATACTATCTTGATTATTATGACATAATATAATATATTTTAACTTGTTAGGAAAAAATCTTAACATTTTAAATATTTTATATTTTAATATTAATTATTAAATAATTAAAATGAACTAAATATATTACATTAACAAATTTACACAAAATATAATAAATAAAATGGTAGTGTTAATATAATTATAATTATGTTTTATATCTAATAACGACTATATTATGTAAAATAAAAGAAGGAATAAAAAGCTAAATAAATATTGTTATGATAAGTTAAAATATTAAAAATAAATAAAATTTGTAAATCCAATTACTAAAACTTTTAGTAAATAGAAATCTACAAAAAATAATCCAAAGTCCAAACCAAAAACTTACACAAAGGTGTAATAAATTAATAATACATACACTCAAACGTTCAGTGCAAATAGCCTAGTTAATTAACTTCATAATTATTTTCGTTTAACCTCACATAAGGAAACGGGTAACAGAAAATCAATTCATAAAGTTATGACAAGGAACAATAAAAAAAGAACCACGCGTTCACTCTTAAACAAGGGTGAATGATTCAGTGGTCCTCACTTGTTTTTTCACCAATTGTGGTGAAAACTTAAATCAACGGTTAGATCATTATTAAATTTGATCCAACGGTGGGTTATATTTTGTCAATTATAATCAATTTTTTTTTTTTTGCAATTAGTGGTATATGAACTACGGCCCAATAGAATTTGTTATTTCCATAAAAAATTTTACTGAATCCTAAATTTCACCCACACACAAAATTGAATTTCATAATTTCCAACTAGTTAAACACACAATTGTCTCCTTCGTCAACATCAACATCATTATCTTCTTCTTCACTCTAAATATTAATTCTGTTGATGTTCAACTATACATCTCCTTAAGTTTTCATATTTTAACACCCTTACAATCTATTTTTCTTATCAAATTTACAGGCGTATAATCTTATCCTCTCATCCAGCCTGCGAGGAATCAATTTGAATCTCAATGTCTAATGAGGTAGGTTTTTCATCAATCTGAAACCCTAAGTGACACTTTGGATTAATTTTGATATAAAAAATAAGATTTCTTGCATCATGCCGTCAAATACCTAGGCGCTACAATTAATTTGTTCATGTAGGATTATGTAGATGACACCAATAATGTTGACGGGTTTAACGGGAATTTGGAGAATCCCTTGAGAAACAGTGATGAGCTCCTGGACGATCGATATCTTCATGGATGCTAACTTGGCAAATGCAGAAGTTGGTGCTTCTGAATCCAATGAAGGTACCCATTTTTTTGAAATCAATTGGGGAATGAATCTTCATAAGATTGACGAGGTGGGAGACATAGGAAAGACTGAGTTCTTGAATATTGTAGATGTGATGATAAAAAGATATCATTTCAGTGATTTAGGAGTGGCTTTTGATTTCTACAATGCATTTGCCAAGTCAAAGGGATTTAGTGGTCGAAAAAGTAAGACGCGAAAGCACAATGGGATAATCTGAAACCCTAAGTCACACTCTCTTGGATAATTTTGATAAATTTCTTGCATCATATCACCATCAAATACCTAGGCCTAAAATTAGGTTAATTTCTAGGTATTGCTATTTTACTTAATTCATATTAGTCAACTGCAATGATGGTTTAAATTGACATGATATATGCATTAAATAGATAAGAGTAAAAAAATTGTCGAAAACAGTGTATTCTTGTTGGGTGCATAGCAATCGAGGTTGAAGACAGTCACCTATATGGGGACGATAGTGGCGACGAGTATTGTTGACTCATTGATTGTTCTAGAAATGCTCTCTTTTGCACTACCCGTTCCCATTATCTGAATGCTCCCCTGTCGATTTTGGCACAAAATTTTTTAATTTTGAGTTTTTGTTGTGGTGGATGAAGAAGATAGTTTTGCCTACATTGCAGTGTGGACCAAATCTAGCAAACTCCCTATCTCCAGACTTAGCAGTAGACCAAAAAAGCTTCACCTCTATGAGATAACATTTAACCGTTCTTTGTATTTTTCATTTTGTCACTTCATGTTTACTATGTTTTTATTGATTATTCTTATTTGAATGTGACTTCACTGAAACTGGTTTTGATTTAAGTAACTTACTGCAGAAACTTAACTTTCGTGCGAATACGATGGTTGAAAAGGAATAAAGATTTGTGTGTTGCTTATTAATGGCTGCAAATTGAAAAATTGTTCCATTCTATCGAAAAACCTAACTAAGAATACATTATGCATTATATATATCTTCAAATTGTTTTAACTTAACAAATCTTGAGGAGGGGTTGGCTTCATAATCTCCTTGTGGCAGATAATTATCAGGCTTCGCTGAAGTAGCTTACATTAATTAATGCATTCTTTCTTTGAAGGAATGGATTCTGAGTTTAGGAATTGATGAAGTAAATTTCGTCATAATACTTACTACATCATTTTTAAAAAAAATTGAAGGCTTTGGTAAATATCGTTTTGAATTGCATAATATGTAAAGCTAAATGAGTTCCTTTTAATATAAAATAAATCAAGTTTAAATAAATATTATATTTTCTTAATGTCTATAATATAGATATCAACACTGCAAGTTAAATAACATCTAATTTGATTTTTTTACTTTACATTGTTTTTTACTTTTTTATTTTCTAAAATCTTTTTCTTTACTTCTTTCCCAGTTGCACAGTTTGAAATTTTGGATTCAGCTAAATGTAGAATCCATTTCTTCTACTAAGTTATGAGTCTCAAAATAAAGGACATTAATTAGACTTGATTAGTTATGTTGATGGCTATTATATTTAATCAGATATTCTGTGTAACTGACAAATTGTTATGCAGCGCCAATTAAGACTCAATAATTAGTATCTTTCACTTTATGTCCAACTTAAGCCACAATTTCATGTTGCTAAACTCTTGGATTGTGATGTAATATCATGTTCTTATATGTAGAAAAAAAAAAATAAATCTAAGATAGACTTAATGCTTGTTATAAATTATATGATTGTGTCACTGAGTAACATAAATAGTTGACAATCAATACATGTTTAGTTGGTAAAGATATTTCTGAGAACTCTAAATAAATTAGTGTCAGGACTTCACATACAAGTTTTAGCTATGACTATATTAGTTTAGCTAAAGAGATATAAAAATTCTAAAATTCATATAAACATAAAAAAAAAAATTTTTTTATAATAAATTTTTATAGAAAAATTTCTAAGAAAAATGAATGTTGAGTCAACCCTACAAAAATATTGATATATAAATAAGAAGGGAAAAGATAAATAAAGTATTCATCCAATAATAAAGTTAGTTAATAATTAAATTAAGGCCTTTGTAAGTACACCCATAAATTCAAACTGGCACAAATAAAATAAAATTAGCACTGATAATTAAAGCTTGAAAAGTAAAATCTAGTTTTAAATTTAAAGCAAATAAGCATAATACGGGCTACATATGGCCACAAAAGAAAAATGCTTAGGTATTGGTTCCTTCATGCTCCCACCTGTGCTTCTCCCACTCAATTGCATCTTAAGGAATCTCATTCTTCAACTTGATTGAAGGACTAGTAACCAAGTTCCACCGCCTAACTTAGCACCGAAGCCAAGTTGTGTTCCAACTGTTTCATTATGGAAATTTATATTTTGTTAGAGTTTGCGTATCTATTAGTATAATATTATGATTGGATAAATGAATAGGTATAATTTCTAACATTCTTAATGTCCTCCCCATGTGCAATCCATCGAAATTAATAAGTTTAAAAATCTTAAACGAGAAACTCAATTATCTTTTTTAAATAAAATAATTAAATGAGAAATTTTTTTTCCTTATTAATGTATATGATATAGATTAGTAAATCAAAGCCAAGTAGCTCACCATGCCTGGAGAGTCAAGATCAAACTGATTTTTTCATGTTGATCCATGAAATAACCCAGCTAGCAAGAATTGGTACTTGTGCAATAATTAACAAACAATCTACTATACAATGCTTATTTAATGTATACTATCAGCTAATATATTTTTTGTGGCTTAACAACTAGCCCGCTTTGGCGACAATTTGGTATGCCCTTTCCATCAATAATTGGCCAATCCGGTAAGCGCATGGGGTAGAAATTTCTCATCCGTGTCAAAGCATTCAGGTTGTTATTTTGAACAACATTTTGGGCTACAATTCTCAAGAAATTTTTGAGTGGTTAAATTATTTGATTAAAAGAAACAAATTTTGTAATTTTTTGAGATCTTATGGAAAAGAAGCGGATTACAACATCGCGCATCCGAGCCTTTCTATCTCTAACCAAGTACGGTTGTGGATTAGAGTCAAGGTAATATAAAGCCTCTTGGTGCATTCCAATTACCATCGCAAACCAATTGCACCGAGATCCTCAATTGGCACATAATCTTGAATTGTGGATAATTAGATCAGCATCATAAATATCACATATCACTAATTACTCTTAATACACAGGGCCTTTAAACTTAAAGGGTAAATCAATAAACAATACTCTATATTCCTATAAATTAAAGATTTTGTAGAAATTTAAAGGAGAGCATCGATTTTACAATGCCAGTTGTGTGATGCTTTATCCAAGTGTCCATATACTCCATCTGCATGAGTGCTTGACTCTTTTTCTCATGCAGCATCCCTCCTACTCAATCAAAAATTCATGTTAAATTAAATTATTGGAGTTTATAGTCTGATAAACTCTATTAAAATATGCTTATGTTATGGATCACAATATGTCATAATATTTATGCATTGGAAACTAACTACCGCGAAAACGTGGGAGGAAGACACCAAAGTAGGGGTCAGGGTAAGCCTAAAATTGAGCGAGTTCAACATTTTTGCCATAGGCATGTCGTGCACGGACCCAATTCGTCTAAGTATCATTTTCAGGAAGAATGGGCGTATGCATTGATTTCTGTGCTAGCTGTCATTTCGCCCATCTTCACCAGATACTCCCTTTGTAGAGTCAACAAGAACACATGATTAATCAATTAATTATAATTTGACTAGTGTGGTTAATTGTCTTTTTTTATGAGTATTGCAAAACACATAAAGTTTAGATTTTACTCTTGATACACTCCGCTGTTGACAGATGTATGCAAATATCCTAGGCTTGCACATCATTGAAGTCCATTGCAGGTGTTACCTTGAACTTGTTTCTTCTCCCGCCTCTGCACAAAAATATGATTTAATACAAGTGTATGGAGACAAAGTAATGCAACTATATTATTGACTTGATTAATTCGAGTATTAGCCCAAGCAAAAAAACAAGCGTACCTTCTTGTGGTAGCCATTGCGTTCCGCACGAAGAGCCCTTCGGGCCTACACACAACGCCTCTCTCAATGGAGGGCTTTTCCTGGTTGGCCCCCTGATTACCGCACTGTCTAACTGTGAGCTAAACCTGTCCCTTTCCACTTTTACTTAGATTTCTAGTAAAAGGGGTCCTGAACAACTATTCCTTATGATATTGGTATAAGCTGGAGCTTGCACTAAATTCTCTTCAGTATTGGGAGCTATAGGAGAGATGTTATGAATTCCAGAAGGAACTAAGTTAGGTTGGAGTTTTCTCTTCCTTTGTTTGTGTAAACCAAATTGTCATCAGAATCAATATATAATTAGACTTTATCTCATAGCTTCTGATAATGAAGATCATTTTTTTGGTTCTTTCTCAGCCTGTAATTTCTCAACTGATCCCTTCAGCTCTTTAAATTTGAACTTGTTCTCCAAATGCTTTCACTACAAATAGCTATTTCTTTCAATAAATTTTAAAAAACCGTTCAGAAACATCAATGAAGCATAAAAAAAAAAATAAATAATAATAATAATTAATATAATAATAATAAATCTTATTGAATATTTTTTAACCTCAAAGAGTCTTATCAGCTGTCGCATGAATTGCCTTGTCTCCATATCCACTTGTTGGGCACGTCCCAGTGGCCAAACTACTCCTTAAACATCTGAAAGCCGTGTTGGGAAGGATCCAGCTGTTGCGAGCCTACGAAGAGCATGTTTTGTCCACGCTCCACGCTCACATAATCATTCATTGTTGTGCATACGTGCGGCGGGATCTCAAGTCCGAACCTCCAATTAGAATTGAAGTCTTGCCAGTGTGTCCCCCTCTCTTTAGACTCTCCACGCATAAGACTTCTGTTCCATTGGTTTGTCACTTGTCCAACGATCCACGCAATTTTTCTGGGCAGCATGGGTCATTGCGTTGCTTTCAACCTTGCAAAAGCTCACTGGTGCTACTACAAGTCATATGGTGAACAATATAGTTAGGTAATGTAGCTATACCTGGAGCCCAACAAATTGAAAAACTTATATTAAAATACACACACCTGAAAGTTGCAATCTTAATGTTGTTACCTGCCGTAAACTTGTGAAACAGAGCCGGTGATGTCAAATGCCTCCAAGTTCAGGAATTCCATTGAAGAGTTTTTTCTGTGACTGATTTTGCTTCTGTGTTGTAAATACTGAATTGTGAAACATTATGTTAATAAGGAAAATTATGGGATATAGCGAAGTTGTATGGACTCAATATTGGCGGCCGGCAAAAAAAAAAAATTTATGGTTTGGTGGCAGAAAATTTCTGGACAAGGCACGATCATGTACGAATATCGAGCAATGCAGTTGGGAGGACAAAGCGAGAGATGGTCGCAGATTATGGTTGTCATAGTATATGATTACATAACTTGAAACATATGGCTAAAATGTGATATAATTATAATAGTTAGTCTTATATCGGATTCTATTATCAGGGCCTATTTAATAACCAGTATCCCACACATTCTGATCCTGTCTTAATTGAGGAACGAGTATTAAATGAGATCAAATAAATGTAATATAGAAAAAGTTTGCTAAATCTTTCTTACTAATAAATAATATCATAACAAGAATTTATTTAAAGTTTATAATTTAAAAATTTAGTATTTAGATTTATAATTGGAAAGAACTTTGTGTAAAAATGGTAACATTTTCTGATTGTCATTTTAGTATTTTTGAAAGGGTTCACCTCTTGCCAAATTGTTTACTGTTAATTAACTAGATTTTATTAGCTTATTTTATGTAATTTTAATCTATGTCTAAACTTACTATTAATTAAGCAACGACACCTTAGTTTATACACTTCCACATAAGCTTTTAGTGTCAGTTTAAATCATTAATTCATACCATTTCACAGTTTTTTTTTTATTAGAATAAATTTCTAAGAAAAAGGCATGATGTTTTAATCAAAAATTCATATCGATTCACCACCCAAAAGCTTATGTCAAGGACAAACCAACCATCGTTATATGGTCCAAAACTTTGCCAATACAGCCGTGGGCGACTGTATAACAGGTACAACCTCAACAAAACATATTCAGCATACGCTTTAAAAAGAGAGAGCATAGGCAGTAGCTCGAATTTGCTAAGACTCACAAAAGAGACAAAATTATGTCACACTCGTTGGCAGTGGTAGGACATTAGTGTCTACATATGTGCTTTTCTAATCTAATTTGGCGAATTTGTGTAGCCATGTGTAAGCAAATAAGGTGGCTGAAGTCAAAAAGACACATACACTCCTCAATAACAGTGAAATCACCCCACAAAAGAAAATGCGTACGCAAATAGAAATGCAAGGATGCATCGATTCAGTCGCATTTTCAATATGGAAAGGTGGAATAACACATTTTGATTGGATATTTCTGGGCTGTCTGAGATACGACTACTCCGGGAAAAAGTTGACGACATTGAAAAAAAATTGATACAACAGATAAACGCCCTGGCTCACGTTGAGTCTATCCTTCTTGCCAACGGTGACTCAAGTAGTGGGATCAAAGGAGGGCAGAGGCAAGAAACAGAGAATGAGGTCACCTCATCCAGGTGTGTTCAGTGAAGGTGTTCCCCAAAACTCGAGAGGGTCCAACAAAGCAACTAAAATCAGCATCTACTACCAAACTCAATGCACAGGAAAAAAAAAAAAATTTTAAGCTCAGCGGATTATAACTGATTACTTGACTTTTAGATGTCGAATGAAGGGACCCAAAGGAAGTTTTTGAAGTCAATACAGTTGATATGCCACCTCCAAAATCCATTAACAGGGTGGTAACTCCAAGGAGTCACGTGATTACAACCATGTCTCATCCACCGCATAGGATTAAGCCAACCCAGAAAGCTCCCGCTGGCAACAATTCTAAGGGAAATTTAGTGGCAATAGGTAGCACGGCAAGATTACAGTCGAACACCGGCTAACCACTTTTTGGGCCAAATCTTCCCAAATGAAATATTTCTGATTTTGTAATAATCACATATTTTTATCTTGTGATATGGTTCCATTACTAATGTT
>QBTX01002505.1:0-18911 GCA_003063285.2 Arachis monticola
AAACAGCAGTGGAGTTTAACACCAGAAACAGGTTACAAATTGGCTCTTGGTGCACGATTTGGATTCTCAGGCAACGGCGCCAGAAATCTATACGCACGTCTAATAAATCGTTTTTCATTACAACTTTGATACAATAACCAGCAAGTGCACTGGTGTCCAAGTAATTACCTTACGTGAGTAAGGGTCGATCCCACGAGGAGATTGTTCGGTATGAAGCAAGCTAAGGTCACCTTGTAAATCTCAGTTAGAAGCGGATTATTAAAAATTAGAGAGGTAATATGCTAGTAACAAGTTTTTGAAAACAATTAGAATAATTACAGAAGTACGATTAGAGATAATACAAGGATACGAAACACCTGATGCCGAACGCGATAATATCATTGGTAGGAGACATTCTTCAATTAGCCACAGTGTATAGATGATCGATTCTTCATTCCTCTCTCGTTACAAATGCGTCAAGACCTGAATGTGATCCTTTCGGCTTTCCTTACTGCCTGTTCATCCAATCTAGGTTACTCTCTCCGCATGCTGGCTGGCGTTTATTTTCCATAGGACAGTACCCCGTTTCACATGAGCACATATACCTGGCAGAACTCGACCGACGGACATAGCGCTCACTAGACCCATGAGCCCGCCATGCCATCCGTCTGACCCACCTTCACAGGCTAACTCGTTGACAAGGTAAGCCCGGGGAAATGCAACTACCAGAAAGGGGTGAGACTGATTGGATGAAGACAGCAGGAAATGCCAGAGGTTCAGAGGAATGAAAGCATCTCCTATACAACACTATCTGAACATTCATCACCATGAAATACATAAGTGTCTTCTATCCTTATTTTCTATCTATTTATTTGATTTAGTTTTGAAAACTCCATACCACCGCGCATTACATAACTATTAGCTAATCCGCCTAACTGTAACTGAGATTTACAAGGTGACCTTAGCTTGCTTCATACCAACAATCTCCGTGGGATCGACCCTTACTCACGTAAGGTTTATTACTTGGACGACCCAGTGCACTTGCTGGTTAGTTGTATCAAAGTTGTGAATGAAAAACGATTTATTAAGACGTGCGTATAGAGTTTCTGGCGCCGTTGCCTGAGATCACAATTTCGTGCACCAAACGCCAATTTGTAACCTGTTTCTGGTGTTTAACTCCACTTTGCAACCTGTTTCTGGCATTTAACTCCAGAATGCATCATGGAACTGGCGTTGAACGCCAGTTTGCATCGTATAAACTCGGGCAAAGTCTGGACTATTATATATTGCTGGAAAGCCCTGGATGTCTACTTTCCAAAGCAATTGAGAGCGCACCATTTAGAGTTCTGTAGCTCCAGAAAATCCACTTTGAGTGCAGGGAGGTTAGAATCCAACAACATCTGCAGTCATTCTTCAACCTCTAAATCTGATTTTTGCTCAAGTCCCTAAATTTCAGCCAGAAAATACCTGAAATCATAGAAAAACACAGAAACTCATATTAAAGTCCAGAAATGTGATTTTTATTTAAAAACCAATAAAAATATACTAAAAACTAACTAAATCATACTGAAAACCATGTAAAAACAATGCCAAAAAGCGTATAAATTATCCGCTCATCAATGTGCAACATTCAGATTTAGAATTTGAGAATTTAGCATCCATGCGCATGCGTAGGCGACGCGCACGCGTGGATGTACGAACGTTGGAGGCCAACGATGCCTCAAATGCTAGCCTCCAACGTCCGCGATAAGATTTCAGAAATCGGAGTTGGGAATTGTGCATAGACGCGTACGCGTCAATGACGCGTACGCTTGTACATACTTTATCAGCCTAACCGTGCGCACGCGCACGCGTGAAATGGCAAATTCGACTATTCACGTGTACGCGTAGGTCACGCGTACGCGTGAATAGCAGAACATTGGCCCTCCAACATTGAGTCAAACGCCAATGACAGCAAGCAGAATTGAATTTTCAAAGCGGTGTTTGATTCAACGTTTGCCCTCAAAAGTGATCACCAACGTTAAGGCCAATTCAATTCCAAATTGCACCTATGCCCAATATGAAAGTGAGTTGCCAATGCCCATCACTGGAGAATTGCTCCTAACTGCTTCAACCAAGGCCCACATCCAAATACTTGATCCAATTGAAGATGAGAGGATGTCTATAAATAGAAGAATTATTGAAGATTGAGAGAGCTGTCGGGAGACCCTGAAGGGGGCTTCCCTTATTTTCCATTCCTGCACTTTTCTTTTAATTTCTTTTGTACTTTCTTTATTTCTTTCTGCACTTTTCTTTTTCTATAAAGTTGAATTGAGCTATGAACAACTAACCCCATTTCATTGAGTTAGGGAGCTCTATTGTATTTCAATGGATCAATAGTATTTTTCATCTTCTTCTTCTTTCTTTTCTCTTGATTTTTGTTAGAAAGCTTTTGGTCTTAATTCAATTGGATATTTGTCTTGAGAGAGAAGCTATCCATAATTGAAATTCTTCAGATCCTTGAGAGAGAGATGAAGAATTCATGCTAGAATTGCTTTCTCACATTCGATTAGATTGGGAGTTGGATGGATATAGTGACATGTAATCCTACCAATACTTTGATCTATGAATTTGTGTGGTATAGTCAGTGRCCGAACCTCAACTCTTCCCATGAGCAATTAAATCAAGACATTGGGCAATTGTTCATGCTTAGAGAGATTGGTGAGCCAAGACATTTGGATCTAATCATCTAAGATTGCCAAGCAATGTCAATGAATGCATTGATTGAGGAAGAGGTGAAAATAATTTGATCCGGAGAATTCAATATCTCCTGAAACCCAATGAACCCCCATCTTTGATCTACCTATTCTATTTACTTTTTGCTCTTTAATTTCATGCTAATTCCCATTCCCATTTAATTTCTTGCAATCTAAGCTTTTGTCATTTAATTTCTGCAATTTAATTTATGTTCATTTAATTCTTGCAATTTAAGTTTCCCGCCAATTTACTTTTCTGCAATCTCAATTTTAATTCCGATTTAGCTCAACTAGCATAATTCTCCAATTAACATTGCTCAATCTACCAATCCCTGTGGGATTCGACCTCACTCTACAGTGAGTTTTTACTTGACTACAATCCGGTGCACTTGCCGGAAGAAAATTGTTGAGAGACAGTTATCAAGCAAATCAAGTTTATGACGCCGTTGCCGGGGATTGGTTTTGTATTGGCAATTATTAAATTGGAGGATAACTAGATTGAACATTTATCTTTTCTTTTGTTAATAGTTTTTGTTTCAGTTTGTTACTGCTTTTTTCTGCACTTTGAGTTGTTTTTTTTTTCTTTGTTCATTTACTTTTTAGCACATTAACCACTAGTTGTTTGTAATATTGCTTCACTAAGATTTTATCATTAATGACAATGGAGATTCCAATGTCTTTTGGTGATTATTGTTTGAGATAGAGCATCTTGCAAGAAAGAAGGAAGCATCCATCATATTCTGGTCAATCAAATTTCTGGGAAGCTTCCCACCACCACATGATGATTCATGTTATTATGCTCATGGTGGGTGGGAGCATGAAGAAGCTGAAATAGGGTACTTCCCAGAGCCACAAAATGGTCCATATTTTGGTGAAATTGATCGCTACTCAAGTTGTGTCTGGTAAGATCAAAATCAAAGGAATTTCACTCATTCATACCCCATTCATCAAAAGTCATCACCTCTTAATTATCCAACCTCACCTCCTAGTTTTACATGTCCAAGTTCTTCATCACTTGAGTATGCTTCAGCACAAAATTCCTTCCCAGACCCATACAATTCATTCCACCACTCACAAAATTTATTTCACTACATACAAAATTCCTTTCACAGTCCACAAAACTCATTTCATTACCCACAAGAGCCATACCACTTTCAGAACACATAACCACAAAATAACCAACTCCATTCACAAGCCAATCAGCCTCAACACCCCACTTCCAACCAACTATCACCGCATGATGATGACAGAATGTCCAAAATAGAAGCTATGCTTGCAAACCTTTGCAAGGAGTGTGAAGACATGAAAAAATTCTGGGAAGAAGTAAGATCCAATCTACAAAATCAAGATGCTGCTACTGAGAAACTTGAAGCACAAATTAGATACTTATCCAAGCAAGCTCCTGGCCACAGTTCTGGTAATGCCACCAAGACAAGTACAAGGGAGGAATCAGAAGAACAAGAAAAAGAGGCACCCATCCCAAGTGAGATCCCTATGAAGAAGGAGGAGGTTGTGAAAGTATATAAGCCTAAGGCTCCATACCCACAGAGGCTACTAGGGGTGACAAAAGAACATGTAAACTTACTCCCAAAAGACTCAATGCAACATCATGTAGAAGAAAGGGAGGAAGCCAACCAAGGGAGTCCACACTCCAATGAAACAGAGTTGCATAGAGGGTGAGTTCATTGAACCACCAATTCAAGAAGCTCTTGATGAAAATGATGCTCCAACTATCCAACATTATCCAAGTTCTGAGATCAAAGATGTGAAGGCAGTAGAAACAAGCACCATAAAGAGGATTGTGACCGAGCTACCATTGACCATATCAAGGAAGAAGAGAAGGTCAAAAGACAATCCAACTCCTAATCCAACAAGCAAGTTTACTCAAGCCAATCACAAAAGGAAGCTTGCTGGAAAGAGGCACTCACAACAAGGGGCATTAACTGGCTCCTTTTTCCACTAGAGGTCATTTCTCTTAACAAACTGGAAGAAGAGGAAGAAATTCATGACCAAAATGTCAAGCTAATGACATTAAAAGAGCACTTTTTGGGAGGTAACCCAACCAAAGGTAGTTTTCTTTTCCTAGTTAATTCAATAAAAGAGTTAAGTAGATTCTCTGTATTGCAAAGAGCTAAGTTTGGTGTTGCACACTAAAGTAATTTAGGGGTGAATGTGTAATACTAAGTTTGGTGTTCCACCAAGGATTTCATTAAGAACACATTGTAACTCTCAGCATGACTAGTCATTAGCTCCAACCAATCAGGGAAACTACTTAACAATAGTTTAATTTCTAGTTCATAGTTTATTTTTCTAGTTCATAGTTGTTTTCTTAATAAAAGCACATGAGGTTTTCTGCATGTATTCAATCTGTTGCATTAGGCAAGGAACTAAGTTTGGTGTTCACACACCAACTTGAGTCCAAAAAATCACAAGCATACATGCATGCTAACCATCTTTCAAGTGCTTGGGAAACAAGAAACTTCCAATAACTTTGCAGGAATTCAATCAATCTCTTGGAAAAAACTATGCACCATCATCCAAGGAGACAAAGAATGATGCAAAAGTTATGGATAATGATGACAAGAAAGAAACAAGAAGAAACCAAGAGGTTGTATTGTACTTAACTGTCTCTAATTTGTAGTGCTTAAATTAGAAGTATGATTGTATCCTGTTTTCATAAACCTTTACACTTTGTTTGTCTTTGCTTATTGTCAATTTTGGGCTGCTTGTCTAACTACCTGCTTCATTGTCATTCTGCTTGAATTGTATGCTGTGTCCTTGAGCTCAATAAAAGAGTTTTTGAGAATTTACTGTGAAAAACAAGAGTGAAATCCAATGTGCAGAGTAAAGTCCTAGTGTTGTGGTGGTATTTGTTAGCTAAGTTGGTTCATCAATAAGTAAAGGGCTAAGATATCTCTTGAATTATGAGCTTGAAGTGCATTTTATAAGACTTAAATGAACTAATAAAGATCCTAAAAAGAGAAAAAGAGAGTGAAAAAGAAAGAAAAGAGCAGAAAAATAAAGCTAGGCACCAATAGTTTGGATCTTGAGGCATGTGTCTGTGGTATTTTTGTGCAAGGATCTGCTTGGATGAGTAAGTTCTTAGGAGTGCTTCATCACTTGACAAGTTGGGTTAACTAACCTGGGATTGTCAACTGAAAGTCCACTATCAAGAACAACATTGTCACAAGGCATTTAGCAACCCAAAGAGGTGCTGGACACCAAGGTCTAAGGAATGAATAACAAACCATGTGCCTATAGTGTGTATGTGCTGAGGAGAGACTTGGGTGATTAAGTCCTTAGGAGTGTTTCAACACCTAGCACCTTGAACCAACTGGTTTAGGAGTGTTGGCTGAAAACCTATCCTAAAGAGTTGTCTCAACACAGAACACTTAGCTACAGAAAGCAATAAGCTCTAAAGAAGAAAAGAAAACAAAAACAGAGAAGTTGAGGATCAAGAAAAAAAGTCTCATAGAAAGGCAATAGTGAGAATTCAAGAGCATATGAGAGCTTAGAAACCAGCATGAACATGAACCTAAGTTGCCATGCATGAAACTCCATGAGCTAAGGATTTAAATTCTCTAAATAAGGACTTGTATCTCTTGTATTTTCATGTTCTATCACTTGCCAGGGCATCTTGGCTAGTTTCACAAGCCATTTTTTGTTTGTTTTAGAGTAGTTTCATGCATTTCTTAGGCAATAAGTAAGTATTTGGATGAAAATTTCATGCACACCTTGATTCATGCAAACTTGGTTATTTATGTGCTTTTCATAAGATTTTATGCAACTTGTGTTTGATGATTTAATGATGCAAAGATCTTGTGAATTATAGCAAACTTTGAGGAAAATGTTTGGTTGATGATAGGTGGAAAGGAAGCTAAAAAAAGGGAAGGCAAAGATGCAACAAGAAGGCCATGAAAGGAGGCAATGGGAAGCAACGTTGGAGCCAAAGTTGGTGCTCCAACGTTGCTGGAAACGTCGCTCCCACAGCCTGAAGGGGTATACTTCCAACAAGAATAACTTGAGCTACAGAGCTTTCCAAGCATATATGGCACTACATGGTGGACAATAAAATTGACGGAGAAAACTGCCCCGAAAAGTGCATAAACGAACTGTAACGACCCAATTTTTAGTACGCCTAGGACATCCCAGAAACTGAGTGCTACCAATTTGTCATCCTAATTATTATCTATTATTTATTATATGAGCCTGATTCGTTGTTAGAAGCATATTTAGTTAGCGAGGTACTTTTTTTTTTTGAAAACGTTTGAATTAATAAACAAAATCATTTATAATTAATTCACAAATAATAACAGATAAAACAGTTATAAACAACCACACATAAATACATCACAAGTAGTTGACAACATTCGGTGATTCAGCCTTTATTAGAATATAGACTGTTAGTTAGAACACCCCTAGATATAGCTAAATAATATCTATATACATATATATACATACAACATCCCAGGTCCTGACCTGTTCAAGAGGTCCCTAAGCTGGCACCTAGGCTAGCCTAGACTCTATACTCACCTAGTCCCTCTAAGCTACTAAAGCGAGGGAAAGTACGTTCTAGGTCTTCAAAACTCAAGTCAGGTGGATCATTATTAGAACATCATCTGCTACTCCTCTGCATGATCAAACTTTTCCACATGACGTCTCTCTGGTACCTCATGAAGTAGCCACACAACAGGAGTCTCGTACACAGGATTTAAGCTAAAGTTCAAGAACAAACGGGGTGTAGACATTGGCTGGTCTCACAGTATATACATATAAACAGGGAACGATATTCACCTTAGACTCAGAAGACTATCTAGAGCAAAATCCTCTTTGCAAAACCATCATCAACGAGCTACTGTAAGGTACTCTTACTTCCATCTGAAGGGGGAAGGGAGAGAGAAGGGGTAAGAACTGGGGAGTTCTTAGTAGGGTCGGGGTTAATAGTTAAGTTCATTAATTATATGTTGTTTTGCAAACGAATGGCAAAATACAGAAAGCAGTAAATAGAAGATGAAGATAAATAGAGGAAATAGAGAAATAGAAAACAGAACACAAATAGAAAGATACAAGAAAATACAAAACAGACACAGATAATAGAATATAAACAAGGAAATCATACATTCATACCACAATCATAACAAAGGAAATGCACAACCAAGTATGATGCATGTCTAGCCCTAGCGCAGGTAATAAGCTCATCTGTCGGTTTCTACCTGCTCCCGACGTAACCCGAAGCAGCTGAAACGGGTATGGTTTTCCAGTCAGCATAGGTACAGTTCTCACTAACCGACGTATGCGTCATATCCTCTGTAAGCAAACTCTGCCTTATAGGTGGCGGCATTCCAGCCATGTATGAAATCATATTCTCTGTAAGCAATCCTTGCCTTACAGGTGCGGCATTCTAGCCGTGTATGAATTAATATCCTCTGCAAGTGATCCCAGGTTATCAGTTGCAGGTACAGCTCTCAATAGCTGTGTAACACTGGAAAACGTTCTGTGGTCGTACCACTATCTATCTGACTGCCTTCACACAGCAGATCATTACATAATCATTCTCATTATCATCATTCATCATCATTCTCATTATTCATCATCACTTTCACATTCTTATGCAGTACCTCTTTCTTTCTCTGTTCAATCATGCTATACAAACTTTACAGCTTTTACTTTTACAACATCGTAACTCAAACCATTTCTCTTTATCACATTAATCTTTTCTCTTTGTCTTTTTACTCTGCTCTGATTACTCTTTTCTCTGTATCTCTTTACTTTTTTCTGGTTACTCTGTTCTCTGTGTTTCTTTACTCTGCTTTGATTTCTCTTCATAACATATGTATTTAAAGTTTATGTAAATTTTGATATGAATAGTTATCCTGTCCCAAGTATAGGTTCATTAAGTCTATACTGAAACAGTTTAACTTTTCATATAATACCTAACCCTAGTCGCAACTCAAGGACTAACTATGTTGCCCTAATTCGTTCACTAATTTCTGTCTGATTTCACCAAATGATCTCATCTTCTTCTTACATAACATAGTAACTTATAGGCTGGAAATAAGGTGAGATGGCTGTCTCTCTCCCTTTTCAATTCGGTTTTCAAGAAGATGCTTTAACATGTGTTTTCTTGAATTGTTCTTCCTTAGGAATCATGCTTAACTTGACTAGAGGGCCAAGAAACGTGAATTTCTAGCATTATAAGGTGAGATATCCCTTCCTAACGTGCTTAGTGAGATTTGGTCAGTTAAGAGTTTGTGGATTTAAAAGTTGTTCTTGATGGTGTTTTAGGAGGAAAAAGTGCTTTAAGAACACTTTAAAGAGTAACCGAATTTGGAGCAGAAATAGGTGGGTGTGAGTATTTAAGTCTGATTTATTGTTTGAGATGTGTGATTAATGATATGGTTTGGTTATCGCTTGAAATTGATTGCTTGATTGGCTTAATGAGTTATTCTTGGGGTGAAGTTTTGTTAAATTTTTGATGAATTTGATAATATTAAGTATGTTGTTGGTTCTTGAGGGCTGGGGAAACGGAACTAGGCTTAAATTGGGGTTCAATATATGTTTAAAACATTATACTTTCAAAATTTAAAAAAAAATTTATTATGAATTTTGGTAAAATCGGTTGCTGAAAAAACTAAACGGTAAAACAGAGAAATGAATTGAAGAATATACGAAGAAATGAAGAACACCTTTGAGTGTGATGAAGAACATGGAAGAACAGGCCTTAGTTCTTGAAAAGGGCAAGGAAGTAAAATTTTTTGGTGTTTGAGGAGTTATTTTGTTAATTTTAAAAAAAAAAAAAAAAAAAAAGTAGAAATAATTAAAAAGTTTTTTTTTTTTTGAATTTTTAAAGGTTAAAGTTAAAAGGGGTATTTTCGAAAATTTAATGATAAAATAATAAATAATTAAAATATTAAAATAATAATATTTAATTAAAATATATTTTAATAAAATAATAAAATATGTTTTTTTTTTTTTTTTTAAAAGTTTTAGAAAGACACTTTAAGTGGGCGTAGAATTATAATTACTTCATAAAAATTATTTATTTAATTAATTAATTACCTCAAAGCAGAAGCATTCCCTGCAGATAAAAAGGTTAAAGAAAGAACAGAAACCAAAGAAAATATGTAAAGTTTAATGACATCACCCACAACAAAAGAAAACAGACGAGTTAGTGGACGAATTAGGGAAATAGATTTAGTCTTTGATTGGACTAGGGTTGGTATTATATGAAAAGTTAAAACTGTTTTAAGTATAGACTAATGAACCTATACTTGGAACAGGATAACTATTCATATCAAAAATTTTACATAATTAAATACATATGGTTATGAGAGAAACTAAGAGAGTAAAGAAAACAGAGAAAGAGTAAAAAAAAAAAAAAAAAAAAAAAAAAAAAAAAAAAAAAAAAAAAAAAAAAAGAGAAAAGATTAATGTGATAAAGAGAAATGGTTTGAGTTACGATGTTGTAAGTAAAGCTTAAAGTTTGGTATAGCATGATTGACAGAGAAAGAAAGAGGTACTTGCATAAGAATGTGAAAGGATGATGAATATGAGATGATGATGAATGATGATATGGAATGATTAATGGTAATTTGGTGGCTAGTTCGAGGAAGGGTGTTTATGGAAGGGCGCGGGGTCGTTATGAAGGATTTGAGGCACATGCTGGAGATAACTGCTTCTGTTCGCAGGTGGATGGGGTGAAGTTCGTTTGGAGTGGAGAGTCATGGGATGAATGATACGGTTTTGTCATTCTGCGAGGAGTCGTCTGACTGGGATTTCCACCAGCCGTCGAATGGGAGGGCTCGTGGATGAAAAGATAGGGGCGGGAAGCGGACGGCTCGGTCGTGGCGATTAGGCGTATTGCTAACATTGACAGTTGACATGGACCGGGGCAGTGATGGGCAAATGTTCTTTAGTGGCGATCTCCGTAGCGATCTGAACGGTAAAGCCTTGTAGTGTTTGTTTGTAATGTTCGGAATGGCTTGGTCGAGGGCAATAGTGGTGGTGTGCTTGTCGTATTCCGCACCAGAATGCAAGGCTAAGCTTGGCTGGGGTACATGAGTTAGCGGAGGCCCATTGTCCGTGGACGCCATCTGGGGGGCGGGGCAGGGCTGGTTGGTAACTTTTGGGGGCCCTGTTGGATTGAGGTAGTCAGATAAATAGTGGTACTACCATAGAACGTTTTCCAGTGTTACACAACTATTGAGAGATGTACCTACAACTGATAACCTAGGATCAATTGCAGAGGATATTAATTCATACCCGGCTAGAATGCCGCACCTGTAAGGCAGATTTTGCTTACAGAGGATATGGTTTCATACACGGCTGGAATGTTGTCACCTGTAAGGCAGAGTTTTCTTATAGAGGATATGATTGCATACGTCGGTTAGTGAGAACTGTACTTATACTGACTGGAAAACTATACCCATTTCAGTTACTTCGGGTTACATCGAGAGCAGGTAGAAACAGTATGAGCTTATTACCTGCACTTGGGCTAGATATGCATCATTCTTGGTTGTGCATTTCTTTTGTTATGATTGTGGTATGAATGTAATGATTTCCTTAGTTTATATTCTATTATCTGTGTCTGTTTTGTATTTTTTTGTATTTTTATTTTGTGTCTGTTTTTCCTATTTCTCTATTTCTCTTTTATTTCATTTTTTTTTTTTTTTTTTTTTTTTTTTTTTTTTTTTTTTTTTTATTAATTAATGAACTTAACTTATAACCCCGACCCTACTAGAACTCCCCAGTTCTACCTTCTCTCCCTTCCTTAATGGAAGTAAGAGTACTTTACAGTAGCTCGTTGATGATGGTTTGCAAAGAGGATTTTTGCTCTAGATAGTCTAATGAGTCTCAGGTGAATAATTGTTCTGTTTATAGTGGTATATGAGTGTGGAGGCAGCCAATGTCTACAGCCCGTTTGTTCTTAGACTTTCTTATCTGTTACGAGACTCCTAGTTGTGTGGCTAACTTATGAGGTACAGAGAGAGTATGTGGAAAGTTTGATCAGCAGAGGAGTGCAGATGATTGTTTATAATGATCCCGATGCTTGAAGTTTTGAAGAACTTAGAACGTCTTCCTCGTTTAGTAGCTTAGATGGGAAAAAGGGGGGAAAAAAAAAAAGAAAGGGAAAAAGGGAGGGGGGGGAAAAGGGGGGGGAGAAGAGGGGGAAAAATGAAAAAAAAAAAGGGGAAAGAGGAAAAAAAAAAAGAAAGAAAGAAAAAGGAAAAGTACTAGGTGAGTATAGAGTCTGCTAGCTAAGTGTGCCAAGCTTAGGGACCTCTCGAACAGGTCGGACCTGGGATGTTGTATGTATTGGTATATGTACTTAATAGATATTATATATATATATAGGGGTGTTCTAACTAACAGTCTATATTCTGAATAAATGGCTGAATCACCAGAATTGTACTCTTGTGATGTATTATGTGTGTTGTTAACTGTTTATTCTGTTATGATTGTGAATAAATAAATGATTTTGTTTCATTAATTAAAAAAGAACAGTTCAAAAAAAAAGAGTACGTCGCTAACTAAATATGCTTCTAACACGAATCAAGGCTATATAATAAATAATAATAATAATTAGGATTGACAAATTGTAGCACTCAGTTTTGGGATGTCCTAGGCGTTGCTAAACAATTGGGTCGTTACAGTTCGTTTATGGCACTTTTCGGGCAGTTTTCTCTCTCCGTAAATTTTATTTGTCCCCATGTAGTGCCATATTTCATGGAAAGCCTGTAACTCAAGTTATTTCTTGTTGTGAAGTAACCGCTTCAGGTTGTGGAGCGTTACGATTTCCACTAACATTGGAGCACCAAATTTGGCTCCAACGTTGCTTGCCTCATTGGGCCTCCTTTCATGCCTTTTGTTGCATCTCTTCCTCTTTATTTAGCTTCTTCACCTATCATCAACAAACATTTTCCTCAAGTTTGTATAATTACAAGATCTTTGCATCATTAAATCATCAAAACAGTTGCATAAAATCTTATGAAACACCACTAAATAGACCAAGTTGCATTGAATGCAAAGGTGTGCTGAAAGTTATCATCAATATTGTTATTAATTGCCTAAAGAAATGCATGAACATTCTCTAAAACCAAAAATTTTTTGTTGATTATATTCTAGAGAATGGCTTCAAGCAATTTAGAAAAATACAAGAGGATAAGTTCTCGCTTATTTGAGAGAATTTAATCTTAGCTCATTGGAGGTTTCCTGCATGGCAACTTATTCAATGTTTCATGTGGTTTCTAAAAGGCTCTCATATTGCTTCTGGAGATTCTGCACTATTGCTCTATCTATGAGACTTTTTTCTTGATCCTCAACTTTCTCTGTTTTTGTTTTCTTTTCCTTTAGAGCTTTGCTTTCTGTAGCTAAGTGTTCTGTGTTGTAGACAACTCTTTAGGATAGGTTTCAGCCAACACTCCTTAACCAGTTGGTTCAAGTGCTAAGTGTTGAAACACTCTAAGAACTGTAATCGACGCCGTCTCTCCTCAGCACATACAACTATAGCGACATGGTTTTTATTCATTCCTATATGACTGGTGTCCAGCACCTCTTTGGGTTTGCTAAATGGCCTTGTGACAATGGTTGTTTTTTGATAGTGGACTTTCGTTGACAATCCGAGGTTAGTTAACCCAACTTGTCAAGTGATGAAGCACTCCTAGAGATTACTATCCAGCAGATCCTTGCACAAACCACAACACAATGCCTCAAGATCCAACTATATGGTCCTACTTATTTTTTGCTCATTTTCTTTTTTCACTCTCCTTTTCTCTATTTTAGGATCTTTATTAGTTATCTTAAGTCTTAAAAGCCTTCAGCTCATTAATTCAAGAGATATCTTAGCCATTTACTTATTGATGCCACTTAGCAACAATAATACACACAACACTCAGGATATTACTCTGCACTGGTATTTCACTCTGTTTTTCACAGCAGTAAATTTCACAAATCTTTTTATTGAGCTCAAGGACAAGCATCTACAATTCAAGCAGACATGACAAGAAGCAGGTAGTTGTAGACAAGTCAGCCAAATTACAAACGCAAGACAAACAAATGTAAAGGTTTATGAAAACAGGATACAATTCATTACTCTCATAATTTAAGCACACAAACTTAGAGACAGTTAAGAGTCAATAACTACTTGGTTTCTTTCTTGTTTCTTTTTGTCATATCATATCATAACTTTTGCATCTTCTTCGTCTCCTTGGTAGATGGTTCATAGTTTTTCCGAAAATAATTGTGATTCCTTGCAAATAGTTATATGGAAGTTTATTGTTCTCCAAGCACTTGAAAGTGGTTATGATACATGTTGCTTGTGATTTTTTGGACTCAAGTTGTGTGTGAACACCAAGACTTATTCCTTGCCTAATGCAACAGATTGAATACACATGCCAGAAAACCTCATGTGCTTTTATTTAAGAAAACACACTATGAATAAAAATAAACTATGAATAGAAATTTAAACATTGTTAAGTTAGTATCGTGATTGTGTAGCTAATACTAGTCATGCTGAGAGTTACAAGTGTTCTTAATGAATCTGTGGTAACCAAACTTAGTATTAACCCCATCTAAACTTAATGATGCATAGACGACCAAACTTAGCTTTTGCATACAAGAGAATCTACCTTAAACGTCTTTTATTGAATAACTAGAGAAAGAACAACTACATTTGGTTGGGTTCCATCCCATAATAAGTGCTCTCTTATTATGTCATTAGCTTACATTTTGGTCATGAATTTTCTCCCTCTTACTTCAGTTGATAGGAAATGACCTCTAGTGGAAAAAGGACGCCAGTTCCCCTTGTTGTGAATGCCTCTTTCCATGAAGCTTCCTTTTTGATTGGTTGAGTAAACTTGCTTGTTGTGATTAGGAGTTAGATGTACTATTTACATATCTCTTAACTTCTTGATAAAAGGGGTAGGTCAATGGTAGCTCATCCAGCAATACCTCTTTTGTGCTTGTTTCACTGCCATTACCATCACCTTTGATCTCACAACTGATATGTTGAGAGTAGATTGAGATCATTTTCATCAAGACTTCTTGAGATTGGTGGTTCAATGAACTCACCTCTATGTGCAAATCTGTTCATGGAGTGTGGACCTCTTAGGTTGTTCCATCCTATTTTCTACATGATTGCATTGAGTCTTTGGGGGTAAGTTTAACATGTCTATTTGTCACCCTAGTAGCCTCTGATGGTGACCTTGAGTTTAGGCTTATATACTTTACAAACCTCTCCCTTATTCATAGAGGATCTCACTTGGGATGCTCTCTTTCTTCCTTGTTCTTCTGATTCCCTTTACCTTGTCTTGGTGGATTACAGAACTGTGGCCGAGGAAGCTGTTGGATAAAGTATCATAATTGTGCTTCAACGTCTTCTAGTATGCAGCATCTTGATTTTGAGATTGGATCTTACTCTCCCAGAATTTTATTCTGTCATCAACTCTTTGCAAAGGTTTGAGCATAGCTTCTATTTTTACAATTTCTGTCATCACTCATGGGTGATAAGTGTGTTGACCAGTGGGGTGTTGAGGCTGATGCGCTTGTGAATGAGTTGGTTATTTTTGGTTATGTCGTTGAAAGTGGTATGGCTCTTGTGGGTAATGGAATGAAGTTTTGGACTGTGAAAGGAATATTGTATGTATGAAAAATTTCTGGCGAGTGGTGGAATGAATTGTATGGGTCTGGGAAGGAATATTTGTGCTGAAGCATACTCAATTGGATGACACGAACTTGACTGTAACTAGGAGGTGAAGTTGAGATTAAGTAGGTGTGATTCATATGAATGGGGTATGAAATGATAGAAATTACCTTTTAACTTTTCGTTTACCAAACACTGACCTTCAGCTAGCCATCTAAATTGCACCACCAACAATTGAGCACCTTTATTCGATTCTGGGATAGTAAACCATCATTAGCTCTCTTTCAGTGCTCCACCCACCTACTGAGCATTATAATCATAATAATCATTCGTCTGGGTCGGGAGCTCTAAATTTAGATTGCTAGAATCATATGCAGATCGCGTCTTCTTTTCTTGCAAATCTCTATCTACAATAATCCAAAAGAACTTGGAATTCCATTGGTCATTATGATAATTCGTGATAACTAAAACAAGTATCCTTACTAACAAATAACTAAAAATAAAAAAAAATGAACAACCAAAAAAAAACAACTTCAAAGTGCAGAGAAAAACGAGTAACATGAACAAAAACTATTAAACAAAAGAAAAGATAATGTTATCATTATCTCACATTTAATAATTGCCAATTACAAACAATCCGGCACGGCGTCATAATTGTTTGCTTATAACGTCTCTTAACAATTTCTCCGGAAGTGAGCCGGATTGTAGTCAAGTAATAACTCAACATGTAGAGTGAGGTTCGAATCCACAATTGTAATTGAGCAATGTAATTGGAGAATTATGCTAGTGAGCTAAATCGGAATAAAATTAGATTGCAAAGGTAAATTGGCGGAAACTTATTAATTGCCAAGAATTTAAATGAAATAAATTAAAATTGCAGAAATAAATGACACAAAGTAGATGCAAGAAATTAATGGGATGAGAATAGCATGAAATTAAGAGCAAAAAGTAAATAGAATAGGTTAGATCAGAGATGGGTTCATTGGGTTTAGAGATATGAATTCTCCGGACAAATTATTTCATCTTCCTCAATCAATGCATTAATACATTTGCTTGGAATCTTTAGAGATTCGATGATCCAAATTGTCTTGGCTCACAATCTCTCTAAGCATGGAACAATCTCAATTCTTGATTAATTGCTATTGGAGAGTTGAGGTTCAGGCCATGACTATACCACAAAATCATAGATTAAAGTAATTGGTAGGATTTACAATGTACAACTATCATCCAACCTCAAACTTTTCGCAAATTCTTAAATCGGAATGTGAGGAAAGCAATTCTAGCATGAATTCTTCATCCCTCTCTCAAGGATCTCGAAGAATTTCTAATTATGGATAGCCTTCTCTCTCAAGGCGACAAATTACTCATGACATAAGACTAAGTTTCTACACAAAAAATCAAGAGAATAACGAAAGAAGAAGATAAGAAATCACTATAACTCATTGAATAAATAGAGCTCCCTAACTCAATGAAATGGGTTAGTTTCATACTCATTCAACATTATACGAAAAGAAAGTGAACAAGAAAAATAAGAAAGTAAAAGACAACTTAAAGAAAGCTGCAGTAATGAATATAGGGAAGCACCTCAGGGCCTCCCGAAGTTCTCAATCTTCAATAATTCTTCTATTTAAATCACTCTCTATCTTCAAATTTGGATCCCCATAGTATTAGGAATGTCGCTGGTTGAAGCATTAGGAGCACATTCTCAGTGATGCGCATTGCAACTCACTACTTCATATTTGGATAAGCTGTGCAACTTTGGGAATTGAATTGGCCTTGACGTTGGTGATAACTTCTTGAGGGGCATTAACGTTGAATCTAGAATCCACCGCTTTGAAAATTCAATCTCTGCTCTGTCACTTGCGTCTTGCTCAATTGACGCAAGTTCTGCTATTCACTAACGCGTGCTGTGACCTACCGTATCACGTGATAGCTCGAATTGTCCTTCACGCGTGCCGCTGCGCACGGTTAGGCTATAAAGGTTGTACAAGCGTACCGTCATTGACGCGTACGCCGTCTAGACAATTCCAACTCCGATTTCTTAAATTTATCCAGCGGACGTTGGAGGCTAGCATTTGAGGCATCGTTGGCCTCCAACGTTCGTACATCCACGCGGTGCGCGTCGTACCAATGCCGCAGGATGCTTAAATCTCAATCTTAAATCAGATGTTGCACATATGATGACTCGGATAATTTATAGCTTTTTTTTTTTTTTTTAATTTTTCGTATTTCATTGTTGTTATTTTTAGATTATTTTTATTGGTTTTAAAGTTAAAATCCACATTTCTGACTTTAATATGAGTTTCTGTTTTTTCCTATATTTCAGTTTTTCTTTTTTTTTGGTATTTACGGTTTTTGAGCAAAATCAGATTTAAGGTTGAAGAAGACTGTCAGATGTTGTTGGACTTCTAACTCCGCATCTCAGTGGATTTACGTCGGAGCTACAGAACCTCCTAACTCGGTGCGCTCATCAATTGCTTGAAACGTTGACATCCAGGGCTTTCCGAGCGAATTATATATACAGATTACACCGCTCAACAGCCCACTAGTCGTGACCCGACCACGCAGCATACGACTACTCGTCCATCGAGTTATCATGAAACTGGCGTCAACGCCAGCTCCACTGATGCATTCTGGAGTAAATCAGACATGCAAAGTAGTTCAACACCAGAAACAGGTAGAAAGTTGGCTTGGTGCACAAATTGTGAATTTGCTCAGGCAAACGGCGGCCAGAACTCATACGCACGTCTAATAAATCGTTTTTCTTCAACTTTATAAATACCAGCAAGTGCATCTGGTCGTCCAAGTAATAACCTTACGTGAGTAAGGTCGATCCCACGGAGGATTGTGGTATGAAGCAACTAAGGTACCTTGTAATCTCGAGTTAAGCGGATATAAAATAGTTATGGAGTTTTCAAAATAATAATAAATAATAGAAAATAAGATGAACACTTATTGTATATCATTGGTGAGTAATTTCAGATAAGTGTTAGGAGATGCTATCATTACCTTGAACCTCTGCTTTCCTGCTTCTTCATCATCAGTCTTACTCCTTTCATGGTGGTTTATGTTGAGGATCACCGTTTCTGGCTATATTTGTAGTCCTCTTTGGGAAAATGTCCTATTCGCTGTCATCTGCACGGCTAATCTGTCTGAGGCATCACCCTTGTCAAGTGGCTGGCAACCCATCCTCTTGTGAAAATGGTCAAATGCTCTGTCACAGCAGGTATCAGTCTAGAGTTCTCGATCATACTGGAATAGATTCACCCTCCTTTTTGCGTCTGTCATATCATCAGACTGCGAGTTTGAAGTCGTCACAGTCATTCAATACCAGATCCTACTCGGAAACAACAGACAAGATTAGAACTTCGGGATCTCATGAATCGCCATCAATACTAGTTATTATCACAGAAGATTCTGATTAAGAGATCCAGAGATCTGATTCAATTAGGTGGAACGGAATGGTTGTTAGGACGCGTTCATAGCGGAATGATGATGATTGTCAACGTTCATAACATTCAGGTTGAATGCGATTGAATATCTTAGAACGCAGAATA
>QBTX01002506.1:0-14399 GCA_003063285.2 Arachis monticola
ATTATACCCCTAGGTTCCTAGTTCACTATTAATAGGATCTTTTGATATTGTTATCGTACCTCATGACACTTTACACGTTTTTCTCATGAATCTTCTACAAGCATGGAGTCTCTAAACCCCATGTTGGCGGGTGAGGAGCTCTGCTGTGTCGTGATTGAATTAATGCAATTACTACAGTTTTTCATTCAATCACGCTTGCTTCTATTCTAAGATATCACTTGTTCCTAAACCTTATGAATGTGATATCTACACTCATCATCATTCTCACCTATTTGAATGTGTGCCTGACAACCACCTCCGTTCTTCTACCTTAGATTGAGTAGATATCTCTTGGATTCCTTAATCAGAATCTTCGTGGTATAAGTAAGAATTGATGGCGCATTCAAAGAGAATCCCGGAGAAGGTCTAAAACCTTGTGTCTGTGGTATTCTGAGTAGGATTTTACGGGATTGAATGACTGTGACAGCTTCAAACTCCCTGAAGGCTGTGCGTTAGTGACAGACGCAAAAGAATCCACGGATTCTATTCTAGGCCTGATTGAGTAAAAACCGACAGATGATTAACCGTGCTGTGACAGAAGCGACGTTGAACCATTTTCACTGAGAGGGAGGATGGTAGCCATTGACAACGGTGATGCCTACCATACAGCTTGCCATGTTAAGGAGTCTGCTGCGTGAAGAAGAAGGACAGTAGGAAAGCAGAGATTCAGAAGATAGAGCATCTTCAAAACCTCAACCTGTTCTCCATTATCGCAAAACAAGTACTTATTTCAGGTTCTTTTACTTTTTACAATCAACCCTGATAATTATTTATATCCTGACTAAAGTTACAAGATAACCATATAACTGCTTCAAACGCCGACAATCTCCGTGGGATGCAACCCTTACTCACGTAAGGTATTACTTGCATGACCCAGTGCATCTGCTGGTTAGTTGTGCGGGGATTGCAAAAGTGTAGAATCTGCAATTTCGTGCACCAAGTTTTTGGCGCCGTTGCCGGGGATTGTGAGTTTGACAACTGACGGTTTATCTTGTTGCTTAGATTAGGACTTGGTTTGATTTTTGTTGGTTTAGAGTCTTTTATTTGAGTTTAGTTTTCATATTTTTAAGTTTGGTGTCAATTGCAGCTTGTTTTCTTTTATTTTCGAATTTGTAATATAAAATTTAAAAAAAAAAAAAATTTTAAGTTGTGTTCTTCTTGTGTTTTCCTTGAAGTTTTCGAAAATTTTTTTTTTTTTTTTTTTTTTTTTTTAAAATTTTAAAATAAAGTTTTTTTTTTTTTTTCATTTTGTGTTTTTCTCTTTCCTCATTGGGTCAAAAAAAAATCAAATTTTTTCAAAAATAATTTCATAATTAAAAAAAAAAAAAAAAAAACCAAATCTTTTTAATTAACTAATTGATTATAGTTTTCAATTTGCCCTTTAATCTTTTTCTTTTAGTTTCGAAAAATTGATTTATTTTTTTTTTATTGTTTTTTTTCCCTTGGGTTTATTTTATTTTTCGATCATAGTTACAAAAAAATAAAAAAAAAATTTTCTTTACTTTGTTTACTTGTGGAATTCAGATATCATAATCCCTTGCTCGCATCCATCGAGACCTACAAGCTGGGTGAATTGAAAGTCCAGAAGGACTCTGGGGGTTTCAAATACTTGGATCGCTAACCCCATTACAGTGCATAGGAGTTAGCATCGATATACCTCCCATTATAAAAAAGCAAGCAGCTTTTTGAGCTTATAATTCCTCAAACTCATATCCATGTGCAGCAAAATACTCCCAGTATTAGACCGGTCTCACCCACAAGGAAGAACTACTGAGTATCTGACTGGCACAATTCTTTACAAATTCATGTGACACCTAGTACGGATTTAAAAAGAGGTGTTCCCAGGGATGGCTTTGCGATTATAACAGGGACTATACTCGTATCTCCCAAACAAAAATTTGCTGTTTTTAAAAAAAAAAAAGAAGGATAAAAATAAAAAGAAGGAATCTCAACCAAAAGCTCTAAACCTAAAACCAGTAGCATGAAGGCAAAGCATTTTAAAAAAAAAGAACACTTACGTGCGGCATTTCGGGGATGGGAGGTTTTGGTACTGCGGTATCAAAACGGATGATCTTGGAGCTGGATATTTGTGGTTTAACCGAATCGGGGAAATAGTATACTTTCACAGGACCAATAACAAATTCCTGAACAATTACTTACCCTCAAAAAAGGATGAACACAAGCTAAAAGTCCAAGGCAATAAGCTGGACAGTCCAAAAGGCTTTTAAACAAACAAGAAGGATAATATGATTGGTGAAATACCCCTTTTAATAATTCCATGGGAGAAGTATAAATACAACAGCGATTTACTGCTTAAGAAAGGAAAAAATTGCCCCTCTGAAATGGTGGTTGTGTTCTCCACAGACGGTGTGGACCAGTTAGACATCTTCCTACATAACCTCCGGTGAAACAACACATGGATTGCCGGAATGCCGGAGACCTTTGGCGCTTACAGAAGAAGCTTCAGAAAGTGTCTAATCCTCTAGACCAACCTTTCCAGTGGTGGATCATACATATGAGGAAACGATTGAAAGGGAGAACCTCAAGACTTTTATAGATACCGGTTTGCTAAGAAATCAATATATAAAAAACCACTATGTAGGTACTTACTACGAGCAATCGATTCCTCAACAAATAAAAAACCAAAGAAAAGTATTTATAGCATAAGCCCAATAATGACCAACACCTAACTCTATCTCTCGCATGCTTCCGGCAAGGGGCGTGGTCTCTACCAGTCCATCCGATTTTTTTTTTTTGTTTTCTACTGTTTTTTTTTAATTTTTTTTTACGTGTGCTGTCTGACCCTTCAGTTCTTTAAAGACGCTATCCCGAGGAGGACACTAACAGTGGCGAAGCCGCTTAATACGGCTCATCCTACTATCGGGCAGTGCTTCCTCCGGGTTTTTTTTTCCGTTTTTTTCCACCCGGAGTTTCTTTATTCGGTGTGGTGGGACCCTACGCTTCATTTAAAGTGCACGCCCTTATCCAGAGAGAGGACCATCTCAAAAAAGGCGAAGCCTTAACTGGCCTCATCTTCGGCAGGCTTTCCACCGGTTTTTTTTCCTGGTTATGTGGTCACTGTCGTTTTGCGTGCACCCTCGTTCTTTAAATGGAACGCTTATCCCGAGTACAATGAATGAACAAAGAACATCGAAGAGGAACTAAAGGCGAATGTCGTAATGGCCCATCTGCAGACGAGGGCAGGCCCCTCCGAATTTTTTTTCTACGGTGTTTTTTTATGTTTTTTTTCCTACCGTAATGTGCTGCCCATCGTTCTTTAAATGATGCTATCCCGAGGTAGGACACCAGAAAGCGAGCCGTAATGGCCTCATTCTTGGTAGGGCTTCTTTCCTGATTTTATATTTCATCGAGAGTTTTTTCCCAGTTTTTTCTACGTTGTGCTTGCCCTGGTTCTTTAAATGGGACGGCGGTAACTCTCCCGAGGAGGAGGCCTAAAGGCGAGCCGTAATGGCCTCATCTTGGTGGCAGGCATCCTCCGGTTTTCCCGGTTTGGTTTTTAGGTTACGTTTTTGCTCACCCTCGTTCTTTAAATTCACGGCTGTATCCTGAGGGAGGAGGACACCTAATAGCGAGCCGTAATTGCCTCATACTTCGGCAGGCTCCTCCGGTTTTTCTTATGACGTATGCTGCATGACCCTCGTTCTTAAATGACGCTATCCTGAGGGCAGGCAACACCTAAAGGCGAGCCGTCATGGCCTTATCTTGGGTAGGCTCCTCCGGTTTTTCTCCGGTTTTTTTTCGACGGTTTTTTTTATTTTTATTTACGTTTTTTTTTTTTTTTTTTTCTTTAAATGACACTATCCCGAGGAGGACACCTAAAAGCGAGCCGTAATGGCCTAATATTCGGCAGGCTCCTCAGATTTTATCTTAACATTTCTCTTTTAAAAAAAAAATTTTTTTCTTTATAATTTTGCTGGGACCCGATCGTTCAACTTAAATGACGCTATCCGCAGGAGGACACCTAAAGGCGAGCCTAATGGCCCTCTTCTTCGGCAGGCTCCACCAGTTTTTTTTTTTTTTTTTTTTTTTTTTTTTTTTTTCAAGTTGTGCTGACCCTCGGTCTTTAAATGCGACTGCTATCCCGAGGAGGGACACCTAAAGGCGAGCCGTAATGGCCTCATCTTCGGCAGGCTCCTCCGGTTTTTCTGACCCTCGTTATTTTCCGCCGCGATTTTTTTACGTATGTGCTGAACACCTCGTTCTTCTTAAAGATGACCAAACTACCAGAGCAGAGAGGGACACCAAAAGGCGGAAGCCGTAATGGCACTCCATCTTCAGCAGGCGTCCACCGGTTTGTGCTTACCTGATTTTTTTTTTACGCTATCCTTGGTCGACCCTCGTTTTTCTTTAAATGACGCAATACCGAGGAGGACACCTACCAGGCGGATTCGTGAATGGCTTCATCTGCTGGCAGACTCCTTCCGGTTTTTTTTTCTAAGGTTTTTTTTTTGTATTTTTTTTTTTACGTTGTGCCTAAACCCTCGCTTCTTTAAATGACGTTATCCCGAGGAAGACACCTAAAAGCGAGCCGTAATTGGCCTCATCTATTTGGCAGCTTTCCCGGTTTTTTTTTTCCCAGTTTTTTCTACGTTTGCTTACCCGTCATTCTTTTTAAATTTGCACACCCTGATCCCGAGGAGGACATCTAAAGGTTAGCCGTAATTGCCTCATCTTTAGAAGAACAGGGCTCCTTCGTTTTTTCCCGATTTTTTTTTTTACGTTATAAAAAAACGTTATTGTGCTGACCCTCGTTCTTTAAATACCCAATCACCGGCTATCCTGACTCGAGGAACACCTTAAAGGCGGACCCAATAATGGCCTCATTCTTCGACACCCGCCTCCTCCGATTTTTCTCACCGGTTTTTTTATTACGTTCTGCTCACCCTCGTTCTCTACCAATTGACAGCTATATTCTCGAGGAGTACTCCTAAAGGCGAGCCGTTATGGCCTCATCTTCGGCAAGGCTCCTCCGGTTTTTTCCGATTTTTTTTTTTTTTTTTTTTTTTTGTTTCGTTGTGCTGAAACCCAAATCGTTCTTTATATGACGCTATCCAGAGGATGACACCTAAAGGCCAGCCATAATGGCCTCATCTTCGGCAGTGCGTCCACCGCGTTTTTTTTCCTGTTTTACGTGTGTGGTGACCCTCGTTCTTTAAAGTACGCTATCCCGAGGAGGGATCACCATAAAGTGCGAGCAGAGTCGTAATTGCCTCATCTGCGGCAGGCCCCTCCGGTTTTTTTTCTACGGTTTTTTTATTTTTTTTTACGTTTGTGCTGACCCTAATTCTTTAAACGACGCTAAGTATCCCGAGGGGGACACCTAAGCACGAGCCGTAATGGCTCCATCTTTGGCAGGCTCTTTCCGATTTTCCCGGCTTTTTTTTACGTTGTGCTGACCCTCGTTCTATTAAATCATGCTATCCTGAGGAGGACACCTAAGGCGAGCCGTAATTGCCTCATCTTCGGCAAGTCTCCTCCGGTTTTTTCCCGGTTTTTTTTTACTTTCTGCTTACCCTCATTCTTTAAATGATTCTATCCCGGCGAGGACACCTAAAGGCGGACCGTAATTGGCCTCATCTTCCGGAGGCTCCTCCGGTTTTTGCTTTATCCCAATTTTTGTTTTTACGTTGTCCTGACCTTTCGTTCTTTAAATGTCGCTTTCCCGAGAAGGACACTCAATAAAGGGCTCGATGCCGTCATTGGCCCTTATCTTCGGGCTAGGTCCTCCGTTCCGGTTATTTTTATTTACGTTGTGTCGACTCCTCGCTCTCTTTAAAACTGACGTCCTCATCCTGAGGAGGACACCCTAAAGGCGAGCCCGTCATGGCCTCATCTTCGTTAGGCTCCTCCGACTTTTTTCGACGGTTTTTTTATTTTTTTTACGATGTGTTCTGGAACCCTCGTTCTTTTAAATGACCATGATCCCGAGTCGAGGACACCTAAAAGCGAGCTTAATGGCCTCATCATCGGAAAGCTCCTCCAGTTTTTTCTGGTTTTTTTCCGATTTTTTCTACGTTGTGTGCTTACCTCGTTCTTTAAATCATGCTATTATTCCTGAGGAAGACACCTATTAAGGCGAGCCGTATATTGCCTCTTCATCTTCGGGCTTTAGGCTCACACCGGTTTTCTTCCAGGGTTTATATTATTGTTCCTGTTGTTACGTTGTGCTGACCCTCGTTCTTTAAATGATGCATTCCCAAGAGAAAGACACCTAAAGGCGAGCCGTAATTTCCCCATCTTGCCCATTGTGTTCGATTCAATCTGTTAGTCTACTTAGAATAGCTGCTGTTTTAGCCTGATTCAATCTATGATTCTATGTTTTGTTAGTAATTTAGGGTTTCTTGGACGCAACTGCTTAAAATTCTGCTAACTGTTTTTCATCAGGAGTAATTACTAATTAAGCTCAACATCTGTTCTTGATGATTAGGATCAGTGGCTACTGTCATAACTTCTTCTTTTGTAGAGAACTCATTGCTAGAGTACAAAATGTTGATTTCTAGCAACAGTAACTATAAGCTCTTGAGCCTCTTTCAATCGTCTTCCTCATATGTATAAGGATCCACCAACTGAGTTGTCTAGAGACATCTGAGCTTTCTCTGTAAACCCATAGTAGAAGATGTCCAACTGAACCCACTCTGAAAACATTTCAGAGGGCATTTCTTAGAATACCTCTATACCTCTCCCATGCATTATAAAGGATTTCATTATCCTCTTGTTTTAAGCCTTGAAAATTTGTCCGCCTTAGCTGTGTCATCCTTTTTGGAGGGTAAGATTGATTCAGGAATTTGTCTGATAACTATTTCCATGTCTTTATGCTTGTTGTAAGTTGGTTATTTCAATCACCTCTAGGCTTGATCTTTTACAGCAAATGGAAACAGTAATAGTCTGCAGACATCCTGATCCACCTCTTCATCATGTACTGTGTCAGCAATTTTTAAGAATTGTGCCAGAAACTCATAAGGTTCTTCCTGTGGAAGAACGGAATACTTGGCAATTTTGCTGCCCCATGATAATGAGTTGAGGATTTAGCTCAAAGCTGCTTGCTTTAATGGGAGGTATACAGATGCTAGTCCCATATGCAGCTGTAATGGGGTTAGCATATGACCCCCAGAGTCCTTCTAGACTGTTCAATTCCACTTAGTTCCATGATGGAGAAAGGGGAAATTGATAGAATTCACATATAAGTAAAATTTTGAAAAAAAAAACGAAAAAAAATTAAAACAAAAGGAAAATTAAAAGAATTTTTTTTTATTTTATTATAATTTATCTAAACAAATGAAAACTAAATCAATTAGAATAAAAAGATTTGGAAAGCAATGAAAAGAATATGATGAAAATATGAAAAAGAGATGATGAAATGGAGGAAAGAGAAAAACAACAAAATGAACACCCAAACGTGAAAAGTGAGAAAATCAGACACAAATGTGTCGAAAACTAAAGGGGAAAACACCAAAGAAGACACCAAACTGAAAAAAATTTAAAAAAAAAAAAAAAAAAAAAAAAAAAAAAAAAAAAATAAAAGAAAAACAAAAGCATGCAATGACACCAAACTTAAAAAAAAAAAAAAAAAAAAAAAAAAAAAAAAAAAAAAAAAACCAACAAAAAATAAAACAGTCCTAATCTAAGCAACAAAAACGCAGGCCCAAACTCAAACAACGCAACGCCCAAAAACTGGCCACGAGCAATCAATGAATTCCGAAAAAATAAAAACAAAAGAAAAAGTGTACAGCAGTCACTCGGCAGTAACCACCTCTCGGTTTTTTTTCCAGTGAGTTAGTTTTTTCTTATACTTTCTCCGGTGAGTTACATCTAACGTGCGATCTCCTTTAAAAGGTATAATGCTATTCCGAGAGAGACAACCTAATACCGGCGTAGGCCGTCTTAGAATGGCCTCATCTTCGCGCGGGACATCCATTCGGTTTTTCCTTCCCAAAATATATAATCATTAGACGTTGTGCTGGACTCCTCGATCTTAAAATGATCGAACTTAATATTCCGAATAAATTAGGACACCTAATTAATAAGGTGATGCCGTAAGGCCTGAACATACTAATCTGCAGCTCCTCCGGTTTTTTTTTATTACGTTGTGCTGGCCCACGTTCTTAAAATGACGCTATTGCGAGGAGGACACCTAAAGGCAAACCGTAATGGCCGTATCTTCGGTAGGGGGAGGGGGGGGGGGACTCTCTCCCCAGTTTTTTTTCGAATACGGTTTTTTTATATTTTTTTTACCGTTTTGTGCTTATCATCGTTCTTTAAATGAACGCTATCACGAGTAGGACACCTTAAAAGCGAGCCGTAATGGCCTCATCTTTCGGTAGGCTCCTTTGGTTTTTTTTTCCGGTTTTTTCCCCGGTTTTTTTTTATGTTTTGCTGACCCTTGTTATTTTAGTAGGCAGCTATCCTGAAGGAGGACACCTAAAGGCGAGCCGTAATGGCCTCATTTTCGCAGGCTGCCTCCGGTTTTTCTTTCCGGTTTTTTTACGTGTTTGTGTGCTGACCCTCGTTCATTTAAATTGATGACGTTATCCCGAGGAGGGACACCTAAAGGCGAAGGCCGTAAATGCCTCAACTTCTGGCAGGCCCTCCGTCTGTTTTCCTCCGGTTTCCCAGTTTTTTTACGTGTGCTGACACTCGTTCTTTAAAATGACGCTATCTAGAGGAGGACACCAAAACTTTCTTCTATTCTTTAATAAAAAAATTTTGATACAATTAACCAGCAAGTGCACTATCTTCTGAATCTCTGCTTTCCTACTGTCTTCTTCTTCAAGCACGCCAAGACTCCTTCCATGGCAAGCTGAATGTAGGGTTTCATCGTTGTCAAAGGCTACCTCCCATCTCTCAGTGAAATGTTCAACGGCTCTGTCACAGCACGGTTAATCATTCTGTGGTTCTCAATTAGGTTGGATAGAATCCTGATTCTTTTGCGTCTGTCACTAACGCCCAGCCTTAGGAGTTTGAAGCTCGTCACAGTCATTCATCCCTAAATCCTACCAGAATACCACAGACAAGGTTTAACCTTCCGGATTCTCTGATTCCGCCATCTATTCTAGCGCTATTACACGAAGTCTGATTAAGGAATCCAAGAGATATCTACTCAATCTAAGGTAGAACGGAGGGTGGTTGTCAGGCACACATTTATAAGTGAGAAATGATAATGAGGTGTCACAGATCATCACATTCATCAAGTTTAGAAACAAGGATATCTTAGAATAGAACAAGCGTGAATTGAATGAAAAACTGTAGTAATTGCATTAATTCATCAGACACAGCAGAGCTCCTCACCCCCAACCATTGGTTTAGAGACTTATGCTGTAGAAGATACAATGAGAAACGTGTAAAGTGTCATGAGTACCGATACAATGTCAAAAGATCCTATTAATAGTGAACTAGTAAACTAAGGGTATATATAAATGAGTAAATGACGTAAAAATCCACTTCTGGGGTCCACTTGGGGTGTGCTTGGGCTGAGCATTTGAAACTTTTTGTGTAGAGACTTTTTCTTGGAGTTAAACGTAGCTTCTTTGCCATTGTTGGCGTTTTAACTCCAATTCTTATGCTAGTTGGCGGTTAAACGCGTCCGGGAATTCTGAAGCTGATTTGCAAGCCGATTTGGGCCATCAAATCTTGGCAAAAGTATGGACTATTATACATTGCGGGAAAGCCGGATGTCTACTTTCCAACGCCGTTGAGAGCGCGCAATTGGGCTTCCTGTACTCCAAAATTCACTTCGAGTGCAGGGAGGTCGGAATCCAATAAGCATCTGCATCCTTTTCAGCCTCTGAATCAGATTTTTGCTCAGGCACTCAAAATCACCAAAAAAAAAAAAAAAAGAAAAAAAAAAAAAATTAGTAAAGTCCAGAAAATTGAATTTTAACTAAAAACTAATAGAAATATACTAAAAACTAACTAAAGTATACTAAAAACATACTAAAAACAATGCAAAAAGCGTATAAATTATCCGCTCATCAATAGGCAGGCATCATATGTCATCTAATGTTACATTGTTTGGGTTGCATATTGTACTTGGTTGCCTATGTGACTACTTCTGATGGAACTGCTAATGTTCTTACTTGCAATAAACTGTTTGTTTGTGCTTGAACCTTCCCTAATTTGTGTTAGCGACTGAGACTCTGTTAGACTGTGGTGATTGGTCGTTGGTTGGATTGTTTGGCCTAGGGCCGGTTGGATTGAAATGAGATGGACCGATGGTTGGTTTCGGTTTTATGTTTCTGGTTTGGAAAAGTATGAAAGGCTAATTGGTTCAGCATAGATAAACCTTCTTGAAAGGCTTTTTGAGTTTTTAAGGATTTAAACAATTCCCTCTTTAGAAAAGATTTAAGACATTACTTTTATTTAACGTTGATAAAATTTTTGAGAAAAGAGGCACCAAGACGATTATTAATCATTGATATGGTTTACCTTCACGTATCCTATTACAAGTAATTTTCAAAAACCCTCTTAACTGAGAACTTGGATCTTTCACCCACCCTACAATTTTCCCCTTTTAGGACATGGATGCAGAAGTCACGAAAAGCTTATTTAATTGTTGTTGAGATGCTCTGACTAGTTGCTTTTAGTTATTGTTTATTGTTCTCTCTCCGCTATCTTTGTACATTCTGTAAAAGCGATAGGAATTGTATGGTTAATGCTTGTAATATTATTTAATATATACTGTACATATGTATGTACTTCCTTGTGAGTTTTTGTATAGTTGTATGTATTGTATTGGATGTTGCGTTAACAAGCCAATAGTATTTTGGGAGTGGTATTCCGGTTTAAAGTTTTAAACAGTCTCTTTACTAAATAGATATAAGAGTCGTTGTAATGTCCGACTATCAAAGCTGCGCAGCCGGAAGCGTGAGACTTTGATAGTTAGGGTATTACCATTTTTGGTATCAGAGCCGGTTCTTTCCAGTAGACTGGAGAATGGATCCAAAATACTATTGCTATTTATCTTGCACATCCATACATACAATACAACTTACAAAAAACTCACAAATGTTCTTTTACTTTTTACAATCAACCCTGATAATTATTGATATCCTGACTAAGAGTTACAAGATAACCATAGCTTGCTTCAAGCCGACAATCTCCGTAGGATCGACCCTTACTCACGTAAGGTATTACTTGGACGACCCAGTGCACTTGCTGGTTAGTTGTGCGGGATTGCAAAAGTGTGATTGCAATTTCGTACACCACCTATCCTAGTGGCTGATGATATCATCTGTCGGTTATATAGCCAACCTGACAAGTCTTGGTGTCTAACCATTAGACTGTCCCTCTGTCGTGCATCCCCAACTCGAGTTATACTCAATAAAATTCATAATTTATAATTCATATCCAACACCCTCACTGGTGTATATTCACGGGGGCGAGCTCATCCAGGACTTTCACAGTGCCCAGCCACACTTACAACATAGGGTCAGCAGAGTATCGAATCTCCACCTGGAGCACATGGTGGCTAGCCACTGCTTTCACCCAGGAAAACTCGTATCTCAGATAAGTGGAAGTGCAAAATTACAATATCAATATCTCAGCATATATGCATTTATTCTCAGCCATAAATTAACATTCATCTCAGCCATCCAGCTTAAATTCATAATTCATAGTCAGCCATCCGGCTCATAACATATTTCACAATTAGCCATGATTCATTTTCATACACAGCCATTCCGGCTCATAACAAAATAGCACTTCCACCATTCAACATCATCAAATTCATAAAATTGGCATTTAAGCCATAAATCACTTTTTCTCAAATCATCTCAGGCTCATAAGCCCCTTTTCCTCAAGGTAAGTTCCCTTTTTAAAACAAAGCCACTCTTGGCATCCTCTTTCCAAAACTTCCAAAACCATGGAAATTAAAGATTTATTTTGAAATGTTCAAAATCATCCATCCAACGACGGGATTTTATATCAAAAGTTCCTCGGCAGAGTCTCAAGTCTTTAGGAGAGAATAACATAACTCATTTCGTCAAATTCACCTAAAATCATTAAAACCTTGACCTCCTGATTTGAGTAATAAAATAGGATCTAAGCCAAACCGAGTCATGTAATCAATTACTCCTTTCAAAGTCGTTTCCTTTACTTAAACAAAAACCAGCTTCAACCCCATGATAAATTCTAAAGCATTTCAAACTGCTCAAAATTGTTTTAGTCTTGTKAAAATTCAGAATCCAAAGAGTACTTAAAACTTTTCCCAAAACATTTTAAAAAATAAAACTTGTCAATATACGTTCAAGTTCTTTCAAAGTCACTGAAACTCCTCTAATTGAAACCCTCAAGTCAAATTCAAAGACTTAGCCCTTTTCACATTTAAAACAGCTTTAAAACATAAGTTTTGTCTAAATAACCTTCTCCCAAAGAGATTCAATACTTTTCTTAAGAAACAAGACTAAATCACAATTTCCTCTTTAATAATTCATTTCAAAAGCATGAATCATCCCTTTCTTGATAATTCAAATAAAATAGTAGGAGTCTTTAACTCATAATTTTTCCAGATAACATTTCAATAAAGTCCCGGATTCTATCGGAATTCGGCAGCACCTCCCCTAAAACTTGGACTTTGCCACCCGGTTCCCAACTAAACCGTTCCACGATCTGTTTCAACAGTCCAGATCCAAAATCAGTTCAAAAGCAAGCTAAATCCAACAGTCACCTCATTTTCATATTTCAAAGAAACCGTTTCAAAATCAAATCATTATCAATTGATTAAACTCATTTCCAAAACTTTAAAGAAATGGTTCAGTAACAATTCATTTATCAAAAGCAAATTAATTAAAGTAAACCAGGCTGAATCCAAAGGTGTATTCTATTTTTCATATTATCAAGAAAATTAACTCAACTCAAATCAATTCTCAATGGATGAAACTCGATCTCAAATCTTTAAAAGAATTAACTTGAAAAACATTTCGTTTCACAAAGCCACACAACAATCCGGTCAAATAAACATTCAAACAACCAAATAATACATAAGACTGATACAATCACCAAATATACATGGTCTCACATCAGTATCCATATGTAATAATTCCAATATATAAAACGTAATTTTTGGAAAGCGCCCCAACCTCAAAACACAAAACCATAACCCAAACGCATCACAGAGACCTTCTCTCTCAACCCGAAATCACCGACAACCAAAACCTCAGCTCCATTCGCTCTCTCTCCCAAGAGTAGAAACAGCTTTAACGCCACAAGTAAACTCGGATTCTAGCTCCTAGAACCATCAACATCGTAAACACTTTATTACATGGAATAGAACACTAACGCAGGGCTTTCGAAACAGAAATACTTACTGAAACTAAGAAAGAACGGCTCAACCGAAACAACGGTAGTCTCTGAACCGGTTTGGCGGTAGCCCAGCAGCCACCTCAAAGTGGCAGCGGTGATAAACCCCATTTTTAGGGTTTATCCTGTGCTTAATCTAGTGGATTTTATCCATTATTCTCACAGTTATTCATACAATTCGCATGTTTTACATTTTCCTTCCTGATTTTGTGCTATGATTGAAAACATGCTTTTTTGGCCTTATATTTGCTAATATTAATCCTCTCTTATTACCATTCGATGCCGTGATATGTGTGTTAAGTGTTTTCAGAGATTACAGGGTAGGAATGACTTAGAGGATGGAAAGGAAGCATGCAAAAGTGGAAGGAATACAAGAAACTGAAGGAACTACAAAGCTGTCAGACCTGACCTCTTCGCACTCAAATGGTCATAACTTGAGCTACAGAGGTCCAAATGAGGCGGTTCTAGTTGCTTTGGAAAGCTGACATTCGGCGCTTCGCAAAAATATATAATTTGCCATAGCTTCCTGGCTGTTGGGCGATGAGCACACGTGGATCACGCGTACGCATGACCTGGTGAAAGTTCAATCCACGCATACGCGTGGACGACGCGTATGCGTGACATGCGCACATGCTGGACGTATCAGAAATCACTGGGGGTGATTTCTGGGATGCTTTTGACCCAGTTTTCGGCCCAGAAAACATACATTAGAGGCTACAGAGTAAGTGAATCCATTGATTCATTCATTAACTTTCATTCACATAATTTTAGGTTTTAGATGTAGTTTTTAGAGAGAGAGGCTCTCTCCTCTCTCTAGGCTTTAGGATTTAGGATTTCTCTTCTACTCTTATTGATTACTCATTGTTACTACTTTAGTTTGTGAACTTTTGATGTTAGATTCAATTTCCATATTAATGCAATTGATTGTTTGGGTTTTATTATCTCTTATTAATTTTCTATGTTTTTATGTTACGCCCTCCAAGTACTTGACAAAATGCTTAGAAGGATGTTAGAGTAGGATTCTATGTTCTTGGCTTGGTTGAGTA
>QBTX01002507.1:0-18895 GCA_003063285.2 Arachis monticola
TCTTTTGTTTTTCACTTCCATTATTCTTTCCCTTTTCTCTTATTAGGATCTTGTCATATGCTCAGTCTCATGGGTATATCCAAAGTCAAGTATTCAGGATAGATAGTTGTCCTCCTAACCTTGTGGTTGAACCAACTTAGCTAACTTATGACTACCCCAAAGATTCATGAATGCACTTCCACAATATAAACTCCACCCTGGTCTTTTACAACTATAATCATTCTCTTTTTATTTGATTTAAAGGGACAAGCTTACAAGTAAATAAGGGAGTGATGCAGTGACATAAAGACCAGTAATCATGGACCTATTCAATACCAAAAACTAAAAATAACATGATTTGCAAAAGGTTATAACATAGAAGCAAGTTCTATTTCATACAAGATCTTCCTTATTTAAAACACAGAGAAAGATGGAACAAAGAAGGAACTCCACCACCTTTTACTGTTGTAGGTGTCCACGCTCTTTTCCTTGCTTGTCCTCCTTATTTCCTCTTGCATTTCCTTGCATCCGTGCCAATCTTGCTTGCTTCCAATCCTCGAGTTCCTTCCTCACTGACTCATGACTCTCTTCCACCCTTTGTCTTTCCTTTCGTGCTAATTCATCCTTCATTTCATCATACTTGGCTATTCCTGGATGCAATATTGGCAGCTGTCCCACTAAGTAGCCGAGCCTGGCTTGAGTATTTATCTGATGTCCTGTTTAACTCATGTAAACTCCTTCTGCGAATGCCCTTTGCTCGTCCAATAGTTCCGCCTGTTCTATTTGTCTTCGATGCATCTCATGTATGTGTGCCCCTTGATGTGCTTGGATGTTGATTAGCCTCTGGGTGGATTCTTGTTGCTCGTTTTGCCTTTGTTCCATCCTGTTGAATGCTTCTCCCCATTGTTGTCCTTGGTTTAGTTGCTGTTCCATTATTTGCCTTTGCCACTCATCTTGCTACCCCATCATCTGTAGTTGAAGCACTTTCTGTGCTCCTTGGCTTTCCAAATATTGTCTAGATAAGCCATCAATGGCTTCCTGTAATTGGTTCATGTCAAAGGTCTGTGGTACTTGTCCCTCTAAGACTTGTCCTTCAACTACTTGAGGAGCTATCCTCTTTCTTTGCTTCCGTTGAGGCAGGGGGAGTGCTGCAGCATTCATCCTTCGGACCGTTATTGGAATGCCTTCCTTTATCCAAATGGGGTCCTCATCTTCAAAAACCACTCTAGCTTTCTTGCATATTCGGTAAATGGTGCTGCGGTAACCTAATGTTCCTCTTGAGTCGCTTTTCTCTGCCATCTTTCTAATTCCCTGAGCTATGATCTCATGAACTTTGATTTCTCCTCCCTTGAGTATACAATGCAACATTGTTGCTCTCTCGAGATTCACCTCCGAGTTGTTTGCAGCTGGGAGAATAGACCTCCTTACTAGCTCGAACCACCCCTTAGCTTCAGGAGTGAGATCTGTTCTCTTAATGAACTTTGGTTTATTTCCCGCACCACTTTCCCAGTCAGCTCCTGGTACACAAAGGTCTATTAAAAGCTGGTCATAATTGGGGTTGTTGTCCAATCTTGAGTGGTAACTTTCTTCTTCAAATGGTATAGACCGTAACTTCAATGCCCTCATTACACTCATGGGACTAAAATCCACCATTGTTCCTCTCACAAAGCTTGTATATGACTCATCTTTCTTATCATATCTGACTGCATTTGCATAAAATTCTCTTATGAGATTTGTATTCACCTTAGTGACCGGGTCAGTGAGGAGCTCCCATCTTCTCCTTATGTCTCACCATAGAAACTCTTTGTGAGATATCGGGCATCAGCCTCTTGCTTAAACTAGAAATCCCAAAAGCGTACAGGAGCTGTCATTGGTATTATCCTTGAGTTTAATTTAATCGCTTCCCGTATTGTAATGCTGAGTAAGCCAAGTTCTAATGCTCTTCTCATTTTACATATGGGTGGGTTCTTCCATGGTTCTTACCTCACCTTCTCTTAGAATTGAGAATATGCCATTAATGTATGTTAAGTTTATCTATGTGAAGGTGGCAAGGTTGTGGAGACTTTTGGTTGTTTAGGGTTTTATGGCACTGAGAAGGCCAGAGTGGGGAGGAATGTTTATCAAGTGGATTAGGTTTACGGAGGCTTTGATATCATTTGTACCGAAAGGTTGAAGGACGTTGCGTGAAGGTGTGGTGATGACATGACATTTGGGTGGTCGAGACAAAAGGGTTTGTCTTATATACGAGGATAATTTGAGAGATGGAGGGTGCTAAGATTGGAAAATGAGAGCAGTGGTCACTTGATGACGGTTTGGGGTTAGTAGTCGTGGAATAGAAAAAAGAACGATCATCCACTTCTAATAGGACATGGGTTGCATTGCATGCGGTCTTCTATTGTGTGGGTCTTCTTTGGTTCTTCAAATGTTGTCATGGCAACATTTTTGAGATTCGTTTTAGGTGTATTCATCATCATATATGAGATAACAAGTAGATAGTAACCCACGGTCTTCTTTAAGATAGGGAGTACAATTGGTCCCCACAAATAATTAAGTGTCAATCACAATCACCACACACATATTTAATAGTGTTAGGCCTTCTTCGAGTTCCATATATCCTACTAAAGATTGGTTCTGCCCAGTGAAAGTAGAGGAAATATAATATATACAAGGTAAAAAATTAAAGACCTCCACGATAGAATAAAATGAAAGAGAAAAGAGGGTTGCTGGTGATTGTTTTGTTTATGACTTCTCCAACTAACTCACCTATTCACTATTGGTGGGTTTTTATATGCATTTTGGTGGCACCATGGGGGTGACACCAAACTTAGTTTGAAGCACGGGCACGTGTGATGAATAGCTTTTTCTTGTTGGTGTAAACGCTCCCAAGACTAGCTTATGTTCCAACTGGTGTTGCTTGGAGACCAAACTTGTTCCATACTAGTATTCAACCCTGCATAAGAAATTTTACAATTTTTTTACATTTTTTTTAGGATTAGAGCCATAAAAGATTGAACTTATAAATTCAATTATATCACAAGGAATTTTGCTGAAAAGTAGTGGTAAAACTTAGTCAGGTTCGCTTTCATGAAGCGGGGCTAATTTTAGCATAACACTATCAAGTTAGGGTTCTTATTCAATTATGCATGCATATAACAGGCTGGTCTGGATAGTGGCTTACAAGTGCTTCTCACCTCTAGTTTGAGGCTGTGGACTTGTACCCATTGGTTGGATCAATGATCTCCCACATGTTCCAGGGAAAAACTCTGTTGATAGTGAAGACCTTGGGTAATTGAGATGGCACAGTAGGGAGATTAGGGGGAATATCTGGGAAATAAGCTGAGACAACTCTATCCCCTGGAGTGAAGTCTTCCGTAGGGATCGTTTTGTTCTCATTCATTGGTACCATCTTTTTGTTTCTTTTTGAGGCAATTGCCTCCACTATGGGTCGAACTCTTGTAAGTTTCTCGGATACACCAAGGAGGGATTGTGATGCTGTCGGTTCCAACTGACCTTAGAGGTTAGAGGTTCCTCCAAAACATTATATAGAACTATAGAGAATGGGTGGGCAATTGCTCTTTTTCTTGTTTGTCGTATCATGGGGTCGTCAGAAATGACTGCGACTCGTGCTTCAGGTTTGTGTAATCCTTCAGCTGTCCTCATATATCAATTTCTTGTTCTTGCTTAGCAAGATATTGTGTCTGTTGTCTCTAGATGGCTGTTTCATGGTGAAGGTATATGAACAACATTGTTGAAATGGCTTGTTGAGGCCTCTCGTAATCGCAAAGGAAAGCGGCAGAGGATCCTATCGTGGCGATTTCTGCAATATAGATCCCTTTTTCTACGTCAATAAGTGCTCTGGCCATAGCTAGAAATGCGTCTTCCCAATATGATTTGGTGAGTGTGACTTTCTTTCATGTCCAGAATGAAATTCTGTTGGGAGAAAGTATTCCCCAACTTTTAGGCAAACACATTTTCCCACCAATTGGGTATCACACCCTATATGCTTGCTTTTGAGTTGTTATTGGAGACATGAAAGTGAGACGAACAATCCACACAAGAGTTCCGTCCAAGTTTGGCCCTACTGGCCCTATTAGCTCTCTGATAAATTAGAATCTGTAAGCAGAATTTCATCCCTATTGCACTGACGTGTTGCATGCTGGTGGCTTAAATCTTCCTACCTCAGGACATAGTTTGCCAGGCAAGATAAAGTTGGATTCTTGTGCTAATCTGCCGGTCACCCTAATAAAACTTGCGCATCACGTCTCGCTTTCGCAAACACTTTTACACCTAGGGGTGGCAGCAAATGGGATACTTGTAAGGAGATTCTTTTCGGCCTGGGTCTCTTTATTCTTTTGGCTAGTGCACTTTAGGTTGAGATAGAGGGCACTGACACGTGTTTCAACTTGTTCATAATTATTCTTGCCACTATAGGGCCGTCTGTTCTCACCTCCTTCGACGTGAGTTTATATTTCTGGAGAAGAAGCTCTCTCATCATTAATATTTATGACCGAATTGCATTATAGTGCATTTGTGTGAATTTTCTTGGGATGTGGGACTGGTATGGTGTCTTACGGGATGTCAAATGATGCTTAAAATCGTTAGAACCTATAGCGTAGGAGTTCTTTTGTGTCACCAGACCAGCATCATGTGAGCAGATTGAGGGGAATAGGTGCCAATAGAGCTTCCAGCAGCTCTTTTGTGAGATATTGAGTTCTTTGTGTTTCTCATCCTCCTCTTTGTTGCAGCACTTGTCTTTTCAGAATGTGTGCACATCACCTCTGGCCAAGCCTACTAGTCATTGTAAATCCATTGATACCTTGTAGTAGACTTCCCATTTTTAAATCTTTCCCACCTCTAATTATAACTTATACTATTCACTTTCTCCTCTGGGGTTTTATGCTAGAGATGTCTATTTCTGGTGGCAGACAGTCTACGCATGGTACAAATTGGGCAAAGTCTTTCTGCAAGTCTGGAAACTATGACTGGAATTCCATCTTTCTAATGGTTTCTCCCTGGCTCTTAATATTGGCTCGCACCTCCTCTTGAATCACATTAATTATCTCTATTGAATCTCTTTGGTCATTAGTTCAAATATAAGGCTTAACAACTATTTAGAGCAGCCTTTCTATTCTGATCATCTAATTGAGAGTTGGTTATTCGAGCACGATTGGTGGCTCTATTTTTGTTTTGGTCTTGTGTATAGGAGTGAATGGTTTGAAGCGAAGTGTTGTTGTGCGCAGGAGTGGGTTGAATGTCACTCTGGGGTGATTGTTGTTTGGTGGACTGCACTTCGATCTGTTGGGTTCGTAACTCTTGGTCTTGGATTTTAGCTATTCAGACTACCACGTATCTCCACAATTCGGTAAGTTCAAAGGTGATTTTCTCCATCGCAGGGTTGTAAAGGCTCCGGAATATCTTGGCAATATTATATAGTGATTTATAAACCTTGTGAACTTAAAAAATTGTTGTAGGACTTGTCTCCTGGACCATATCTGCTGGGATCTCTCTGGTTACGATTACTATACTGTATTGATATGATCGACGTGGAGGTTTGCTGCTACATAAAGTGGGTCATTTGGCACATGCAATCAGTCTGTTGATGGATCAGCCATGCATGCCTCCAGGTCATGAGCTTGTTTCTTGTGGGCAGGGGCACAGATCGTCTACATTGTTTAGACATCCAGTCAAACCAGCCATATTCGAGCTCGTTCCCTCCTATATCGAAGCATGGAAGTGTAGTCATTTTCGCTACTGCTTTCAATAACCATGCTATGGCTTTCCTCAATGCGTCTCTCTTCTATTCCAGACGGACCTCCAGATGAATGGTCTACTGCCTTCCTTGATTCATAACAGAGTCCATCATAGAAATGTGCAGCTGGCCATTCGTTTGAACATGGTCAGGTGGACTCCACCAACTTGTTTAAGTCTCTTGACCCTCTACCCAATGCTCATACAGAGCTCACATCTGTTTCCGGTGAACGGTTTTGAACCTGCATTCAGCCTATGTTATTCGTTGAGTCGAGGCGTAGATTCTTGACAAGATTTGTCTTTCCGTCGCACAATCCGCTCCCAATGTTGGTCAAGCTTCCTTGGGAAGAGTTTGAGCCTTGGCTGCTTGTCTCTTGAGTGAGTAGAGGAAGAGTAAAGGAGGGCATTCTATAGGCGTCAGGATGACACCATTAGATTTCACTGTGTCGACATATTCAAGAAGGTGGTGAAGTGTATAGGTGTGGCGCGATCTTCTTGACACCTTCCTCCAAGGAGGCACAGTGTTTGAAGGATAGAATGAAGATTGGTTTTTAGTTCACAATAGTTGTTGGCATGGATTGTGGCTTTTGATGTCATCTCTACCATGTGGCCGCGGTTGGGTATTGGATTATCTGGTGAGAAGAAAAAATCTTCTAATCCTTACGCGGCCAGCAGTTGCTCGCATCCTCTCTGCCTATGGTTTGTGAGTATCACTTTCTTCATGATATGTTTCCAATGTTTTTCTTTATTTTGGTTCAAATAGTTGGCCTCAACTGTTCCTCACATTCTTCTTTCAGCAAACTACTCAGCATTTTCCTTTTGCCATCCCTCTTCGTGTAAGTCTAAGGAAGGTCTCTCTCCTCATGGTTCAAAGGATAAAGGAAGTTTGAAGCCGCCCTTCTTCTTCTTGTCATACAACCAACAAGGCTAAAGAAAAAGAAATAGGTAGCAGATGGCAGTATTTGTGATGGAAGAAAAGTTTCTATTGACTGTTGCGGCTGCACTAGCAATTAATATCAACTGACATTAGTGGGTTAGCGCCAAAACAGAATTGGAGGAAATAACAAAGAAAAACAAACGGGAGTAGAACGGGAGAGGGGAAGAAGTTTAGCTAAAAACACAAAAGTTAATCACTAAAACGAAAAATGAATATTCACAAAAATTTTAAGATCTTGACTCATACCTAGTCTATCATTCTGGTATTTGATTGACAATCATCCCGGGCACACAGCAAGACCATAAAAAAAGAGAAAAAAAACTTTTTTTTTTTTTATTTGGAAAAACATTAAATATATTCACATATCTTCAACGCATAGGATACGCAGGCAGACTCAAAGGGTGTACGGAAGGTTAGTACAGTCAGAGATAAAATAATCTACGATTATGGACGTGAGGTCGAATCCCACCAGGATTGATTGATCAAGCACGAGATTTTCTTATTTAGTAGGAGAATGTTCTAGTTGAGCGAAATCCAGAATGGTTGAGAGTTGCACAAAATAAAATGGGGAATGTAATAACAGAAAAGTAAATGCTAGAATTAAGGAACTGAAGTAAATGACTGAAGATAAATTGCAGAATCTCTAATAATGGGAATGGAGGACGGATTTGCTCATAGTGAATCGGATTGATCAATTGAAGCAGAATGAGTATTGATTAGAGATGGGGAGTTCATTAGGCTTGAGAATGATTCTGATTGGTGAATTCCTCCGGATCAGGTTCATTTTCATCTCTTCCTCAATCAATGGACTCATTGATCTCCTTGGCAATCTTAAGTGATTGAATTGCAATTCCTTGCAATTCAATCTCATCAAATCTTGATCAATAGGCAATTCCTTGGTCTATTGCTCATGAGAAGAGATGAAGTATGGTCACTGATTATACCTCATGCATTTCCCAAACCAAGTATTGAGAGGGTTCTAGTTCGCACATGATAACCCATCAATAACGCTTCCCAGTTTGGTCCAGCAATAATCCAGCACAACGCTATCTAGCGTGTGATCTTTCATTCCTCTTGCACAGGGGGTTGACAAACAAAAGAGATCCAAGTTGGAAGTAACTTCTCTTCAAGATTAACATAACTCAATTGGATGAGATCGAGCTTTCAAGAAAATCACAGAGGAAGAGTAGGAAGGAAGAACAATGAAATTAGTATTGATCATAAATTACAACAGAGCTCCTAACCATGAAAGAGAGGTATTGTTGTTCATGAAGAGCTCTCTGAAAATAAACAAGCATGAGAATACATCATAAAACTAGAAATCTGCAAAGAAACCTAAAATACAAGGAGTGGTTCTTCAGCCTCTAGAACTCCTTTACAATTCCACAACACTACTCCCTATATATACTCTCCTCTCAGCTTCTAGTGGTCAGGATCGTTCAGGTGTTCGGCACTCTTTGATAGTCTTGAGTTTGTCAGAAGCAGATTCCTAGTTTCTTAGGTATTCTGGGTTTTGGCTTTACTTGCCAACCGAGAGAAAGTGCAGAAGATGGGCAGTTGAGGAGCGGTTAAAGACTCAGGTGTCAGTAAGGAGTGTTAACCATTTAGTGAATTAAGTTCCGAAATTGTTCGGCAGAAGATTAAGTTAGATTGAAACTTACATATATTAGTAAACAAACGTTCCTATTATTTTGTTCAAACTCCATGTTGCTCAGGCGGAGTTAAAAACCGACACGTAACGAGTTCACATAGTTAACGTGGCTTTTAACACGTTATTGCCTTATTGCTTTGGGTATCAACCTTGCGAGAATGTTTACGTGACACTGACAACACACATTTTGTCTTACTAAAGAGGGATAATCCAGGGAAAGTGTGCTTCAAAATCTTCATGGGCCTCTTCACTTGTGGTAATTATGTATACGTTAACTAGGTTAACTGGCTCCTAACGTGGCTTGCACATCAGACTTTCGAGACCAAACGTTAGTCTTGACAATTCCTCAAACATAATCATTGTCACTAACGTTCGCAAAGGATGTACACAGACTTTAGGCGCTTTCGTGGGTTTGGAGTCACGTTAACTAGTGGCTTCTAACGTGGCCATCTTTTAGCCATCCCAAACGTTACTGACAATGTTGAGTGTCAATAACGTTGGCGTCATCCTTCATTTCTAATCGTTAGCTTCCACGTTCAAACCAGTAACGTGGAGTTTAACGTGACTCTTGGGGATTGTGTGGTTGCTTCAACGTTAGTGGCAATGTTGAGTGTCACTAACGTTGTCGCCAACTCTCAATCCTCTACGTTAGTTCCCACGTTCAACGACAAGTTAACGTAGGAGTTAACGTGGTACTTTGCACCATAGGGCCAACGTTAGTGACAATGTTGAGTGTTCCTAACGGGCAGTTGGCACCCTTCTCTTCCCCCCTTCTCAACAGTTAGGACATTGCTAGGTTCAACTGATAAAGGTATTGTTGGCTTCTTTAACGTGGCTAAACTTCAATGAATGATTTGTTCAAAGTATAAAATAATTCTAAAAAAAAAAAAAAAAAAGTTAGTGTCACTAATGTTGGTCATTCTTTCTCACTGACGTTCAGAGGATCAGTTCACGTTAACCTGGTTAACGTGCTTCTCATAAAAGTGCATTAGATAGCTTTTTTGTAGGAGTCGTTATTAGACATTCGTGGTCTCTGCACAATTATCATATTCGCAAGATAACACTCAGCCTTATTACTTGCTTCTTATTGTGTGATTCCTGATTATTCATAGGGCAAAGAATGCTGCACATAAGCTCGGTGCGCACGTCATGAGTTTGAAAAAAAAAAAAATGCAGTTTAATACAGTTGTCACTAAACTTATGCAAAAATCCTCATTATTAATGTAATAGTGCATCGTGTAAAGTGCACAATGTATGCTTGTGTCAAGGTGTAAGTGAATATTTACCAAAACTAGCTTATTTCATAAAGAAATTAAATCACAATAAACAAAAAAAAAAAAAAAAAAAAAAAAAAAAAAGGTCAGTGAACTGGCCAAGATGCCTGGCATCAGAGTCAAAAATCCCACAATTGGAAGACAAAACAAACTTGTGAGCTTCAGCTAAAATTACGTTTCTATCACAATGCGGGAGGACGTGTGCAATTCTAATCATGGACTCGTCTCCATTGGAAGAGTTCTATCAGTTCTTAGCTAATCTCCGGCAAAATTGTGACACTGTTTAGACAATGGGGTTAAACCGAGGTCTAGTACATGCTTATGCTTTTTCCCTTTGCATATAAGAGACAGAGCTAGGGAGGGCGTAAGTGGTCTGACTCCACACACCTACAATGCATACGGGTCCGACTCTTGGAAATAGTATTAGGTCAATCGCTCTGCCTTCTTGGCAAAGATTTCTAAATCGGGACCATTTCTGGCGTTTGAACGCCGAAAGTCAAAAGTTTGAGCAAAAGCACCTCTTGGCTTGGAAGTGCGGAAGTCCAATACCTACAGTGAACAGAAGGAAGGTGATACCCTCTATGAAGTCCTTGGGAGACAAAGATACAAGCGAGTCAACCTTGGAGTGGCAAAACGGTGTTGTTTCTGACCAATGTCTTTTCAGAATGGAGCATTATATTCATATTCTATGATGGTCTGTCTTCTCGAATTGTTCAAGATGTATTAGGAAATCGCACGTCTGCTGTCAGGGATTTCTTTCAACCTGAAGAAATAGAAGCCACTGCCAGAAAGCGGAAACCAGGATAATTCCCATTTTGGGAGCGGGTAATTGGCAATTGCAATACAGCGCGTCACTGTAATAACTTCTAAAGAAATCCCATATGGAAATAATGGACTTACTAGCAGAAGAAAGGAGATTCTGTGAGATTGCATACTCACATGATTGCCAACTAGCTGTTGGGCGGTCTAGAAAAAGAAATTAATATTGCCGCTCAACAAGTCAATATGATCTTCTCAACGAATCTGACTGGAATGCAAGCCGCATCTGGCAGTACTAAAAAAGCCTCCCCTAAAGGAAGGAACGCATATATGAATACGGCTGGAGAAGTCTACATACGCAAGGATTAGGTGAATTTCAATGGGACGCACCACATACCTATGGAAAACAAACCCTAATATTCTCAAGCCGTTGGAGGAGGAATCTATACTAATTTTCTCATAGAAGGATCAGCAGAAACCTAACTAGGCTTCATATAATAATTGTGGGGAGAAATGGTTTGGCAACTAGCAGCTTTTTCCGATCATCTCTGAGCAACAGACCAGAGAATCTAAGCAGGAGCCTCTCTGATTAGCACCAAATCTCTGATCTATCTAAGACCACTCTCATTTTCATAACTGAAACAGTTGGAGGTCCTCCATGGAACGATTATATTATTATGCGAGGCCAACAAGGGTGGGTCAGATGAGTAAAAGAGTTACTAAAACTCCTCCTAGTACTCTTACAAGCAATTTGCAGGAGAGGGAATTATACCAGAGACAGAAGTAGGTGTAGGGGACGGTCGTATAGTAGCGCAAAGTTCAAGTTGGCACGATTTTTTCCGATAATTATTTTTGAGGCTAGATTTGCTTTAGACATTTGAGTCACATGTTTGATTGCATCCTGAGATGGAGAGACGACGCTTTTGTTGCACTGAGTATCGTTACCTGATACGATTCTCATCTGGATAGGACTTCTCTATAATCAAGAGGAAAAGGAATCTGAGGCTCATACAAAGAACATAGAGATTCCACTGACTTATTTGTTAGACCTTTACGTTCATGGAAAACTATATATCCTTTCAACGATGCATTTTGATATCGAAATATTACTCAATTTTTTTAAATCCCCTCTGAAGAGCATATAGACACATTAATTTACTTCTGGGGAATTTTCGAATTTTAAGTCTAACTTGTTCAAAACCTCAGTTTTCATAATCTCACTTCATAGGACAATCAATCTTATAAGCCTTGATATGTTTCTTCATATGATATTTTGTTATTATTTTAATAAATAAATAGATTTTGTGGCCAAGGACCACCCCTTTGGTGACTATGAAGTGACACTTTTCCTAGTTTGCATCAATCTCTTGGCATTCTATAGATGGGGTCTTTTGAACATATTAACGGTGAACATGGAATTGCTTATGGCTCTTTTACAACGTTACGCTCAGTTCTATCCCTTATTTCAGAAGAAAACCCTGCGTCAGTGATCCCGAATCATTCTTTTAATTGGACTTGAGCTGTAGCCATCAGCCACCATGAACTTTTTGAGAAGAGCATCGTGGTGCTCGAACCTGGTCAGGAATAAATCATACAATGGCGGACTCTTCTGTAGGAATTGCGCAGAAACTAGGGATCTCATAATGGATATCACATCACAGCTACACTAAATCTCACTGCGGAGGATATGGCAGACAAGTCAATAGAACAGGCTTATGGATTGTAGAGGATGTCTTAATGAAGGTTGAAGGCCTGTACATCCCAGCTGACTTCATAATCCTAGAAGAGAGGATGAGCGCATGAATACATCACCGAATCTGGAAGCATTCCCTTCTTGCCACCGCAAGCGCTTAAATGTATTATTCAATGGAGGAACAAGCAGGAGTTAGATTGGAGTCGTGTCGAATATTATGAGAGGATTACAAGGAGCTGCTAGTAGGTTGGATTGAGGCTCAAGGGGATCTTCCTTCTAGCTACATTTAGGAAGAGGAGAGACATCTGAAAAGCTTCTCTCAATACAGGTCAAACAGAGACCCCACACTGGGAGCTTCTCGTTTGTTGTTGGGAGGCCCAACCATGTAAGCTGAGTCTCTATTGAAGCCTCTTAGCAGGATTGCTCACCTGTCAGTATTCTATCTGACATTAAAGACAGCGCTTATTTATGCGTGGAGACAACCCAAATGTGATGGTACCTAATTATTATTTATTTATATCTCCAAGTTGTCATTTTATGTTTTTATTTTTTTTTTTTTTTTTTTTTTTGGTTAAAATTAAGTAAATTAAAGCAAAATCAACAAGCACGCATCAAAAATAGCATAACCCTGGAAGCACAGGCTACCTCGGAGCAATAGACGCAGAGAAATGTGGCGGATTATAAGCCGACAATGTTGGCACATTCTGGGCATCCATAAATTCTCCATCCATGGACAACAATTAATAGTTAGACGTATAGTAACTGCCGTGAACGGGAGTTGGTGTGGACTGGCTTCTTAATTCGGCTGTAATGACCTTGCAAATAGAAAAGGAGCTCAGTACTCGGCGTTGATTAAACGCCAAGAGGATTGTCACTTAGAATTTGAGGCATTACACACGCAGAAAATGGCATCATTCAGAGGGCGTTTTAATAACGCCTTATTATGTTCAGTGAGAGGGAGCAGAATTTCCTGACACCTCACGAATTTACTGTGGAACCAATTTCTGGATCCCACCTACCCGCATTTCTCTTACTTACTCCTCTTTTTTCAACTATGTCATCTAATGATTTATAATTCCTTCCCAATTTTTTTTTTTTTTTTTATTAATTACTTTTTATCAAAACTCTTCCAAACACATATACAACCTATACAACTCTAAACACTCTTCGCCATAAAACTATCGTTCTTCAAGTCATATTCAATGTCCAATATTCCCCACACAAACCTTCCACCTTTAACTCTTGGGATTTTTAATCATCACTCCATAATCATAAGTCAAAATTTTTTTTTTTTTTTTTTTTTTAAATCTTTTTCAAACCGATATTCCCACCTCATATATCTTCACATACACTATAAAAATACCTATCGAGACCTTACACGCACAACATTATTGCAGAGTATTCACAACATCAATAACACTTAACCCTTTTCGCTTGGAAATACATCAACTCCACAGAGCAGACATATTTTCTCCTCTTTTCTTCTCTGCCATTTTCTTCTTTCTTCTTGGGTAAGCTCCGTTCGTTTCTTCTTTTGTACACTCACACAGAGACGGCAACCTTTTAAGCTTGGCTTGGGAAAAAAAATGCTCTGTTATATTTATTTCCATAACATTTAATGGGCAATCTTAAAGTTACCGGAGAATTACCTCTAAGAAGAGCGAAATAGGGAAGTGCACATGCTATCCACCTCTGAGTTCTATTTAGGGAAATGTTGTGGAGAGATTCATTCAAAGCCCATGGAATAAGAAAACGATAAGGAGAAAACTGTCTTAGCATTGAGACCAACTTCGATAGGGACTCTTCACGAAGCATGGGAAATGTTTTCAGGGTCAAAAGGGATAAATCTCTTTGTAGATATATTTGATTTGGCCTTCTAAAGGGATGCCTTTCCTCCACGACAAACTAATTGGGTGGTTTACATACCAACACATTGTTTGCTGGGGAGGAGCATTTTCGAGTTCGTGAAACATGGGAGAAATGAATTTAGGATGGGAGAAACAACCAAAGTAGCGAAACTTGCTCCATTATAATCCCTTAGGATCAGGATGAGAGATGGACCCAAAGGCACTGACGTAGAGTGGAGACCATCAAAGGAAAAGGAATGTAGCAATTAGAGTCTGAAGGGGAGCTCAAAGAAAAAGCACTAGATAAGCAATGTTGTTACAAAGAGAGAAGAACGTCGAATCGCAACCATCCTTTGTGAGTCGAACCACAAGAATACTATAATTATCTTAAAAATATAAAAAAAAAAAATGGCAAATGATTAAATATGATCTAGAAAATTTGGCTAATTCTCATTTATTGAGTTTCATGCTTTAAGTTTGTCTACTTGTTTTTATGTGATACTTTATTAAATCATGATCATAGTAGGTGTTCTAGGGTCTAAATGTAGTTAAAGCGGTAGTGAATAGATTCATAAGGATTTGTAATACCGTTCACCTTTCCTAAATATGAAATTTGTGGTAGCTTCAATATTGTGCAATAAAAGAATACGAAATACATAGAATTGGGGTGAAAGATTATCTGTGAGATTAGTCTAATTAGTTTGATGTGGTGGCAACTAACTTTTGGTGTTTTTTGAATTGAATACTTGGAACAGTGCATATTTTTTATAGTGAAGTCTTATGAAATGTTAAAATTGTTGTCTATTGAAAGACACTATTGAAAAAAGGAAATATTGATATATGTAATTAATTGCCTAAAAAATATAGAAAGTAATGGATCTCTTGAAGCAGAGAAAAAGCAGGAATAGCTAAAAATTAGCTTGAGAAGCATGGTGCGACAGATAAAAAGAAAAAAATGAACAACGTATCACAGAAAAGAGCTAGGTTAACCTTTTAAACCAAAAAGGCAAGGGTAATAAAGGATCCAAGGTTTTGAGCATCAGTGGGATAGGAGGGCCAAGGAAATAAAATCCTGGCCTAAGCGGCTAAATCAAGCTGTCCTGGAACCATGGTGCTTGTGGGGTGGACGGTGTAAGGTGAAATAACTTGAGGAGGGCATGCAGGTCAAAGTTGAAAAGAATTGAGACTTGCAGTTAATGTCGTGGTCCAAAGACTAAGAAGTATAGGGTGTTGCTTAAGCTTGTACTAACTGGAGTCATTCAACTTCATTTAACTGGAGGACGGTCAACTACGCAAAAGCTGAGTACCATGGCATCTTATAAAAGGTTCAACGTCAGTTATGTGCTTTTGTGGGATGGCATTTCAATCTTCTCATTACACCTTCGGCGGTGGTAATACTGGGAGACAAAATGCTTAGGGTCAACATGCCTAAAGACTCATCAAAGGAGGAGTACTCTGTAGATGGTTTCAAACAATATCTGAAAAATAGGGTTTCACTGAACCTAGGAGCATCAATAACCACCAGTATTCCTGAATATCTAAGGTTTCCGGTTACTGGATGCCAATCAATCTGTGGGTCTGCAAATCTTTCAATAGGAGATTAGTGAGTATGCCAAACTGCTCTGAGGTGGGGAAAAACAAAAGCTTACCTATCCGCTCATCTAATTGAAACTATTTTCATTGAATTTTTTGAGATTTACTGTATTTCTCTTTCTTTTTATCCTATTTTTAGTTTTTAGTTTCTTGGGACAAGCAACAATTTAAGTTTCGGTGTTGTGATGAGCGGATAATTTAATCACCTTTTTGCATTATTTTTACATAGTTTTTTAGTATGTTTTAAGTCTACTTTTTACTTATATTTTTTAGTTTTTATGCAAAATGGCGGAAATCTTATGACATTATAATCATGAGTATTGTTGCTGTTAGATTGGTGGTGTGTGATCTTACTTAGATATTTTTTTGGCTGAAATTGAGGACCATGAGCAAACTCGTGTCTTCAAGAGAGCTAGAAGTAAAAAGGTACTTTGTGTCGATAGAGTGGAACTTCAGTTCATTGGGCTTAATATTAGACCCTCCTTTACACGGTCGAAGAATAAATATTCTTAATTTGGAAGCTCAGACAGATAGCCCTAAATCGGCGCGCTTCTAATTGTTTTGGAAAGTAGACATTCTTCTGCGCTAATTTCTACCAGAATTGATATTTACCCTTGGAATAGGGGCCCATACTTTGCCGACCGCATTTGAGGCCAAAACATGCGGTTAAACGCCCCACCTTCTGAAACCCTTCATATATGGAGTAGATAACGCAAAATTGATTTGGCACACAAACTGGAAGTTAAAAACCGCCAAATTGGTCACACGCCAAGTTGGTGTTTAACTCAAGAGTGGGCCTACTCGCACGTGAAAGCTTCAATCTTAGGAACCCAAAAAAGGCAAACACTACTTAGTTGACCAAGTAGGGGCCTCGGAAGTGGATTTCTGCCACTATCTGCCACTTAGTTTATTCATCCTCGTTCTTTGTAACTACTTCAGTAACTAGTTCACTTTAATAATCCACTTTTACTTTGTTTAGGCTTATGTTATTATCATCCTTGGACTTGGAGGCTGGCCACACAGCCATATTTAGATCCTAGAACCTTTCATATCTCCTTATGTACTGTTCTACGGGTGACTTTCTCTACCTACACCTCATTAAGATTAAAGAAGCTTGGAGCTCCTGTGTTTTTCTTGAATTAATGCAAGTACTATTTGTTTTTCTTTCCAATTCAATTTTTTTTTTTTTTTTTTTTTTTTTAATTCTTTATGTTTTTGTACTTAATTCAGTGTCTTAATTAGTTGAATTCGTAATGAACGGTGACCTTCGTTTGTCTTATATTTCACCCCTTCTTTCTAATATTTCATTCGTACTCTTAGGGATTCGCGGTTAGCCCTAAGATCTCGTGCTTGACAACCAACCGCAGTCTTCATGATGTTCAACGTAGTCCATGGATGAGGGCAGCCTTGGACAGTAAGAATATTTGCTCCTTGGAGTCCTCGAGATTTACATTACAGGACCTTTGTTGTCGTGTTGAGGATTTAAGGTTGCTTAGTGGTTAGCCTAGAGAGCATTGGAGCCCATCCTGAGTCCGGAAAAGTCTAAACCTTGTTTGGTGGTAATTCCGAGTAGGATCCTGGGAAGGGATGACTCGTGACGGCTTCAAACTTGCGAATGTTGGGCGCAGTGACAGTGTGCAAAAGGACAGGGTCCTATTCCGACGCTAACAGGAACCGACAGATATGATTAGCCGTGTGGTTGCTGTACCTGGTATTTTTTTTCATCCTAGACGAGAAATCGATCAGTTGATTAGCCGTATGATTTTAGTCAAGAGACGTCACCTGCGTCTTATGTTCTTCATCACTTGATTGTGATGGGCGAGTTAATCAGCTTCATTGCCAGGTGCGTAGAGTTGGATGTATTCGTTATGCATTTTTTGTTTGGTTTTTTTTGTTGTTTTAATTTAAGTAGCAAGATAACCGTTAGTTTTTCAATCTCAAACAATCCATGGCAATTGCTCCAAACACTTATCTGAAATCCCACCCATTGAATTACATAAGTACTTTATCTTATTTTGTGTTTTTATTTATCTTTTAATTGTGCAAAATCCTCATAACATTTGGAATCCGCGTCCTAATTTAACAAGATGACAATACTTGCCTTAAGCGACCAAATACTAATCCCGTATGGATTCGTATCCGTAACGGGTCAAGTAAGGTATTCATTCACTTGGATGATTTCGCCAGTAGGGCTATCTTTGCTGGTAGTTGTGCGGGAGTTTGTTGTAAGTGTGTAATCACAATTTCTCGTCGCACTTAGTATGAGATTTACTTTCTCATTGTCGTCAGCTAAGTAGTACTTCTTGATTTGACTTGTGGCATTAGATCTTGGAGCGATGCTCGGGAGTAAGACAGATACAAAAGTCCGCACTTGAGTTTTGATTCCTATTTTGAGACCTAGGAATGGGCTTTGCGAAAAAGGGTACTTATGCTCGACACTATGGATGTTTTGTTGGAATTCGTGGTACTGTTTTGGATAATCTGACTTTCTATCGACAGTTAGTTGGGAGTCTCGTCTACTTGACTGTCACGCATTCGCCGAGGGAAGTGAAATTGGGATTTCTGGAGCTTAGCCATATCCAGACATTCCATTCGGATGTTCCACAATTTGACGCTTTCTTGGTCAAGCCGCTTCTCCTCTTACTACTCACTATGCGGCATTTCTTCGCATTCTTCGTAGTCAATCACGCGCACTATTTTTGGACTGTTTGGATCATAGCCTTATAAATGTTTCTGTTAGCACATCATTCCTTTCGACGCTTTGTAGCGCTTTATATTCATCTGGATGCTGAATTTATATGGTAGACTTGATGATATTCACCCACTGATACGTTACTTTTTGCCAAAATATAGACGCGTTCACAACCGGTTTTTTCAAGCAGTTCCATTGTTGCAGTCCTGGGGCACCCCCCAACTAACTCCGGTTGCTGTGCTTGTTTCCTCTAGCGGCTCTCATTTCTTAGCGTGCTAAGAAGCAAATGTTCACTGCTTGCTCAAGCACAGAAGCTGAGTTTATAACCGTGCTCGGTTTTTACAGTCTTGGAGTTATCTACTCAAAGTGACGTTATTCCGCCTCTGGTCTAAGTTGAGCTCTCCTCAGACGATCGTGTTGAGTTGTTATCCTCAGTCGTCTCCTACTGATGTTTTTTTGTGATAACCGTAGTGCTATTCAGAATTACGGCTGCCGCGCTTATCAAGATATGTTACAATGAACGCAACCAAACCATTGAAGATTGATCTGTCCACTAGAAACAGCCCAACAGGGGTGGTGTTCGGCTTTAAAGTCATCGTTATCCTTAGTGCACTCCCAGCTGCACAGTTCGTACTCATCCGAACGGTGGTTGGGACATAAGATCAGCACCTGCTGATATCTTCACAAAGGTTCATCATCTGACTCGTTTCCGGACTTTGTTT
>QBTX01002508.1:0-18891 GCA_003063285.2 Arachis monticola
ACAACTCTCACATCAAATAAGATATGATTATATTCACATGGTTTACAAACCCATAAAGAAAATGTAAACGCGAAGTACTTTAGAATCCGGTCGTCTCACCAGGATTGCAATGAAGTTGGTCAATTATTGGCTTATGAGAATGCAAGGAGGTTTGAATAATAGAGGGCAGGAGAGCATGAAAGCGACAAAATAAATCAGGCAAGTATTTAAAGAGAAAAATAAATAAGAAGGCAAGTAATAAAGAGAAAGACATTCATGGCAAGAATTGAGATCATAGGCCTTCCATCCTAGTCACTAATAACAATAATTAACAAGAATTTATCTTATTACGACATCTCCAATGATGGAAGAAGATATAGGTTATCTTCCATGAGAGAAAGTCTAACAAGACTAGCTAATCTCAATCCAAATGTCCTAATCAACTCACTAATTGGATTGGCAAGAGATTAGAGTCAATGGAGATGATATTAACTAACAACTCTAGATCACCAACATAGGTTGGGTTTTCATGACTCAAGATTGCCTAATTACTCTTTCCAAGCCAAAAATGCTCAAAGTCTACTCTAAAGCCCAACCAAGCATTTTGTCAAACACTTGGTGGGTACAAATGAAAAGCATAGTAAAAGTGCAAGAATAATAAATCTACCAAGTACCAATTGCAAGAAAAGTAAATTCACAACTCAAATCAACAATTAAAAGAACATCAAACATAAATTTCATAAAATGTAAACCAAATCCAACATAGAACATTCATGAACATAAAAGAGACATGAGAGTAAAATTAACACTACAAACCATGAGAATGAAAGAGTAGAAGTAAGAAATCATAAAAGAAACAAGATGAAAACATGTAATTGAACCTAGATCTAAGATGGAAATGTCCTAGGAACCCTAATTCTAGAGAGAAAAGGGAGCTTCTCTTTCTAGAAACCAAACTACATSATGCTAATCCTACAAACAATTGCTCCCCCTTTGCTTGGACTTCAATTCTGCATGAAATACACTCAGAAACAAGTTGGATTTGGGCCTGGGCAGCTCAGAAATTGCCCCCAGCATTTTGCCTTTAAGTGGGTCATGTGAGAGTATCGGCGCGTATGCGCCATGTGCGCGTGCGCATTGATTGGCTGTTTCTTCATCCGCGCGTACATGTCATGTACGCGTGCGCGTCTCTATGTGAAACCACTTCTGCGCGCGCGTGCCTTGTACGCGTGCGCGCCCATCGATGCATTCCCAATTCTTGTTTCTTCATGCATTCTCCACTTTGTATGCTTTTCTCCTCATTTCTTCCATCCGATACTTGCCTTATGAACCTGAAATCACTCATCAAACACATCAAGGCATTGAATGGAATTAAAGTGAATTAAAATCACCAATTTAAGGGCCTAAAAAGTATGTTTTTACACTTAAGCACAATTCAAGAGAGAATTACAAAACCATGCTATTTCATTGAATAAATGTGGGAAAAGGTAATAAAATTCCCTAAAATAAGCACAAGATAAACCACGAAATTGAGGTTTATCAGTCATCTCCTTTATCTCTGTTAGCTATACCACCTCTTCTCTACTCTCCTCTCTGGAGGTCCTCTTCTTCTCTTCTCAAGTAAATAATTAGTTATTATAATGAATTTATGTTCTGATTAGGGAATAGGGATTTTGATAATCAGAACTTCTGAAGTTGGGTAAAAGTGTTGATTTTGATTATTAGAACTTCTGATTAGGGATGCTATTTTTTATTATTAGAATTTGTGAATATTAGAAAAACTGATTATTGTTCTGTATGCTTACATATTAGGGCTGTTGATTATTGTTGTGTTTATTTTCGGTATACTTACAGCTCGGTTTCATGTTGCTAGCTCTCATATGGAAGTTTGATTTTCCACCTTTTATGGTTGTTGTTATTATTGCTATCCTGAATGATGGTTTGTCCTTTCTTCTTTGCTATTATTTTTTCCTCTTTTGTCTATCATTTTTTTTATAAGTAGAATTCTTGACAAATTTTGTTTCTTGCTTCTTTGTACAAAATTTTTGAAAGCTTTTTTCTCTTGGAATCAAGATGATGCTATGCCTAGCTAATAGAGGAATTCCAAGCTTTGAAATTTTCTAATTTGATGCTGGTAAAACAGATGGAATGCTTTCTATCAAAACCACGAGTAAGTTTTTAATGTTCTTGTCATGGTTAGTTTTGTTTCTATTTCACTGAATATATGCACACACGTCAAGCGAAAATTGGAAAAGGGATAGCTATTTTCTTATCTYCGTCATTATCAAAGGTAATATGCAAGCCATCTGTGATCTCATTTGGTTAAAGGTAACTAACTCTTCTTATTTTATTTTATTTAACCTTTTTTCTCCTTAACATGGTGATGGTTAAAGGTTAGTGATGGATTATCAATTTCATGACTTCAATTTGATTATAATGTTTTTGGTTGCTATAGAGAACAAGTGCTAAAAATCACTTGTGTTTTATGTTTTCTTGATTACTCCATGGAGAAGTTGGGTTCTACAATGTAACACTCAAGCTCACGCAATGCTKTTTATGCCTAGACCATTCAGATATTTATTTATTTATTTTTTGATCATATTTATGAAGAAATGTTATTTTTAAATAGTTTATCCTCGGTGATTGTTCTTATGCCATACAATCTTTTTAGATTGATGCATGTCCTTTTAATATTCAAATTATGTTTTTAATATTTTGGCATTTTCTTCTTTACAATTGTCGTGGTTTCTCACTCATAAGCATTTAAAAAGTTTTAGTAGCCTCCATACTAAACCATATTGTCATGGTTTTTCAAACTGTATTAATTAGTTGCCTATCTTGTTTATTAATAAGGTTTCTTTGCATGAGAGATTTTGACATGTTGAGAACAAGAGAAAACATTGAGAATAAGATACCCTACATATTCAATGGTAGCTAAAGGCACATAGCATTCACTACAAGTAGCTTGGATGTTGATGGAGTAGTAAGCACATTTTAATTTAGACTAGTTCAATTCAGTTTCTAGCGCTAGCTCCAAATTAATGCATATGGTTTTAATTGGTGGGTTAATATTTTTCCACGGAATGTCTAATTTCTCAAAGCCATCAAGGTACCTCTTTATGGAAATTCAGAAAATGGATAGTAGTTACTATAATGAGGTATATATGTATGTCTCTCTAATAATTCTTTTTCAAATGGAAGATTGAAATTACTGATTACAAAATAGTTCYCTACATGGATGGCCTTGCAMACTCTTCATAAGCGCTTTATTATCAATGCTGGATCCGGRTTCAAAATGCTATGGAAAGCCGTTAAGACATTCCTAGATGTTCGCACAGTAGCAAAAGTTCAAGTATGGATCATTATTATATTCCATCATATTATTCCATTTTCAGATATCTTGAACTAACAGAATTCTTATTTCAGGTGTTAGGTTCTAATTATCTCAGTGTGTTACTTGATGCTATTGATATAAGGTAACAATTTCTTTTCCTTTTGTAGAGTCATCGCATTTTTATGGTAAATGTGATAATATAGTGAACCTATATGATTTAATTATCATTTGATTATTATACATTAATTTGCCAAGTTTTTCGGGTGACATATGCACATGTTCTAATTATGGAGGATGCTTAATGAGTGATAGAGGTCCATGGAAAAATACAGATCTAATAAAAATGATTGAGGTTTGGCAGTACCTYAAAATGACATATTTTTTAACTCTTTCAACATCAAAAGGGTTGTGCTTTTATTCGGCATGTATGAATAGTAGTTGAGAGAGATATATCACTTAATTTTGCAGGTCATTTCCTTGAGAGATGAGACGGATAGTAAAAATGATTCAAATAATGGTGATGTAGCTTAGTATGGAGTATGGAGTATGAAAACAATGATGTGGTTTCTCACATATGCCTCTCTTTATTGAAAATCAAGACAATGATCCTGGTTAGGACTATAAGGAGTTCATCCTTTCATATTAATTTATTCTTGCATTCTTTCTTTCGGCTTTCTTACCACTATAAAACTTCCAATGAGTGGATGTTGTTGTTCCCYATCATTTTTCCTCTATCTCATTTGTAATCAGTAGCAAAAAAAAAAACAAATTCACCAAATTAAATTATATAATCTACTTTCTTATATAGACTGAGTAAATATTAGACTTTTTTCTCTTTGTCACTTAACAAAGATTTCTTATTTCTTAGTATAAATTTTATTTTTATTTTTAAAGTTTATTTGATATTAGGGACCGAATGTTAGCGTGTGGTCTAAATACTCTATTTTTTTTATAGTTATACTTTATTTTTGTTTTCAATTGTCCGTTCATATGGTTCATTGTTGTTAATTATGATATGTAAAAAGGATATGTGTGATGAGTTGTGCATACTATGATGTGACTTTGCTTTGCATGTTAATGAAGCAGGTGCTGAGCTTTCATATGATAAAGTGGCTTAAACAAAAGTTTTCGAGCGTTGAGAGGGAAGAGTAGCAATACCAGAAACAATCTATCCTCGCAGAGTCTGAATTGTATTGCTCTCACGCCTGTGGAACAATTCTGTTAATAGTGTCTACTTAGTGTTAGTGTATATATCACTGTATAATACTAAGATTGAGACCAGTGTATTCACTCAACTATATTGATATGTTAGTTGGTTACTTTAATCACAATGTATCTTAATTGTTGAAAAACTTTTTCCTCTAACTTTTATGATTTAGAAGTCTTGAATTTCTCATTTTTAGATTTATTCTGTGATTATCATCATTTTGGGATGTGATTATGCTTTAAAAAAAATAAATCTCATAAAACAAAATAGGCTATGGTCACGGTAAAAAACTGTGACCATAGATAAGGCTATGATCACGGTTTTAAGGTAGGGTGACCATAGATAAGGTATGGTCACAGTAAAAACCGTGACCATAGATAAAGCTATGGTCACGGTTTTAAGGTAGGGTGATCATAGATAAGGCTATGGTCACAGTTTTAAGGTGGGGGTGACCATAGAGGCTATAGTCACATCGAAAAACCGTGACCATAGATTAGTCTATGGTCACGGTTTTAAGGAGGGGTGATTATAGATAAGGCTATGGTCATGGCTTTAAGTGGGGTGACCTAGAGGCTATGCTCATGGCTTTAAGTGGGGTGACCTAGAGGCTATGGTCACAGTGAAAACCGTGACCGTAGACAAGGCTATGGTCACGGTTTTAAGGTGGGGTGACCATAGAGGCACCGTGACCATAGTTAAGGCTCTGGTCACGGTTTTGCTATGGTCATGGTTTTAATAAAGGGGTGACCATAGAGTAACATATGGTCACAGTTTTTACGCGTGACCATAGATTAACCTATGGTCACAGTAAAAAAAGTGGCCTAAAGTGCCAGAATTTTAACACTACAACCATGACCATAGAAACCATGATCATAGGTCTATGGCTATGGCAGAATAGGCCACGATAGAAAAACCGTGACCATCTACCTATGGTCACTCTTTTCACTAGCTATGCTCACCTTTTTCACTAGCTATGGTCACAGTTTTTCACCGTGACCATWGACCTTTTTTTGTAGTGATCCTCGTACTTGCATAAGCTTGTTGTCAACATAGGTGTTTGACGCTACTATTATTTCCACTTATGATTTGTTGGTAGTGCTTAATATGATGATGTATGGTCTGATTTGTAGGCTATTCAAGGGCATTAGAGAAGTACAACATCAATTACAACAGGTTGCAAGACGAGGCGAGGCATATGCTTGTTGGTGCGACAAAATCAAACTTAACCAGTGGATATTGACATTTGACGAGGAACATCGATGGGGTCACATGACGGCGAACCTTGTCGAGTGCATAAACTCAGTGCTGAAGGATGTCCAATATCTTCCTGTATTGGCGCTCATTCGAGTAACATATTATTGGTTGAATGAGCTATTTATGCAGAAGAGTGCTGAAGCTCATGAGTGCAAACGTGCTGGATTTACTTACTCTGAATTTGCCACTCAACAGATAGAAGCAAATATGCAACATGCAGAAAATATAGTTGTACACCGGTTTGATAGAAGAAATGAGGTGTTTGAGGCGCGCGAACTGGCTAGTGAAAAAGTGTTAGCAGTTGATCATGCTCGACYGATGTTTTATGCGCGAACGCGCTAATCCTACCATGAGGCAAATGTCAAAAGGTTATCCCAAATCGACTCGCTACCTGAATGAAATAGACTCACAGGAAATGCATGGTCCTCTGATATGTTGTCTTTGCGGTAGATAGGGTCATAGCTGTAGTCGATGTCCTCAGCGCACTGGACCGAGTGGGGTTAGTGGCAATGGTGGTTTGTAAGTCTTTGTTGGTTGTTGTATTTAAATTATGTATTTGCATTTTCAAGTTAATTTTATATTTTAACATATTTGAACTAATGTAGCAAAAAGTTTCTATTATTACAAAAATTTGAWACAAAAATTTATACATGTATTTAAATGAATAAAGTGCAATAAACTTATATCAAATTTTAATAAAAACTAAAACGCTTGCTTACTTTTATCTAGCCATCCACTTCAACCCTATGTTTATCAACTTATGCCATCCCGACAGAGTAAACTTATCTGGTGGATTGATCTCTGTCCGTAGGTTATACGGATGACCTCGATCTGAAATACCAACCTCTGACGTACTTGACCCACCTACCTTTCCCTTTTCCATACCTAACCCACCTGCCTTTGCTAGAGCAGCCACACCAAGGTTATACTCGTTAATAACTGCCTGCATCCCCACGTTTAAGTCAAGATCACTCGACTTAGTTAGTAGTATATCAACATGAACTCGATCAATAACAATATGCGGAGTGATGCTACCTCTCCCTCGAGTATCAACCGACATACGACCTAAGGTGTGCTCAGAAGCAGCATGCCTTCAACGAGAGGCACCATCGACTGATGCCCAATATGGTTGAGATAGTTGTTCCTCAGATGTGCTCCAATCCGAGAAATGACCCACATCAGTGGCAACCCATCATTCAATTTGATCATCCCCCAATACAGGCATCTATGATGGGATTTTAGGGTAGTCTGTGTAAGAGCTCAGTGGTGGCTATGATGGATATGGTGGCTGTAATGGTTGTGCTGGCTATGATGGTTGTGATGTGGTGGGTGTGGTACTTGTGGTTGGTAATAAGGAAATGGCTAAAACACTATATAATATTGTGGTTGCTGAAGAACTCCCTCCAACAACCTCAGCAACATCCCAAAGGCACCCAAGCACCAAGTCCAGTATTCAGCAGACTGTCCAAAGGTAGCGATTAAAAGCGGATGCTACTCTCGCAAACAAGTGTTTCGGCGATTGTGCCAATCCTTTATACATCTAGCATGTAACCTACTCCAATCATGGCTCTGTACTCTGCAAAAAGTGTTGTAATGTTGATCCACTCTGATGATTCTTTCAGGCTTAGGGGCAGTTGTGCATACCCGAACTGGCACATCACTTGGTCCGCAAGGTGCCATTCAATACACTCAAATGACAGCAATTACGCCATTATGACACACACTTCAAGATGTCCATGTAGGTTGGCGGATGTGACCAGTCGTTCGTACGGTCGCCAGTCAAACTACAATATATTATTAGAAAATCAAAACGTAAATATCATAAATTAATATTGTAAATTAAAACACTGACCTCCTCTATGTCATATATTTCCTACCTAAAAGACACTGTGCTCTTTGATATCCAAGCTTTGTTTCATAGGCAATGACTCCACCTGCAACCCAATACGTTAAAACACATATTAAAAGATGAACTGTCAGTAAAATATAAATAAAATACAAGGAAAATACTGATTAAATTATGTATTGTTACCTCCAAGAAACTGATATTTCAGCTGGTGCAAGTTGCTGTGGGTGCAAGACATGACATTTGCTCTCACGCCCAAACAAACAATAAATTAAGAGGGCCATCCATTTCCTTACAGTTATATCGTGATGCATGGCACATTTCCCTATAAAGGTGCACAAGAGTTGTTGCCCCCAACTGTAAGTGTGAATCTGCTCAAAATTGTAGACCAATGGTAGATACTTCGCGTGGGCATAGGTTGTCGACTTATTCGCAAAGAGGATGGTGCCCAGTAAACAAAAGATATGGCACCTAACGTATCTCTAAATAGACTCCCAAGTGTCTAAAGGCTATCTATCTCTGATATAGAGAATCCACAGCTTTATGTAATATTTGGAGGAACTACTAATAGTGGGTTCGCTGCCAAAAATTGCCATGCTCTAGTTAACTAAGAAGCCGTGACTACTATCTGTCCTTCTAGTCACAACCTCTCTATCAATTGGTAGGCCATATATATGTGCCACGTCTTTGAGTATAACTGTAACCTCACCCATTGGCAATACAAAGGTGTGAGTCTCCAGTCTCCACCTTTCAACAAGAGCAATTAATAATGCCGCATGTCCTCTGATTTCTCCAATTTTCGAGACGTGCTAGAACCATGTTGTCCGTAAGGCGTCATCAACCGCCAGATGCTACATTTTTAGTAGATCAAGATTACGGGACAGAAGATTCTTGTTAGCTTAGTAGACTCCATAAAAAATTATATAATAGAAAATTAAAATATAATAACAAAAATCCTAAAAAAATTATCTATTAATATTATTATTTATTAATTTTAATAACACAATTTAAAATAAAATAATATTATAACAGAAAAATACTTTGCAAAAAATAATATTAACCAAAAAAATTACAAACTAAAATAATATTGCTAAAATAATATTAACAAAATAAATAGTGACAAACTAAGTGAAAATAATAAACTTACATAATTAGGATGTCCCAAATAATTCATAATATGTTCTACCGACGATGTATAATCGCGTACCATTTTTGCTGAGCACACGTTTAAATTTTTTTTTTATGTGTAATACTCTCACTCTCAGCACACTACTCTCAAGATACTACACTTTCACTATCATCTCTCTCTCAGGAGAGCCCTTTGTTGAACAACTTTGCTCTCAATATCTCTCACTCTCAATCTCTTTCACTCATGCAAATGCCTCACCACCCCCAATTTAAAGAAGCAAAGCCGTTGTGAATTATTGTTCCCAAGCGAAAGCTTGCCTCCTGCATGGGGGCATGCTGAAAAAACAGTCAACATGCTCCCTGCGTGTTACTCCAATAGCGCCACGTGTTCAAAGCTGCGATGAATCTTTGAAAAGCTATGAAGAATCTCTGACACAAAGTCACGCTGCCTGTGTAACGTGTCAAAAAAATTCTGAAAATCCGCAATAATGCAAAACACCCCAAATGACAATATTCTACAAAACTCTATTACCATTATCATATTAAAAATAAGAGAAAGTATAGGGAGCCAATGACCTAAGCGTACAATGTGTACAATGAAGGTTTGGAAAGTATTAGAGATATTATTATTAGTGTTACATTGTCTTCTCAAATTATGCTTTCGGGATGAGTGGTTTCAGGACATGGTATAAGAATTCCAGATCCGAAAGGTCAAGGGTTCGAACCTTGGTGAACCCAAAATTAGCTTTTTATAACATGAGATGTTTATTATCCCTGGTATCCGGACGGTTATCCCTGGAATCCGGATGGTTATTCTGCATAGTATAGGTGATGTTCATTTGATTCATAAACCAAAGATTTAGCCCATTGTACACATTGTACACTTAGGCCATTGGCTCCCTAGCACTACTCTAAAAATAATTTTCATGATTCTCTCGTGCTATGATCCTGTTAAAGATACAAAAAATGAACCTACTATTAATGCATCACAACCAAATCATGGATTTGCTTTTCTTATTTTTTTTTCTTACTGTCTTATGGTGATTCACACTTAACACATTATAATATTAACAAAAGTCAAAACATGGATTCATTTTTCTTATTTTTTCTTATGGTCTTATGGTGATTTATCTTGTATAGCATTAGATATGTACTACTTTTGCCAATTTCTTGATTGAAGTCCTCTAAATCATATAAAATATTCTCCAGTTTTAATTGTCACTGAAGTGTTACTGTTGGCTGATGTTTTTGCCTTTTATTTCATGTTCTTATAGGCTGAAAAGGTTTATGTCTTCTATTTCATGTCCTTATATGTTGATGTTCTGCATTTTATTTTGACCATGCAGAAACTAGACTTGGTTAGTTATAGGGAATATCTCATGAATCCGTTCACGATATGTTTTAATTTTATTTTTTCAATTTTGATTTTGATCTTATATATATCTTGTAATAAGTTAAGATTTATTGAATTTGAGTGCAAGTATTTTCTCATGATTTGGCTATCCATTTTCTACGTGTATGAGATATGAATAATCGGTGCCTGGCTATTCAAGAGGAATCTACAAGTTCAAAGGAGAACATATTATTTCTCTTGGCTCGTTATCTCAAAGGTCAAAATTCAAAACTCGCAAAATAAGATGTCATGTTATATCATGAATATATGTGTTCTTTGGTGTCTTGTTCTTTCTTTTTATTCTTCTTCCGTGTGTGTTCAATAAGTTTTGGATAAGGACTATGATGATAATGAGGATGAAGATGGCAGAGGATTGTAGGTGATGTTTTTAGGATGGTTGAACATGATGTATCAATACAGTTGTGTCTATATTTTGAATTGACTTGCTTGTTTTTAGTATTTTTTTGTAGTTTGCTAACATGATTTTTTTTTGAAATACTATTAATGTTTTAATATAAGTTTGATTTCAACTGAAAATTAAAAAAAATTTTGTCTTGATTAAATTTATATTTATTTTGTATACAAACATGTTTATTTTGTGTTAGAAAAATCTGAAAAAAAATTATGTTTTACCTTATTGATGAATTTACCGATGAATTATCCGTCGGTAAGCAGAATTATAAATGTTTTTTTAGACTGTAATTATTGATAAAAAGTCTGTTGAAAAGTTTGACACTACTTTTTTGGTAGTGTTTGTTATAAACTATCAAAAAGAAAAAAAAAAGAATTATTTTCAAGGTTTTTAATTGTTTTTAGAGCACATTAGAGAACATCTAAAAGCACATATTAAAAACTTTTTAATTTGATAAGGATATAGCCACACTTCAAAAGCGTGGCAATATGTTCATATCTGGGCACACGATTTAAAAAGAGTGGCAATAGTTCACATCTAAGTACATTTAAAAAAGCATGGCTATATGTCCACTAGACAACGTGCTTAGAAAATGTGGTTATAGGATTACACATACAGCCACGCTTTTTTATATCTTGATTTTATTGTTGTTGTTTTGATTTTAGTTCATGTGATTGATCCTAGTTAATTGTTCTTTTTATTTGACTTTTAAATTTGAATTTAGATGAAATTATAATATTGTAGAAGAAGTAATATCATTAATTTAGATGATATTTAAAAATTTATATTAAATTATAATTATATTTTACTATTTTAATATGTTTATTTATATTTTATTATAAAATAATTATTCTGATTAATTAAATTATAATTAAACTGATTGAACTAATAAACTGATGAACTAGTATATAGAATGGTTTGGTGACCATTTCGGTTTTTAGAACCTTGGATGTGAGTAGTAATACTGTTCATAGTTTTTTAATTTTAAATTATGAAAAATATTGATACTTTCAACGATTTTTTGTTATATTTCCGTAGCACTTGGTTAAGTGCAAGATTTATATTGTGTATGGTAGTAATTTGTTTGGATACGTGAATCATAAATTTGATGAGCAATGAATTACATCATTGCTTATATAAATGTTTTGATGCAGTAAGTTTGGAAAATGAGTACATTTAATTTGAAACTAAGAAATTTTAATAATATAATAGAGAATAATATTAATAATGATTTGTATATTTCAAAATACTACTCTCAAAATTTGTGGTAGTTTAGACTATAGCTAAATATAGGAAAATATTGTAATTGAAACTAATAATTTAGCAACCGTTTAAACTATTGTTAAATATAACAGAAAAAATAACTCCAGTAAGTATTGCAGATTAATAATGGTTTGATACCTCTAAAATTATTGCATATTATTTAGCGACACTTTTATTAATAGTTGTCTTAAATACACTTGCGACGTTCAAATTGAGGACAGTTTTATAACCATTGAGAAAAATTTTAGTGAAAAAACGTGGCAAATTAAAGATGTTATTTTTTTGTAGTACACTAACTTGTCCACCCACCTTGAGTTCACTTATGCATTTTTACTCTCCAACCGCTTACTTTGACGGCTAACTGTATTCTAAACTTGAAGCAAGAGGCAATTATTAAAAGAGTCTAATGGAAATTAATTAACAATTTATTAGTTAATTTTAGATTTTTTAAAATATTATTTTTATCTCATATTTATATTCTCTTTTCTCTATCTTTTCTTATTAGCACTACATCATCGCACGCGGCAACTATTCGACAACCATTTGTCAAAACATTAAAAAGCTTAAATAAATTAAAAATTAAAACTAGGTTAAACAATAAAAATAAAAAAACTCAGCCTAATAAAAAAAAAAAAAAGAAAACCTATACAAAAAAAATCAAACTAACTCAAAGAAGGTTTTTGTTTAAAAAGGAGTGTTAGAAATATAATCATTAATATTGTCTTTTTTTATCAACTTAAACTTTTAAAATAAGTGGTTTCATGACACCTATCACATATCCAAAATTTTTCAAACCATCCAAATGAACATCCTAAATCTAACACCAAAAAAACATCCACACCCTCTTAAAAAGAACATTCGAAAGTTAGATAATATAAATGTAGTTGAAAAGTTTTCAAAATAGCTAGAATAAAATCATAACCAAACCAAAAACAAAACAAAATAAACAAGCACATTCGAAATCTAACATAATAAATCATATCACTAAGTCAGATTCATTCGTGTTTAGTTAAACATAGAAAATTCTAGAACCATTCAGATGAATATTCGAAACTTAAAATTAAAAAACGACCATGCACCATCTAAATAATTATTAAATGTCTTATAAAAGCTCAGATTGTAGAATATATTTAGGATATTACATATAAATATATTATTGACGAAGGAAAAATATCGGTAAAGAATTTTTTAAAATAACTTTGTTGCAAGTATAGATCTAAATCGACAATTAAACCTCAATCAACGTTTAATTAAGTTGTCACAAGAACAAACCCCAATAAAAATAGACCGAAGTATTCAAACCTCGGGTTGTCTCTCAAAGAAATTGCAAGGAAGTGTGTTTATTATTGGTTATAATGTACTTCTTTTTGGGGTTTTGAAATAAGGAACAAGAAAATATAAATTGCGAGAAAAATAAACTAACAACTAAGAAAGGTCCTAGCAAGGATTGAGAATTAGAATTCCTATCCTTATTATCATCATCAATTGTGATGCTGAGTGCAAATCGCTTTCACTTAGTTATCCTCAAATAAATGAAGGAAAGTCAAGCGAGTAAAATCGACTTAAGTTCACAGGTCCTAATCAAAGACTAGATTTAGTGAGGCTCAAGCCAACTAGCAACTTTCAATCACCAATCAACAAAAGAATTTTGATAACTCAAGAGTCTCTAATTAATCAATCCAAGTCGAGAACATAAAAATCTATTTTAAAATTCAACCAAGTATTTTATCAAACACTTGGAAGGCACAAAAAAAAAACATAGAAAATTAATAAGAGATACTAAAATATAAGACTAACACATGCAAGGAATCAATAACCAACAATTAAAGAAAGAAGCAATAAACATGAAATACCTCAAATTGCATTAAAAGAAAATTAAATCTAACAAGAAGAAATCATAAACTAAATTGGAAAAATAAAGAAATCAACAAAAGAAGATAAACTAAGATACTAGAACAAAAAAAGATAGAAGAAAACTAAATAAAAGCAAGATAAAATTCTGAAGCTAAGAAGAAATAAGACTAAAAACCCTAAAACCTAGAGAAATGAGAGATCCTCTCTGTCTAGAAACCTACATCTAAAACCTAAAAATTTGAATGAATGAAAAGTGAATCAATGACCCTTCCAGCTCCACTCTACAGCCTCTTGTCTAAGTTTTCGGGCCTGAAACTGGGTCAAAAGCAGCCCAGAAATCGCCCACAACGAATTCCACTTATTGCATCACGTGACGTTCGTCACGCGTACGCGTCAGCCATGCGTACGCGTCAGCCATGCGTACGCGTCGCTTGGACGAATTCCTGGTCACGCGCACGTGTCAGTCACGCGTGCGCGTCATTTGGTTATGGCTTGGTCACGCGTACATGACGTGGCGGAAATTGGCTAATTAAGAATTGGTATAAGTTGTGCGTTGCAAGTATAGTTCTTAACCAGCCAGAAATCCGCTTATCAATTTAATAGGGTTGTCAAAAAAATAAGAATTAAAATACTGGGAGTATGAATCCTAGGTCGTCTTCCAACGAGTTGCAGAAATGTGTGCTATTTTATTAATCAGATGTTTTCAAAAAAAAGTTTGAGTTGAATAAACAGGAAATTAAATTGGAGAAATTAAGTAATTTAAATAAAGGCCTTGACTGAGAGTAGATTAGTTGGAAGCCCTATTCTTGTTGCAGTACTCTCAAGATTAATTAATAATTGAAGGTTGTTCTGTTTAGTTATCCCTTACTAGGTAAGGGAAAGTCAAACAAGTTGGAATGCTYTTTCTATTCARAAGTCCCAATCCGCTTACTTGGAAGGACTYGCGTTAGTGACTAGAMYGCAATCCAACAATAAACCCAATTACAATTTCTCTTTTGAGCATTCCAACTCAAGGGTTCCTTTCAATCAACTCCCCATCAAGTTAGGGAACTACTCGCTCATTGTGAATGTAGAACTCATAACATAGGAAAGGGAATTAAAGAAAAACATGATAAATAAAACTCAAAGGAATCAATTAAAAATAAAAGTAACTCTTGTATTAATAAATTCTAAAATAATCCAATABTAAAATTGAGTAAAATAAAGGACATGGAAGAGTAAAGCCAGGTAAAGAAAACGAACTAGAATGACGAAGTCTTGGTGAGGTAATAACTCTTCTCAATATCCCAATGCAAAGAGCAATAGAAATAAAAATCCTAAGAACTATGAATGTGTAGAGAGAAAACCTAGAGGAGGAGCAAAACTAGATCTAAAAACTAAAGACTGTGTAGAATGAATATTTTTTTTGGTTTCTGCATGTCCTCTGGCTCTAGTCTGCTTTTCTGGGCCGAAAACTGGGTCAAAACAGGGCCCAAAATCGCCCCCAGCGAATTCTGCAGATTATGCAGATCGCGCATGTCACGCGATCGCGTCATTCATGCGGACGCGTCATTCGGCGTTTTGCTTTGCCACGCGGATGCGTCGTCCATGCCTCCGCGTCACTTATGCTTATTCCAATCCGCACGGTCGCGTGAGCCATGCGGCCGCGTCACTGCGATTTCCTCTCTTTCGCGCGGTCGCGTGAGCTATGCGGCCGCGTCACTTCTCGCTAGTCATCTCCTTAATTTCTTGTGTTCCTTCCATTTTTGCAAGCTTCCTTTCCAATCTCTAACTCATTCATGCCCTATAAAGCCTAAAACACTTAACACACAAATCACGGCATCGAATGGAATAAAGGAGAATTAAAATACATAATTAAAAGTCTCTTAGGAAGCAAGTTTTCAATCATGTAATAATTTTAGGAAGGAAATATAAATGCATGCTAATCATATGAATAAGTGGGTAAAGATCATGATAAAACCACACAATTAAGCATATTATAAACCATAAAATAGTGGTTTATCAACCTCCCCACACTTAAACATGAGCATGTCCTCATGCTTAGTTGAAGGAGATAAAACAAATGAGTAGGAACATGTAAAACTCATGTAATGCAATGCAACCTATATATGTGAATGCAACTATATGATTCTTGCCCACTTGATCAAAAGTAAATAAGCTCTTCAAAATAATTACAAATCAAATTCCACTAATTCAATTCTCAAACAGCAAGAACAGATAAAAATGCAAGAAGGTAGCTCACGAAAGCAGGGAACATAGAATTTTAAGCATTGAACCCTCACTGATGATGTATGTACGCTCTAATCTCTCTAGTGTATAGGGCAATCACTCTATCCTTCTCTAATCATGCTCTCTAATTTTTTTGTTCTTCTCCTAACCAATAAAAAATATTTAATATACCAATACAAACATCATGAGGTCTTTTCAAGGTTGTAATGGGGCTAAGGTAAGGGTAAGGATACACATATGGTTAAGTAAGCTTATAAACTGAATCTTTAATTAACCCAAGCTTTYACATAACCTATATATATATTCTATATAACTTTAGAATTCATACCTAGCTACCCAGAAATTCCTTTCACATTCCATACTCATGTATCAACTTTTTATCTTAATTTTATCATACATGCATTGATCTTTGAATTCTTAACTTTACATTGAGGTAATTTTGTCTCCTTATTTATTTATTGAATATTTTTTTTTGGTTTTTTTTTTCATACGCATAAAAATAAACATAGCTTATCAATGCACATAGATTTTCAATTTTTTTATAGTTTCACATGAGTAGGTATCCAAATTCCCATTATATTATCATGATACATTCCCTTATTATCTTTTGTTCCCACAATTTCCCATACTTAATTAGCATTCACAATTCTATCTTAAACTAACCAAAGATTCAGTTTGGGATATATAATTATTTTTCCGCTTAAGGCTAATAATGTGGTAAAATATAGAACAAATGGGATTTAAAGGCTCAAAGTGACTAACAAAGGTAATTGAAAGGGTAGGCTTAATTTGGATAAGTGAGCTAAATAATTAATGGCCTCAATCATATGCAAACATATAAATATAATAAACATTGGACATATAAGATGGAACAAAATATATAGTACAATCACAGAGAAGTAAACACACAAGAATAAAATAGTTATGGTTAAATAATGTAACCATGCATAAAGGCTCAAATCTCACAGGTTGTGTGTTCTTTAGCTTAAGAATCATGTTCCAAATACAATTTCAATCAAATTTAACATAAAAATTTTAATTAAAATTAGTGAAATTTCATTCCAAAGATAGAGTCTTAGAAGAAACTTATTGTCTTTTCAATCAAGTAGAACATGCATGCAGCTAATCTATTACTATGCAATTTATCCTATTCTATAAAAGAAAAACTAACTAAATATCCTAATTTATTGGTGTTTAGGGAAGAGAAATTACCTCCGGAAGTCAGGAACTGACCGACCTCCCCACACTTAAGGTTGTGCACCGTCCTCGGTGCCGTCTGTCAGGAATAGGGGTGGGCTGGTAGCAGTATCTCCACAATCGAGACCATCATGGCTCCCGGTGCTGGTAAAGGAAGTGGAGTCCGGGGTGTCTGAGTCCTTGAATTTTCCCATAATCAGCTCTTTGAGGTGTGTGAATCGGCGCTTGTTATGGCGCTCTCTCATCTTAGCTTTGTGTTCCTGCCGATCCAACCTTTCAAGTATCTGATGGAGCAGTTGGGCTGTTGTAGGTGCTTGTGGTACAGAAGGAGAAATGTCCTGAGCCGGTTCAGTAGGATGGCTTGTGGCGGCTGGTGCAGGTCTGATGTATTTCCCGTTAGGGACAAACTGATCATCCCGTGGAAGCATGGCTTTGGTGTCCCTAGCTCTGTAGGAGACTCCGACTGCTGAGACAAGATCTGAGACCAAGGCAGGAAAATGTAAGTTGCCCGTAATTTATACGTGTCCCATGGCACTCCGGATGTGTCTTGGTAGGTTCAGAGGTTGGTCTGTAAGGATGCACCATAGTAGAACGGCCATGTCCGCCATGAAAGAAGACTCGTGAGTGCTCGGAAAGACATAATGGGACATGATCTATGCCCATACGCGAGCCTCCAAGGTAAGTACTGAAGCCGATATTGCCTTAGGGCGGGTACGATGGTATCCGTAGATCCAACGGCTGCCAGGTAGTGCGATAACTCTGAGAACAGTGTCCCAGTCAAATTGGTACATCTGGTGCTTGAGTGCGGCTTCTTGAAAGGCGTCCAAACCTTCTGGAATAGGGGAAGACCTAGAGCTCTTTGAATGGCCTCTTCTTTAATGGGGACTTGCTTCTGACGTACAAAGACAGACTGCAGAGTTGGCAAGTGGAAGTTGGAGTAGAACTCGACTACCCAAGAAAGATTGACCTACCTCGGCTGTCTCTGTAGGAAACCCCATTGTCTCTATGCAATTTGTGGCTCAACAAAGGTAGCAATATGGTGTGGGAGGAGAAGAAGGTGTTCGTTGTTGTAACTCCTTTCTGCCAGGATAGGGAACATCTGCTCATAGTAGCGATTGGGAAATCGCGCAGTGTCCTTTGCTGGGAAGGCTTTTTCTTTATCATCAACCTTTATAATCTTCTTAGTTCTCTTTGTTGAGGGTTTAACCGCAGTTGAAGAGGGCTCTGCCACTAATGCTCTCTTTGTTCCTCTCCTTGCTGTTGATTTGGGAGTAGCTTTCTCTTTGTCCTTCTTGGTGGCCATTCTGAAAATGGGAAGAGAAAGTAAATTAAATTCAAAGAGATAGAGCAAGGAAGAGGGTTGTAGGAGTGATAATCAATGCACGGTAAAGAGGATGTTGTTAACACATGGTCATGACTACATGTGAAAAGGTCATCAATGAAAATATAGCAAGTGCATATGAGGACAAGTGAATGCAAGGTGTTTATTGGCATGCTGACAAAGGCATGAGTAGCATAGACCAAGCATCACTTGTGATAAACCATCACGTTTGTATTGACAATTATTTTCAACGAATAAGATATTAAAGGGGTTTTGTGAAAAACGGGCATTTAATAGTAGAATAGAATAACGTAGAAAAGTGCATAATGCCATATTGGCTTTTTCACAAACACATAGCATGCATGGTGAAATAATGTATGGAAAGTATTAAATTGAACATGCAAGCAACCCTTTAAAAAGTAATATATAATTGCCAAACAAATTTAGAACAATTCACAAGCATATAATGAGAAA
>QBTX01002509.1:0-18857 GCA_003063285.2 Arachis monticola
CCAAAGTGGTTTGAATTTGAATGGTGAGGTAGGTGGGGTTTTATGAAGCAAAGGATGGATGTGAGTGGTGAAGAGAAAGATGCGGATTTTGAAAGGTGAAGGGGTTTTTGGGAAGAGTATTTGAGGTGATTGGTGAATGGGTGAAGAAGAGAGAGAGTGTGGTAGGGTAGGTGGGGATCCTGTGGGGTCCAACAGAATCCTGAGGGTGTCAAGGAAAAGTCATCCCTGCACCAAATGGCAAGCAAAAATTCTCGTTTATGTGCAATTCTGGCGTTTAAACGCCGGGCTGGTGCCCAGTTTCTGGCGTTTAAGGCCAGCGTCTGCCCATTATCATGGCGTTTTAACGGCCAGTCTTGGTGCCCCTTTCTTTAGCGTTAAACGCCAGAATTGGTGCCAGAGCTGGGCGTTAAACGCCAACAGCTAGCCTCACTATCGTTTAAACGCCAGTGGCGTGCGTCCTCCAGAGGATGTTGCTGTTTTTCTTCCTGTTTTTCATTCTGTTTTTGCTTTTTTCATTAATTTTGTGACTTCTCATGATCATCAACCTACAAAAAAAGTTAAAAATAAACAAAAGGGAAAAAATTTTTTTTTTTTTTATTATTAAAAAACATTGGGTTGCCTCCCAACAAGCGCTTCTTGTAATGTCAGTAGCTTGACATAGGACTCTCATGGAGACCTCAAAGATACTCAGAGCCATGTTGGAACCCTCCCAACACCAAACTTAGAGTCTTGAATTGTGGGGTTCAACACCAAACATTAGAAGTTTGGTGTGTGGCCTTCCCAACACCAAACTTAGAGTTTTGGCTGTGGGGCTCGGTTTGGCTCTGTTTTGAGGAAGCTCTTCATGCTTCCTCTCCATGAGGACAGAGGAATATCCTTGGGCCTTAAACACCAAATATTCTTCATATCAATTGAATGATTCAACTCTCCTCTATCAACATCAATCACAGCCTTTGCTGTGGCTAGGAAGGGATCTGCCAAGGATGATGGGATTCATCCATGCACTCCCCAATCTCTAGGACTATGAAATCAGTAGGGATGTAATGGTTTTCCAACTTTAACCAGCACATCCTCTACAAGTCCATGGGCTGTTTTCTTGAGTTGTCTGCCATCTCTAGTGAGATTTTGCAGCATACACCTCAAGATCCCCTTCTCCATTACAAGAGAGAGGCATGAGTTTACACTTGACCCTAAGTCACACAGGGCCTTCTTGAAGGTACACGGTGCGCTATGGTACAAGGTGATTGAAAACTTCCCAGAGACTCCTGCTCTTTTGGGCAGTTTCTACCTAGACAAGTCATTCCAGTTCTTTGGTGAAGCAAAGGGGTTCATCTCCCAATCTCATTTCCAAATAACTTGTCATTCGACTTCATGATTGCCCAAGGTATTTAGCAAACTTGCTCCTCAAGTGACATACTCATCCTCTTCAGAGGAAGAATACTCATCAGAGCTCATGAACGGGAAGAAGTAAGTCCAATGGAAATCTATGGTCTCATTTGAGCCTCAGATTCCCATGGTTCCTCATTGGGGAACTCATGGGAGCCAGTGGACGCCACAGTTAGGCCTTCCTCAGTGGCGTTCACTGCCTCTTCTTGCTCCCAAAATTCGGCCATGTTGATGGCCTTGCACTCTCCTTTTGATTTTCGTCTGTATTGTTGGAAGAGTACTAGGAGGAGCTTCAGTAATTTTCTTGCTCAGATGACCCACTTGTCCTCCAAATTTCTAATGGAGGACCTTGTTTCAGTTTGAAACTTTGAGTGGTTTTTGATCAGATAGAGCCATGGTTGCTAAGTCAGAGTTATTCTGCTTAGACTCTCTGTCTGTTGCTGAGAAGATGATGGAAAAGGTTTGCTATTGCTAAAACTGTTTCTTCCACCATTATTGTTGTTGAAACCTTGTTGAGGGTCTCTGTTGATCCTTCCATGAGAAATTTGGATGATTTCTCCATGAAGGATTATAGGTGTTTCCATAGGGTTTCTCCCATGTAGTTCACCTCTTCCATTGAAGGGTTCTCAGGATCATAGGCTTCTTCCTCAGATGAAGCCTCCTTAGTACTCTTGGTGCATTTTTACTTCCAGACAGACTTTGAGAAATCATATTGACTTGTTGAGTCAATATTTTTATTCTGAGCCAATATGGCATTCAGTAGTTCAATCTCAAGAACTCCTTTCTTCTTGACTAAGTCCCATTGTTCACAGGATTTCTTTCAGAAGTTACATGAATTGGTTATTTGCAACCATTTCAATCAGTTCTTGAGCTTCAGTAGGCGTCTTCTTCAGATGAAGAGATCCTCCTGCAGAGCTATCCAAAGACATCTTGGAGTTCAGAGAGACCAATAGAAAATACCTATGATGCTCCATTCAGAAAGCATATCAGAAGGACACTTTCTGATTAATTGTTTGTATCTTTCCAAGCTTCATAGAGGGATTCTCCTTCCTTCTGTCTGAAGGTTTGGACTTCCACTCTAAGCTTACTCAATTTTTGAGGTGGAAAGAACTTGCCAAGAAGGCATTGACTAGCTTTTCCCAGAGTCCAGGCTTTCTTTAGGTTGTGAGTCCAACCATGTCTAGCTCTGTCTCTTACAGCAAAAGGGAATAGCATAAGTCTGTAGACCTCAGGGCAACCCCAGTGTCTTGACAGTGTCACAGATTTGCAAGAATTCAGCCAAAAACTGATGAGGATCTTTTCCAATGGAAGTCCATGGAATTGCAATTCTATTGCATTAGAGAACTATATGAGGCTTAAGCTCAAAGTTGTTTGCTCCAATGGCAGGGTAGAGATGCTTTCTCATAGAAATCGGGAGTAGTGCAGTAAAGTCACCCAGCACCTTCCTGTTCATTGTTGGCATTGTTGTTTTCGGCTGCCATAGTTCTTCTTCTTTGAGAATTCGGTCAGGTGCTCTAAAGAGAGTTGTGCTTTGGCTCTCTTAGCTTCTCTTCAAGGTCCTTTCAGTTCAAAGGTCTGGCCTCAACAAGAATGCTTTTGTCTTTCTCCTACTCATAAGAAGAGAAGAGAACAAGAAAGGTGGAATCCTCTATGTCACAGTATAGAGATTCCTGATGTCAGGAAAAGAAAAGTAGAAGACAGAAGTAGGAAATTTGAAACTTATCAAAGAAGATGGAGTTCGAATTGTATTAAGGATAATGTTAGTCCATAAATAGAAAAGATGTGAGAAGGAAGGGAAGTAATTTCGAAAATTAAGTAAAAGATTTTGAAAACATTTTTGAAAAACATATTAATTTTCGAAAATGAAAGTGGGAAAGAAATAAAGTGATTTTTGAAAAGATTTTGAAATTAGAAATCAAAAGATTTGATTGAAAACTATTTTGAAAAATATGTGTTAGAAGATTTGATTAGTTTTAAAAAATGTGATTGAGAAAATTGTTTGAAAACAATTTAAAAAGATTTGATTTTTAAAAATAATGATTTTATAAAAGAAGATATGATTCAAAACATTAAACCTTTCTCAACAGAAAAGGCAACATACTTGAAATGTTCAATCAAATCATTAATTGTTAGCAAGTATCTTTGAAAAAGGAAAGAAATTGATTTTGAAAAAGATTTGATTGAAAAAATTGATTGAAAAAAGATTTTTTAAAAGATTTGAAAACTTGAAAAAAAAATTTGAGTGAAAAACAAAATCTTCCCCCTTGTGGCCATCCTGGCGTTAAACGCCCAGAATGTCCACATTCTTGCGTTTAACGCCCAAAATGCTACCCTTTTGGGCGTTAAACGCCCAACCAGGTACCCTGGCTGGCGTTTAAACGCCAGTCTTCTTCTTCACTGGGCGTTTTTGAACGCCCAGCTTTTCTGTGCAATTCCTCTGCCGTATGTTCTGAATCTTCCAATCTTGTATTATGACTTGAGAAGACACAAATTAAAAAATATTTTTGGATTTTTTTTAATAATCAAAATGCCAACTAAATCAAATAACAATGCATGCAAGACACCAAACTTAGCAGTTTGTATACTCTGACACTAATGAGACTGCATATGAGACACACAAAACACTCAAGCAAGAGAATTCAAAGATCAAAACAAGAAATCATCAAGAACAACTTGAAATTACTTTAAGACATATGAATGAATGCAAGAAGAACAGAAACATGCAATTGACACCAAACTTAAAATGAAAAACACTAGACTCAAACAAGAAATGTTTTTTTTTTGATTTTTATGATTTTAAATTTTTTTTTGGATTTTCGAAAATTAAGTGGGAAAAAATTAAAAATTCAAAATTCTTAATGAGAATTCCAGGAATCATGCAATGTTAGTCTAAAGCTTCAGTCAAAAGAATTAGACATGGTCAGCCAAGCTTCAGCAGAACATGCATTCAAGAGCTAAATTGATGAAGATCAATCAGCTTTTGGTGATGATAAGAACATCAACTTGAAACACTGAATCACTTAAGAACTCTGAAAAAAAATACCTAATCTAAGCAACAAGATGAACCGTCAGTTGTCCAAACTGAACAAATCCACGGCAACGGCGCCAAAAACTTGCGGCGCGGAATTTAACAATACTTTTCACAAACTCTCATAACCCGGTCTATGAACCCCAAAAAACTTGGTGCTTCAATACCATGGCATTACACAACTCGCACAACTAACCGGCAAGTGCACTGGGTCGTCCAAGTAATAAACCTTACGCGAGTAAGGGTCGATCCCACGGAGATTGTTAGTATGAAAGCATATATGGTCATCTTGTAAATGATCATCACAAACTCAATAGAGAAAAAAAAAGATTAAAAATAAGATAGAGATAGAGATACTTATGTAATTCATTGGTAGGAACTCAGACAAGCGTGAAGATGCCTTCCCTTCCGTCTCTCTGCTTTCCTACTGTCTTCTCCAATCCTTCTTACTCCTTTCCATGGCAAGCTTATGTAGGGTTTCACCGTTGTCAGTGGCTACCTCCCATCCTCTCAGTGAAAATGTTCCTATGCTCTGTCACAGCATGGCTAATCATTGTCGTTCTCGGTCAGGCCGAGAATAGAATCCAGCGATTCTTTTGCGTCTGTCACTAAGCCCCGCCTGCTAGGAGTTTGAAGCACGTCACAGTCATTCAATCATTGAATCTACTCGGAATACCACAGACAAGGTTAGACCTTCCGGATTCTCTTGAATGCCGCCATCAGTTCTAGCCTATACCACGAAGACTCTGATCTCACGGAATGGTTGGCTCGGTTGTCAGGGCGAGCACTCGGTTGTAGGCGATCAACCATGCATCGTGCAATCAGGAATCTACAGATATTCACCCAATCGAAGGTAGAACGGGGTGTGCCAGTCACACGTTAATAGGTGAGAATGATGATGAGTGTCACGATCATCACATTCATCAAGTTGAAGAACAAGTGATATCTTAGAACAAGAAAAAGCGTGATTGAAATGGAGAACAATAGTAATTTGCATTATAACTCGAGGACAGCAGAGCTCCACACCTTAATCTATGGTGTGTAGAAACTTCCACCGTTGAAAATCCTAAGTATAAAGTCTAGGCATGGCCGTGAGGCCAGCTTCCCAATGATCTAAGAATATGTCCAAAGATGATCTAGAGATCTAGAGTGATCAAAAGATGAAAAATACAATAGTAAAAGGTCCTACTTATAGAAACTTGTAGCCTAAGGTGTACAGAGATGAGTAAATGACATAAAAATCCACTTCCGGGCCACTTGGTGTGTGCTTGGGCTGAGCAATGAAGCATTTTCGTGTAGAGACTCTTCTTGGAGTTAAACGCTAGCTTTAGTGCCAGTTTGGGCGTTTAACTCCCATTTGGGTGCCAGTTCCGCGTTTAACGCTGGAATTTCTGAAGGTGACTGCTGAACGCCGGTTTGGCCATCAAATCTTGGCAAAGTATGGACTATTATATATTGCTGGAAAGCCAGGATGTCTACTTTCCAACGCCGTTGAGAGGCGCCAATGGCTTCTGTACAGAAAATCCACTTCGTGATAGTTCAGGAGGTGTCAGATCCTTAAAGATCAGCAGCATCCTATTAGCAGATTCCTACCTCGTCTTTAGTCTCGAATCAGATTTTTGCTCAGGTCCCTCAATTTCAGCCAGAAAATACCTGAAACTCACAGAAAAAAACACACAAATCCTAGTAAAGTCCAGAAAAGTGAATTTTAACTAAAAACTAATAAAAATATACTAAAAACTAACTATATCATACCAAAAACATTACTAAAACACAATGCCAAAAGCGTCCAAATTATCCGCTCATCAACGATCCCTGAAAGAGACCTAAGAATAAGGTCCAAAAAAGAGGATTATCAAGTAACTCGACAAGGGCTTGACGTGACAAAGTCGGTCTGAAAAAATAAAGCTACAAAAAATAACTCAGAAGAACCCGACATGACGAAGTCGGCACAAAAGACAAAGAGTTATCAAGTAATCTCTGAAAAGAGAATTGAACAAGGACCAGGTAGGAGAATTACAGAAAGGACTCATAAAAGCTCGACATGATGGCCACCCAAAAACCCCAAAAAGCAAATCCTAATAAGAGACCTTAGAAAAGGTCCAACTGAAATGGATTATAGAAGATAACTTCGGGACAAAGAAAGAAGACCAACACACAAGGTGGATTCAGACTTAACAAGAAGTTGGGCTACAAACATAAAGCAAATAAAGGTCCAATCCAAACACAAGTCGCAGTAACAAACTCAAGAAACCATCAAGTCTAGTGACTACTTTGTTTAACGAAAATAAAGTTGCTAAAGCGAAAGCAACTGGAGAAGTACCCAAAGTCAGAAGCAGGCTTTACAAAATAAAAAGTTCAAAAGCCCACAGGCCGGGCTATACCAAAATATACCAAAGATAATTAAAGAGAATTCGGAGGTCCTCCACTAGTGGCATCAACATGAGGTGAAGGAAGACGAGTCTGGAGAGGCACCGCATCCACTGTCCCGTCACCTCGATTCAAGATCTGACAATCAGGATCTGGCTCAACTACGGTCGAGGGGGCTGAAGAAACCGGCATAGCAGAACCTTTAAGAGAAGGCGCAAGAGGAGGTTCAATGTCATCATCGGGATCATCCGGGAAAATCTTGCCATCCTTTACTATGTTATCAAGACTAACGAGAGTCAAATCGGCATCAGGGGCAACAATCCGGAACTACTCCATCAGGTTCTCAAAGGCGGCAGTCACGCTGCCCACAAGGTGACCCTAGAGCTCGGCATAATTAACCCGAGAAGTTTCCAAGTCATCTCGGAGATGCACCAACTCCCTATAAGCTGAGACATAGCTATCCTTGTGCTTCAATGCCATATCCTCAGCCAACTTCAAGGAAGCCGCCAAGGCGATAGAGCTAGCCTTCTCACCCTCCAGTTCCTTTTCTACCTTCGCCAACTTCACCTCCAATTCCTCCATCAGACCCTTGATCCGATTATACTCTGATTTAGCCTCTTCCATGAATGACTTCGTAGCATGAATCGGGATACTCTGAATAGTTCGGAAAATAGCCGCACCCATATGTGCCACCTTCACACTGTTTCTGGTGATGTAGTCTAAATGCTGAAGAAGGGACACATCATCCATAGAAAGCGCACCATAAGGGGCAACTTGCTGGTCGACAAACTCGACAGCATCAAAATCCGGGGCATCCAGGTTAAAGGGCTCATTTGTTTTCTGCTTTTTTGAGGAAGGAGCATCAGAAGCAGCATTAGAAGTTTGTGGAGGATCTACCAGGCGAACCCGAGGAGTAGGGATCACCCTCCTTTGCCCAGGGGAACCTGGTACAGGCAATTTCATGGTGGTTTGAGAAGATCCCTCCCCTGCCACCTTGACCGAGATGTTTTGTGCAACGGCTACCTTCCTCGCTTTTTTGAAAGCCTTCATGGAGTCGTTATTTTTTGACATTTATGAAAATAGAAAAAACAGAATCAGCAAATAAAAGTCATGGATCACAGGGATAAAATAGAATAAAATAGCACGTCAGTCAATACCCAACACTTTTCGGACGAAAGAGGGGTCCCTAGAAATATCTTAGTATCCAGATGCGGAGGCTCCCCCCATATATCCTCCAATACACTCACAAAGGCCTGTTCGACCCCGTCCAACATCTCCCAAGTATACCGAGACACTATGACATTCTTTTGCCACTCAAGAGGAAAAGCAGGTTCATCATTTTCATCAAGAAAAAAGGGGCTAACCCCCTCGACAGCTCGTACTTTAAAGAAATAGTTTTTAAAATCCTTAAAGGACTCATCATACATGGCAAAGACCTTGTGCCCTTGGGCAGATCTAAAGGAAACCCAAGAAGCTTTCTTTTTTGAAGAGGCCCCAGGCTTGGCCGAAACAAACAAATAGAGGAAAAGAGTTAGAGAAGGCTTGATGCCTAACTCTTGACACAGCAGCTGAAAATTTTTTATAAAACCCCACGAATTGGGATGAAGCTGGGATGGAGCAATGTTACAAGACCACAAAAGGTTGGTCTCAAAAGCGGAAAAAGGAAAAGTAATGTCCAACAGACTAAATAAGTATTCATAAGCATAAAAGTAGGGACGCTCCCCCTGAACAGAAGTAGGAAAACAAACTCTCTCATTGGAATCAGGCGCTACCAGCTCGTAATTCCCTTCCTGGGCACCACTACCACAGACCCAATGGTGTTTTCGCAGCTCTCTACAGAAGTCAGAATCCACCACTGAAAGACATAGAAGAACCATGGAATCTACCCAATTGGCCATGCCCTCAGGGACTCAGGAAGACGTCTCAACAATATTCTTGCGAGAAGCCATAAGACCAACTAGTCCTACAATAAAGAAAAGAATATCGGATTACTAAAACACATCTCGGACAGCAGCAAAATAACTCGACCACACAACCCAGTACATTACAAGCAACAAAAGGAGTCCTCAGGACTTACGTTGAAAATCCTAGGGCATCATTTGGGGGCAAGCCACAATACAAGAGCCCAAGGAGATTTACAAGATTCACACCCCAACAACAACGTTCCCCTTTCAAACCAAAAACAACAACCAAAGCATAAATTATCAAAGAAAATATCGTCTTCACCAAAAGAGAAACTACCAACAGAACCTAAAACCACTAAAGGAACAACCTTTTTCAAGTAGCGGCAACATGCAAAACCCTAGAGACACTAAAACGGAAGGGCAAAAAGAGGACCAGAACATGTACATCACAGCGGCAGTCAAGCATGGCAATACGAAAAGATTCAGGCTTTCCAACATAGATACAGGCAAAATCAAAACTTTTTGAAGAATCACATTCCAAAGCAAATAAAGAAGCAGGGAAAAGAACCAACCTGAAGAAAAGAGGAAGCGCTGAAGAAGATGATCGCACTCCAAAAACAAACACCAAATGATCGCCAAGCAAACGTCGCAGAAATGAAAAAATCACAAAACAAGAAAAGAGAGAAAGAAGGTTACGAAGAAAAGAAACCGTTTTTTAGATATGAAGTTCAAAAACAAAGAGACCCAGAGAAAACGGAGCATCAAAAACCAATTAATGGGGCATTAAAAACCCTCGCACGTTCCCAACGCCAGGACGTTAATTCAAAGCGCGCGTTTTCAAAAGGAAGCGAAACGTTCTGCATTCAAAAAAGGAACACCTACAAGGGCAAAATCGACAAAATGCTCGAGTTCGGCTTCACCTGAAGGTTCGAAGTCCTAAAAACTAAGACTCTACCTCCAAATAAAGACCGAGCTCGAGCAGGGGCACTATTCATACCCTAGGTTGGGCTCAACGACCCGGGATGTTCTACAGACAAAGCGACCGACCTCTTTAAGGTCAGAAGGACCCGACCTCTTCTCAAAGAGGTCGGCCAAATCACAGGAAGGCTCAATAGAGGGCCCAAACGGAGGAACACGCCCCAAATCCTAAGGCAGCCCAAGCCTACAGAGAGAAGGGCGGTTCCCTTGAAGATAAGATTACCTCAATTAAAGATAAGATAAAGATAAGATAAGATAACTAACTTATCTTATCTAAAGAAGGTCACTCCATGCCATTATAAATACACTGGAGCACCTAGGTATAACTCATACTCTAATTCTACTAAATACCTGCTTAATACCCTTGCTAACTTAAGCATCGGAGTCCCTTGTAGGTACCCCCACCTTCCGGGAATGAAGGATCAGCACCACTACCGTGTCCAACAAGTCGGACACAGCGGCTCCAGCCACCGTCAACAGGTCAGATACAACAGCTCTGACCAAGTACCGAAGATCTCATCCAAGATCGACCTACAGTTTCAGGTAACCCTCGAAACACCTGCTTCAACCAACCAGGCTGAATGTGAGGCACTACTAGCTGGTTTGAAGCTGGCTAAAGAGGTTGGAGCTCAAAAGCTTATCATATTTAGCAACTCACTAGTAATCACCTCACAAATAATAGGGAACTACCATGCCAAGGATCCCACCATGAAAAAGTACTTGGACAAAACCAGGGAACAGCTCGGACAACTCGGGGAATATGAGGTCCGCCATATACCTCAGGAACAGAATGCTTGAGTTGATGCACTCTCAAACTAGCCAGCACCAAACCAGGGGGCAAAAATAGAAGCCTCATCCAGGAAATGTTGCAGAACCCGTTAATCTCTGAAGAAGAAAAGGTCCTAGCCATAACAGGTCTGGATCAAGAATGGATGACTCCCATAATTAACTACCTCAAAACAGAAACACTCCCTACAGATAAGAATGAGGCAAAGAGGTTAAAACGGGAGGCACAATACTACACCATCATAAATAATACTCTATACAAGAGAGGGATTTCAACGCCACTGTTAAAATGTGTGCCGACTTCCAACACAAAGGAAGTTTTAGAAGAAGTACACAGTGGCATCTGTGGCAACCATCTCGGAGCACAGGCTCTTACCAAAAAAGTACTTCAGGCCAGATTCTATTGGCCGACTCTACAAAAAGAAGCAACAGAATTCGTAAAGACATGTCCACCATATCGGAAACATGCCAACTTTCACATCACCCCACAAGAAGGGCTTATCAGCGTAACCTCACCCTAGCCATTCGCAAAATGGGGACTCGACCTTCTCGGTCCTTTCCCTCAAGGATCCAGACAAGTCAAATTCCTCATCGTAGGGGTAGACTATTTCACAAAATGGATTGAGGCGAAACCCCTAGCTAACGCCACTGCTCAAAGAAGTCAAACATTCCTATATAGAAACATTGTCACAAGGTTTGGGGTTCCATACTCCATTACCACAGACAATGGCACTCAATTTACAGATGCATGCTTCAGAAAATTGGTGGCCGATGTGAATATAAAACACCAATTCACATCTGTTGAACACCCCCAAGCCAACGGACAAGCAGAAGCTGCTAACAAAGTCATATTAGCCGGGTTAAAATGGAGATTAATGATGCAAAGGGAGCCTGGGCTGAAGAGCTCCCGTAATTCCTATGGGCATATCGGACAACTCCACACTCCACCATAAAGGAATCACCTTTTCGATTAGCTTACGGAATGGAGGCAATGATCCCAGTGGAGGTCAAAGAAGGATCACCCAGAGTGATCCACTACAGTAAAGAGGCCAACTCCCAACTTTAAAGGGAAGAACTCGACCTACATCTAGAAATCTGAGAAAGAGCTCGGATCAGAGAAGAGGCATTAAAATGTCGAATGGCTTCAAGATATAATCAAAAGGTTGTGCCATGAGGTTTTGCTGACAATGACCTCGTCATAATCCAAAATGACATCGGAACAACTCGACCTGGAGAAGGAAAGCTGGCAGCAAACTGGAAGGGACCCTACCGAGTCATAGAAGTACTCGGAAGAGGCTACTACAAGCTATCCGAACTCGAAGGGCGAGATCTCCCAAAGTCATGGCACGTCTGCAACTTAAGGAGGTACTACAGTTAGGAGGTAATAAAGAATCTTAGGATGAGGTGCACTCTTTTTCCTTAAAAAGGTTTTTTAACGAGGCACCAAGCCAAGATCCATGAAATACCTAACTTAGAGGGGTGAAACTCCCACATGTATATATTTGCATATTTTCTTTTTGAATAAAGTTTTTTCAGATGTTCTACAAATCCTTTATCAAGACTCATTAATCTGAAACGCAAAATTTCATCGCCCGATTATAAAGCTACAGATCGGCAAAAGTGAAAACTCAATTCACTACCCGATCACGATAAAGACCAACAAAGTTGAAAACTGAACTCATCAAAGGTCGACCAAGCGAGGATCAAACCCAATTTCTACAAAATCGGCAAAGATGAAAAGCGACAAAACAGATTAAATGCAAGAAGTTATTGAAAGTGACCCATAGGAAAGGACCTGACGATGTCTTAATAAAAATGGGTTGCTAAAAAATAACTTAGAAGATGGACCGACATAAAGAAGTCGGACCAGTCGACCATATATAAAAAGTAAATCCCTGGAAAGAGGACTGGCCAGCCCTAAAAAAGAGGATTACTAGAAATAACTTCGAAGGGACCGACATGATGAAGTCGGCCTCCCACAAGCTAAAGTTGTAAAAATAATCCATAAAAGAGATCTGACAATGATCCAAAATGGATTACTAGAAATAACTTCAAAGGGACCGACATGATGAAGTCGGCCTCCCACAAGCTAGAGTTATAATAGTAATCCATAAAAGAGATCTGACAAAGATCCAAAGTGGATTACTAGAAATAACTTAGAAGAGACCGACATGATGAAGTCGGCCCCCAACAAACCTACAAAAAGTTCTACAAGGTAATCCATAAGAGAGATCCAACAAAGATCCAAACAAAATGGATTACCAAAATAACTTAAGAAGGAGCAGACTGAGGCGATGGAGTCAGCTAAACAGAAGGCATGCGCTATAAGGGACTTCAAGTCGGACCCAGAAGGCCATGACCCAAAAGAATTAAAGCTACAAGTATGAAAGTATAAAGGCAATCAAAAGAGGTCGGAAAACAGTATTTCAATGCCTCGAAAAAGCCTAAATACTAAGGCGAGCAATCAACAGGCAGGAACCAAACTGCTATAATAAATAAAGACCCAAGAGGGCACCTGAAGTCAACCCCAAGAGCCTGAAAACTACTTTGTTTTTTCCAAAATAAAGTTGCTAACAGAAAAGCGACCAAAGTATCCAGAAGCCGAATTACAAAAAAGAGTTCAAAGCCCACAGGTCGGGCCATACACAAATGTACCAAAAATAATCATAGAGAATCCAAAGACTTCCCAGTAGCTGCATCATGGGGTAAAGGAGGACGAGTCTGAAGGGGTATAGCATCTACCATCCCATAATCCCGGTTCAGGATCTGGACGTTAGGATCAGACTCAGGCTGACCAACTTCAGCTGTCGGGGCTAAGAAAGCAAGGGCAACAGAGACTTTGGCAGCAGGCACGGGAGGAGGCTCGATATCGTCACCATCATCAGGGTCATCCAGGACAATTTTACCGTCTTTTAAAATGTTGTCCAAGCTGAAAAGAGTAAGGTCAATCTCGGGCGCAAGAACTCGAACCTGCTCCTTCAAATTCTCATAAGCAGCATTGACACTGCCTATAAGATGACCTTGAAGTTTGGCATAATCAGCTCGAACAGACTCCAAACTCTCTCTGAGACACATCATCTCCCTATAAGTGGTGACATAGCTCTCCTTATGCTTCAACGCCGTATCCTCAGCCAACTTTGCAGAGGCTGCCAAAGCAATAGCTCTAGTCTTTTCACCCTCTAACTCCTTTTCCAGCTTGGCCACTTTCACCTCGAGCTCCTTCTTCAAACCCTTGATCCGGTCAAACTCCGACTTGGCCTCCTCCATAAAAGCCTTTGTTGCATGGATAGGAAAATCTTGGGTGGTTCGATATAAAACTGCTCCCAAATAAGCCTTCTTGACACTGCTCCGAGTAATAAAATCCAAATGACGAAGAAGAGAGACATGTCAGTAGGAATAACACCATAAGGAGCAATCTGCTGGTCGACAAACCCAACAATATCAAAATCAGGAGCATCTAGATTAAAGAGCTCAACAGTCCGAGGTCTTTTTGAAGGAAGAATGGCTGTAGGAGAAGAGGTAGCAGCAGAAGCCTGGGGAGGATCGAGCACATGAACCCGAGGGGTAGGAATCATCCTCCTCGGTCCAGGAGAGCTCAGCACAGGTGGTTTTTGAGACACATGAGAAGACCCTTCCCCAGTCACTCTGGCTGAGATGTTTTGGGCCGCGGTAGCCTTCCTCGCCTTTTTAAAGGCTTTCATGGAGTCATTATTCTTGGCCATCTCTGAAAAACAAAATCAACCATAGAAGTAGGTTACAAACTGGATAAGAGAAAGAAGCAAAAGTAACAAATAGAGGCAGAAATAGAGTCGGGTACCACACCCAACACACGTTCGGACTAGGGAAGGGTCCCCTAAAAACCTCTTAGTTGCAGATGGGAGGTTCCCTGAGATGAGGCGGATAATTTTGTACGCTTTTTGGCCATGGTTTAGTTGTTTTCTATGTCTATCTAGTATTTTTAGATATACTGTAGTTGTATTTTATAGTTTTTTAGTTAAAATCAATTTTCGTTTTCTGGACTTTACTATGAGTTCTGGTTGTGAGTTTTTCTGTTGATTTTCAGGTATTTTTCTGGGATGAGAATTGAGGACCTGGAGCAAAAATCTGATTCAGTGACGCTGAAAAGGACTGCAAGGATGCTATTGATGTAGTCTGACGCTCCTCTGCACTTGAAGCGCGGATTTTCTTGAGCTAAACAGACCAATTGGTGCGACTGCTCGTGAACGGCGTTGGAAAGTACGACATTCAAGGCTGTCTGTCAGCAATATATGATGAGTGCCATGACTTCTGCCAAGAATTGATGGCCCAAACCGGCGTTCAAAGTTAACCTCAGAAATCCCAGCGTTAAACGCCGAACTGACGGCACAAAATGGTGAGTTTAAACGGCCCAAACTGCCATAAAAAGCTGGCGTTTAACTCCAAAGAGGAGTGCTGCTACAGGCGAAAAATGGCATTCATGTGCTCAGTTGGGCCAAGCACACACCAAGTGGGCCGGGAGTGGACTTTTTATGTCTTTAACTACATCTCTGTCACACCCCTAGGCTAGCTAGTTCTCGTAGGACTTTTACAGTGATGTTTACTTTAAGAGAAATCTTCTGATCTTAGTGGAATTTTTTTGGATCTTTAGATCTTTTTATCATTGGGAGGCTGCGCCTCCACGGCCATGCACTGACCTTGTTTCTTGATGTATAGTTTCAATGGTTGGTAGTTTCTACAGCACATAGATAGAGGTTGCCGAGCTCTGCGTGTACCTCGAGTATTAATGCAATTACTATTGTTCTTCCTATTCAATTCCGCTTGTTCGTTGTTCCAAGATATCACGTTGTTGCTCTCAACGTTGATGAATGTGATTGATCCGTGCGACTCATGCATCATTTCTCACTGTATGAACGTGTGCCTGACAAGCGCAACCGTCCGTTCTACCTTGATTGATGTTTATTGGATTCTTTACCCGGAATCTTCGTGGAATATATGGCTAGAACTTGATGGGCGGCATTCAAGAGAGAATCTGGGAAGGTCTAAACCTTGTTCTAGTGGTAGTCTGAGTAGGATTCAATGATTGAATGACTGTGACGTGCTTCAAACTCCGCGAGGCGGGCGTTAGTGACAGACGAAAAAGGATCAATGGATCATGTATGATCTATTCCGCCTGATCGAGAAACCGACAGATGAATAGCACGTGGCGTGACAGGGGTGCGTTGAAGCATTTCCAGCTGAGTGGATGGGAGGGTAGCCACCTGACAACGGCGTGAACCCTTGCTTAAGCTTGCTCATGGAAAGGAGTAAGGAAGGATTTGGATAAGACATCAGGAAAGCAGAGAGACGGAAGGGAGCATCTTCATACCGCTTATCTGGAAATTCCTGACCAATGAATTGCATAAGTATCTCTATCTTTTGATCTTATGTTTTATTCGTCATTCACCATACCCATCGTTGAGTTTGCCTGACTAAGATTACAAGAGGTGACTATAGCCTTGCTTCTATCCAACAATCTCTGTGGGATCGACCCTTACTCATTGCGATAAGGTTGTATTTACGTTGGACGACCTCAGTAGCACGTCCTGCTAGTTAGTTGTGCGAAATGTGTAGGTGATCACAATTCGTGCACCAAGTTTTTGGCGCCGTTGCCCGGGAATTGTTCGAGGTATGGGACAACGATGGTTCATGCTTGTTGCTAGATTAGGTATTTTTTTTCTTATTCTTGATATTTCTTAATTTTCATTTTTTTTTTTATGTGATTTGTTGAACTCTGGCTGGCTCTGTGAAGCCATTTCTAATTCCATTGGACCGAGGTTTCAACTTAGGTCATCAGCAAGAGCGTTGTTGATTTCTATCAATCTTTGCTTTTTGGTGCAGTGATCTGCTAAGCTTGGCTGGCCATTGGCCATGCTAGTTCTTTGGACCGAAAGCTTTCCTTGAAAGCTTGGCTGGCTGTGAAACCATAGTCTAATTCTGGACCGGAGTCTTGGACTAAACATTGCATGATGATCTGGGAATGCTCATTAAGAATTTTTGATATCTTTTTTCACTTATTTTTAAGAAAAAAGCACAAAAGAAGTTTACAAGAGTCATAAAATCGCAAAATTTGTCTTGTTTGAGTCTAGGTGTCTCATGTTAAGTTTTTGGTGTCAATTGCATGCATTCGATTCATTGTGTCTTAGGTGATCTTCAAGATGACTTCTTGATGATTTCTTCTCTAGTATCTTTAAATTCTTTGTAACTTGAGTGTTTATGTGTGTCTCAGTGATGCATTACATTTATTAGTGTCAGTAAGTTATACAAACTGGTTAAGTTTGGTTTGTCCTTGCATGCAATTGTTTTATGTTGATTCTTGTTGCATTTGTGAATTTTGTTCTTATTATTCAAAATGCCAAAAAAATATTTTTAGATTTGTGTTCGTTTCTCAGTCATATACAGAGGAATTGAGAGATTCAGAACATATGTCAGAGGAATCTACACAGAAAAAAGGCTGGGGCGTTCAAAATACGGCCCAGTGGAAGAGGACAGATGTGCGGTTTAACCCAGCCTAGGGAACCTGGTTGGGCGTTTAACCCCAACCAAGGGTAGTAGTTTTGGGCATTAAACGCCAGATGGTGCACATTCTGGGCGGTTAACGCAGGTAGGTTCACAGGAGGGAAGCATTTTGGGTTTTCAAATTCTAATTTTTTTTGTTTTTCAAAATAGTTTTCAAAATCAAAATCTTGTATAGAAACGTTTCCAAATCATATTTCTCAGAATCACATCTTTTAAACTAATATATGCTTTCTATCATACCACTTTCGTTTTAAAAATAGTTGTCGAATTCAAATCTATTTTGATTCATAATTTCAAATTCTTTTTCAAAAAATTCACTGATTTCTTTCCCACTTTTTTTCATTATCATTTTTTTTTTATCTTTAAGTTTGTTTCAAAAAATGTTGTTCAAAAATCTCTTCTACGGTATAATTTTCGAAAATTACTTCCCTTCTTCTCAGCATCCTTGCTTATTTGTAATGGAACTTAAGACACTATTCTTATGCAAAAATTCGAACTCCATCTTCTGTTGATAAAGTTCGAATTTTCTAAGCTTTCTGCTTGCTTCTTTTCTTTTCCTCTGCACCTAAAAGGAATTCTCTTTACTGTGACATAGAGGATTCCACATTTTCTTGTTCCCTCCTTTTCTTTATGAGCAGAGCAAAGACAAAAGCATTCTTGTTGAGGTTGATCACTGAACCTGAAAGGACCTTGAAGAGAAGCTAAGAGAAGCTAAGCACAACTCTCTGTAGAGGACTTAAAAAATTTTGAAGAAGAAGAACATGGCAGCCGAAAAAACAACAATGCCAACAATGCAAGGAAGTGCTGGGTGACTACTGCACCACTTTCTTCTATGGAGAAGCATCTCTATCCCTGCCATTGGAGCAAACAACTTGAAGCTTAAGCTCAATTAGTTTTCTCTAATGCAACAGAACTGCAATTCCATGATTCCATTGGAAGATCCTCATCAGTTCTTACTTGAATCTTGCAGATCTGTGACACTGTCTAAGACCAATGGGGTTGATCCCGAGGTCATCAAACTTAGCTATTCCCTTTGCTGTAAGAGACAGAGCTAGAGACATGGTTGGACTCTACAACCTAAAGAAAGCCTGAACTCTTGGGAAAAGCTGGTCAATGCTTTCTTGGCCAAAATTCTTTCCACCTCAAAAATGAGTAAGCTTAGAGTGGAGTCCAAACCTTCAGACAGAAGGAAGGTGAATCCCTCTATGAAGCTTGGGAAAGATACAACAATTAATCAGAAAGGTGTCCTTCTGATCATGTTTCTAATAGGAGCATCATAGGTATTTCTATGATGGTCTGTCTGAACTGTCCAAGATGTCTTGGATCAGCTGCTGGAGGATCTCTCATCTGAAAAACGCCTACAGAAGCCAGAGCTGATTGAATGGTTCAAATAACCAATTTCATGTACACTTCTGAGAGAATCGTGTGATAATAGGGGCTCAGAAGAAGAGGAGTTCTTGAGATTACACTTCTGAATGCATATTGGCTCAGAATACAAATATTGACTCAACAAGTCAATATGATTCCTCAAAGTCTGTTGATGCAAAAGCACAGCGCTAAGACGCTCTCTTGAGAAGAGCTTATGACCTGAGAACTCTTCAATGGAAGAGGTGAATTACTGGAGGAAGCCCATGGAAACACCTATAATCCTTCATGGAGAAATCATCAAATTTTATGGGAACGATCAACAGAGACCTCAACAAGGTTTAACAAAATAATGGTGGAAGAAACAGGTTAGCAATAGCAAGACCTTTCCATCATCTTCTCAGCAACAGACAGAGTTCTAGCAGAAACTCTAACTTAGCACATGCTCTTGATTACAAAAAACCACTCAAGTTTCATGGCTGAATGCAAGGTCCTCCATTAAAAAT
>QBTX01002510.1:0-18852 GCA_003063285.2 Arachis monticola
AATGAGGGGTTTATATAGGAGTGTGGGTTGAGGGTAGGGTTCAGCCATATAAGTGTTGGGTTGGGGAGGGAAAATAGTATTAGAATTGAAGGTAGGTGGGGTTTATGGAAAGAAAGAGGATGGATGTAGTGTGAAGAGGTGATGGAAAGAGTGATTGAGTGATTGGTGAAGCGGTTTATTGAGGGAAGAGAGTTTATGAAAGAAATGGTGAAGAGGAGAGAAGGTAAGTTGAGGTAGGTGGGATCCTGTGAGGTCCACAGATCCCGAGGGATCCCTGGTTGGGCGTCACAGAATCAAGTGGGGCAAGACCTTAACATCCCTGCTCCAATTAGGCGTTGTGATTGTAAATGCCCTTCTGTTGATCAATCCTTGGCGTTTAACGCCAGATTGCTGCTTGTTTTCTGGCAGTTAAATGCCCAAAATTGTAGCTGTTTCGCGTTAACGCCAGGCAGATGTTGTTTCTAGTGTTTAAACGCCAGACTGTTCTCCTCCAGGGTGCTTGCTGTTTTCAATGCTGTTTTTAATTACACGAATAAACAAAAAGAAAATAAAAAGAATGATACAATAACATTGGGTTACCTATCCAACAAGCGCTTCTTTAATTGTCAATAGCTTGACAGTGGCGCTCATGGAGCCTCACAGATGTTCAGAGCATTGTTGGGACCGCCCAACACCAAACTACGAGTTTGACCTGTGGGGCTTTGGTTTGACTCTGTACTAAGAGAAGCCTTTTCATGCTTCCTCTCCATTTACAGAAGGAGATCCTTGAATCTTAAACACAAGGTTGTCATCATTCAGTTGAAGGACCACCTCTCCTCTGTTCACATCAATCACAGCTCTTGCTGGGCTAGAAAGGGTCTTCCAAAGATGAAGCATTCATCCTCATCCTTCCAGTGTTTAGGATTATGAAATTAGTAGGGTTGTAAAGGCCTTCAACTTTACTAACACGTCCTCTACTATTCCATAAGCCTGTTTTCTTAAGTTGTCTGCCATCTCGAATGAGGATTTTGGCACTCTGCACCTCTAGAATTCCCAAGTTTCCTATTACAGAAGTGGCATAATTATTCCTGACCCCAGGTCACACAGAGCCTTCTCAAAGGTATGAGTTGCTTATGGTACATGGTATTAAGATGCTAAAGATCCTGTTCTTTTGATATAGGTAATTTTTGCCTATCCAATGTATTTAGTTTCATTGTTTGAGCAAGGGAGTCATCTTCCCAAGAGGCTTTCATTACCAAATAATTTGGCCATTTCAGCTTCATGATAGCACCAATGTGGTACTTAGCAACTTGGTCTTCAAGTAATTTCTTCTATCTCTCTCAGAGGAAGAATACTCATCAGAGCCTCATGAAGTGCAGAAAGAGGTTCAATGAATCTCTATGGTCTCTAGATGTAAGCCGCAGGATTCCTTTGGGTCCTCAAAGGGATACTCCTTATTGGTCACTGGACGTCCCAGGACGTCTTCCTCACTAGGATTGTCGTCCTCCTCCTCCCTTGTAGGTTCGGCCATGTTGGTCATGGTTATTGGCTTGCACTCTCTCTTGGATTCTCTTCTGTTATTGCTGGCGAGAGTACTAGGAGGAGTTCAGTGATTTTCTTTTGCTTCAGCTGGCCCACTTGTTGCTCTAAATTTCTAATGGAGGACTTTGTTGCATTCATGAAACTAAGAGTGACCTTAGATAGATCAGATACTATATTGCTAAGCTAGAGGGGATTTGCTCAGAATTCTCTTCTGTTGCTGATGGAATATGGAAAAGGTTTTCTATTGCTAAACCTGTTCTTCCACCATTATTTATTAACAGCCTTGGTTGAGGCTTTTGTGATCCTTCCAGGAGAAAATTGGATGATTTCTCCATGAGGGGATTATGTGTTTCCATAGGGTTTACCTATGTAATTCACCTCTGCTATTGCAGGTTTCTCAAGATCATAAGCGTTCTTCTTACAGAAGATGCTCTTTAGTACTGTTGGATTATTCCTTAAAATCCATTCAGACTCTGAGAGATCATATTGGCTTGCTGACATCGAGTCAAGATATTTTTCTGAGCCAATATGGCATTCAGATAGTATCCAATTTCAAGAACTCCCTTTCCTCTGAGCCGTCCCATTATTCACAGGATTCCTTTCAAATGTGTACATGAACTGGTTATTATTTGCAACCCTGTCAATGAGTTCTTGAGCTTCTGCAGGCATTTTCTTTAGGTGAATGGATCCACCTACAGAATCGTCCAATGACATCTTAGATAATTCGACCAGTACCATCATAGAATATATCCAAGATGGTCAATTCTTAGAGCATGTTAGAATGACACTTTTTGGTCAGTTCCTTGTATTCTCTCCCAAGCTTCAAATAGAGGGAATTCACCTGTCTTTTGTCTGAAGGTTTGGATTCCACTCTAAGCTTACTAAGCTTTTTGAGGAGGAAAGAACTTGGCTAAGAAGCCGTAGAACCAAGCTTATCCCAAGGAGTTCAGGCTATCTTTAGTTGAGAGTCCAACCATTTTCTAGGCTCTGTGTCTCACAGCAAACGGGAAAAAGCATAAGCCTGTAGACCTCGGATCAACCCCATTGGTCTTGACAGTATCACAGATTGCAAGAATTCAGTTAAGAACTGAAAAGGATCTTCTGATGGAAGTCCATAAAACTTGCAATTCTGTTGCATCAGAGAAAACGTAATTGAGGTTTCACTCAAAATGTTGCTCCAATGGCAAGGGATTGAGCATGCTTCTTCCATCCGTTAAATTGGAATTTTGGTGTGTAGTAAAGTTACCAAGCACCCTCCTTGCATCTCCACCATCTTATTAGGTTCGGCCATGTCTCCTTCTTTTTCGAAAATTTTCTGTCAGATTATCTCCAGAGAGTTGTGCTGCTTTAGCTTCCCTCTTAGCTTCCTCTTCAGAGTCCTTTCAGGTTCCGGTTCAGCTTCAACAAGATTTCCTTATTCATTTTTCCTACTCATATGAAAAAAAGAAGAACACAAAAGAAAATATGGAATCCTCTATTTCACAGTATAAAGATTCCTTTATATCTGGAGTAGAAGGAGGAAGAATTAGAAAGAAAGGGGTAAGAGAAAAAAACTCGTAATTACCAAAGAGGAAGATTGTGTTCGAATTTTGGGTGGAAAGAGAAGTGTCAGTAGATGAATAATTAACATAAGGAGGAGATGAGATTGAAGAATTAAAATTAATTAAAATAAAATAAATAAAATAAATAATTTTTTGTTTTTAATTTAAAATCAAAGTTATAATTCAAAAATTAAAGAAAATTGAAATGAAATGAAATTTAAAGTATTAAAACATTAGTTAATTAAAAAGAAATTTTTGAAAAAGAGGAAGGGATTTTTCAAAAATAGAAAGACTAGAACTAGCGACTTCTAAGTAAGTATAGAAAAATTATATAATTTGATTTAAATAGTAAAACTTTTAAAAATCAAACAAAAAAGTCAAGTAGTTAATTGAAGAATATTGGAAATTCCAAATTTTGAAAAAGATACGAAAAATATTTTTTAAAAAAAAAAATAGAAAAAGATTTTTGAAATTGATTTTGAAAAAGATGTGATTGAAATTTATTTTGAAAAGAATTTGAAAAAGAAATTTAAAAAGATTTGATTTTTGAAAATTTAAAGTTGTATTACTTGACAACAAGAAACAAAAAATATGATTTTAAATAAAGGAATTGAACCTTTCTTAATAGGCAAGTAACAAACTTAAAATAATTTTGAATCAATCACATTAAATGTTTGCATTAATTCGAAAATATGAAATAGGAAATAAGAAAAAAGATTTTTGAAAATAAAATTTTGAAATTTTCAAAAACATTTAAGAAAAAAAATTGAAAAAGATTTGATTTATTAAAAAGATTTTTTTTTTTATTTTAGATTTTTAAATGAAAATTTGACTTGACTTCATAAGAAACAACTTAAATTTTAAAAAAAAAAGTTTTGAAAAAGTCAACTCAAATTTTCGAAAAATTTTAGAGAAACAGGAAAGATATATTTTTTTTATTTTGAATTTTTATGAGGAGACGAGAAAAACATAAAAAATGACACAAAGACATAAAAATTATGAATCAAAACAAACTAATGCATGCAAGAACACTTTGAATGTCAAGATGAACACCAAGACTTATTTTTGAAATTTTTAAGAAAAGAAAAACATGCAAAGACACCAAACTTAGAAATTTTCAATAATTAGAACTGTGAACTAAACAAATTGAAAATGCATATGGAAACAACAATAAATAGACACAAAACAAGAAAATATGAGATCAAACAAGAAGACTTACCAAGAACAAAACTTGAAATCATGAGTAGAATGCATTGCATGAATTTTCGAAAAGTGCAAGGAAAGAGATAAACATGCAATTGACACCAAACTTAAAAAATTGACACTAAACTCAAACAAGAAAAATAAAATTTGGTTTATTGATTTGTTAATTTTTTTTGGTTTTTTTCAAAAATTATTTGGAAAAACGAAAAAAAAAAGAATTTTGTATTTTTCGAAAATAAGAAATAAAAAGCTAAAAATTAAAATAAAAATGACCTAATCTGAGCAACAAGATGATACCCATCAGTTGTCAAAACTCGAACCATCCCCGGCAACGCGCCAAAAACTTGTAGTGCGCAGAAATCGTGACGGTCATATCCTTACGTAACGGCGCACCTTAAAAACTTTATACGCGTGTTCAAAATCTTAGTTCTTTGTCACAACTTCACCACTTACTAACCAGCCAGTGTACTGGTCGTCATCCAAGTTCAATAAACCTTACGTTGAGTAAGCGGTCGATCCCACAGAGATTGGTCGGCTTGAAGCAAAGCTATGGCACCTTGTAAATCTCAGGTCAGGCGATAATGATTATGGAAATAATAATTAAAGATAAAATAAAACGTAAAATAAGATAGAGATACTTATGTAATTCATTGGTAGAATTCCAAAATAAGCGTATGCAGATGCTTATTCCTCCTGAAACCCTCTGGCTTTCTTGTCTTCATCCAATCATCATACTCCTTTCTATGGCAGCTGTATGTTAGGCATCACCATTGTCAATGGCTACTATCATGATCCTCTCAGTGGAAAATGTGCGTCTAATGCGTTATCACTGCATGGCTAATCACCTGGTCCGTTCTCGATCATACTGGAATAGGATCCATTATCCTTTTGCGTCTTGTCACTACGCCCACACTCGCGAGTTTGAAAGCTCGTCACAGCCATTCCCTTCCCGTCCTACTCGGAATACCACAGACAAGGTTTAGACTTTCCGAACTCTCAAGAATGGCCGGCCATGGATTTCTAATTTATACCACGGAGACTTCTGATTAAGAAATCCCTGAGATATTCATTCAATCTAAGGATAGAACTGATTGCGTTGTCAGGAACGCGTTCATAGGTTGGGAATGATGATGACTGTCACGATCATCACATTCATATTGAAGCGCGAATTGAATATCTTAGAAATAGGAATTAAGCTTGAATTGAATAGAAAAACGATAGACTTTGTATTATATTCATGAGGAACAGCAGAGGCTCCACAACCTAATTCTATGGTGTGTAAAAACTCTACCGTGAAAATACATTAAGTGATAACTGGAGTCATTGATCTCGGCACCCAGAGGGGAACCGGCAGTGACCAAGTTCTTAAAAGATCAAAGATGTAATACAATAGTAAAAAGTCTCTGATTTAGCTAAACCCTAGTTAGCTAGGGTTTTAAGAAATGAGTAAATATGCAGAAATTCACTTCTGGGCCCACTTAGTGTGTGCTTGGGCTTGAGCATTGGAGCCTTTATACGTGGTAGAGCGCTTCTCATTGGAGATTGAATGCCATTTGCTAACCATGTTTTGGGTTTAACTCCACTTTGCAACCTGTTTGGCGTTTAACTCTAAAATGCAGCATTTGGTAACTGGGCGTTTGAACCCAGTTTCACGTCGTCTAAACTCAGGGCAAAAGTTATGGACTATTATATTATTTCTGACAAAAGCCCTGGATCGTTCTACTTTCATACGTCAATTAAGAGGTAGGACACCATTTGAGTTCTGGTAGCTCCAGAAAATCCACTTGTGAGTGCAGAGGAGGTCAGAATTGTCACAACAGCATCTGCAGTCCTTCTTCAACCTCTGAATTTGATTTTTGGTCAAACTTCAGCGAGCCATAACATGGCTTCCAGACCCCCAAACTTTTCAAAAAATTTTGAATAGAAAAACACACAAACTCATAGTAAAGTCCAGAAATGTGATTTTTATTTAAAAACTAATAAAAGTATACTAAAAACTAACTAAATCATACTGAAAACTATGTAAAAACAATGCCAAAAAGCGTATAAATTATCCGCTCATCACAGCCCTAACAACGACATTCTATGCAGCACAATTAAGTTAAGGTTCAGTCCTAAATTTGACACTTTCGGTCCTAAATCCTCATCTCCGTCATAAGCTATGAATAAATATGGCGTTTCAGTATCATACAATGCAATTAGAGTTTGATTACCAGTTTCGCAATTACGTTGGACCAGAGAATCATATCTAGCTGCATGCCGGTTCTTCATGTGTAGACAATCCCAGGACATATGCCCTGGTTTCTCGCACTTGTAACATACACCTAGTCCGACCCTGCATGGCTGGTCCAGGTGGTATTTTCCACACCTTTTGCAAGTCAAATCATCTGAATAAGTCATTGCCTACTTCTTTGTACCAATCCCCTGACAGTTGTCAGTCCTTCAGAAATCACTCCGGCCTTGTGAGTATTATGGTGCATGGCCACTCCTCTTGAAGTCTCGACCCCTCGATACAAAATCTCTATCATGATCTTTCTTGTAAAATTGACGACGGTCATCTTTTGCTACATCAGCCTTTCTTGAACATTCTTCCATAACCCTACTCTTGTTCACTAGCTCGGAGAAAATTCAGACCTCCAAAGGCCCCACAAAACTTATGATGTCAATCCATAATCCACCCTCATACTTAATGCATTTCCATTCTTCGTAATCCTCCGAAGCACCTTGACAGACCTTAGAAAATTGGTAGAGCTCCTCACACTTGCTGGTGTACTTTGCCATAGTCATTGAGCCTTGCTTTAGCTGCAACAGCTCTGACTCCTTCGCCACTCTAACAGAGTTTGGAAAGTGTTTCTTGTAAAATTCGACTCGAAAAGCATCCCAAGTTATCACAGCATTGCCTTGCTACAGTAGTGGTGCACGAAATTGAACTCGGCAAGTATCGCACAGATAGACCGGCAAGTGCACCGGATCGTCCAAGTAATACCTCAGGTGAGTGAGAGTCGAATCCCACAGAGATTGTCGGATTGAGCAAATAGTGGCTACCTTGTAGATCTTAGTCAAGCGATTAGAAAAGATGGTTGTTTGTTTAAAAACATAAAAAAAATAATAAAGAACTAAATACTAGGTTAAAGTGTAAGCAATGATAGAGATTCAGTTAAGGCTTCGGAGATGAGTATTCCTTCTGGGTTAACCTTTCTCACTGTCTACTCCAATAACGAATGATTCATTCAATGGCACCCGTAATTGACTAACTCATGTAGCATCCTCATCAAGTTAGCCTCTTCTAAGCCATAACAGTCTACCATATCCGAGCAACTCATGTAGCATCCTCATCAAGTTAACTCATGGCTTCCCACTACAGCCGAAGGTGAAGCACTAAGCAATCCACTCTCCTTCACAATCCTACTCAAAACGCTACAGACAAGGTTGGATCTTCCGGATCAGGAAATGCTACTTCTCAGACTCTAGCCTTAATGCCACAAAGACCTCAGTAACCCACAGTCAACGGGATTTTATGTCACTTTTCCAAAGTTGCCCAGGCACGCTCTTGGAATCCATAGTACACTCTCTAACTGTGGTTCAAGGCTATCCGGGTCAAGACTCACACAGAACCCATGTAGAACAAGGATGATTGTCACGGGTCATCCTCAATTCATGAGATGAAGAATGAAAGTGCACAAGAGAATGGAATCAAACGTGTATTAAAATAGAAATAGTAATATTATTAATCGATGAGAATTAGCAGAGCTCCTAACCCTAACTTAGGAGGTTTAGTTGCTCATACCTTACAAAAAAATAATAGTGTAATGTTCGAATGGGGAGGAAGAAGATCCTAAATAGGGGTGATCTCCTCCTTAAATACTAATCTAATAGCTAGGGTTTACAGAAATAAGATAAACTAGTCTTGTAGTACGAAAATCCACTTTCTGGGCCCACTTGGTGAGTGTTTGGACTGAGCTTAGGGTGAAGGCACGAGTTGGTACTCCCTTTGGGGCGTTGGATGCCAGCTTGGAACTCTCTTTTGGGTGTTGGGCGCCAGCTACTCCCTTTTTGGTGTCCAACGCCAAGAGTGGGGTTGGTAGCTGGCGTTGAACGCCATTTTTGGCCCTTCATTTCCAGAAAAAAGTATAAACTATTATATATTGCTGGAAATCCCTGGATGTTAGCTTTCCATATCCATTGAGAGCGCATAATTTGGACATCTATAGCTCCAAAAATTCTCCTTCAAGTGCATGGAGGTTAGAACCTGACAGCATCTGCAGTCCTTTCTCTGTCTCTGAATCAGAATTTTCCAAAGCTCCTCAATTTCAGCCAGAATTTACCTAAAATTATCATAAAACACAACAACTCAAAGTAGAATCCAAAAATATGAATTTTGCACTAAAAACTATTAAAACATAATAAAACTTAAACAAAACATAACTAAAACAATATGAAAATGATGCCAAAAAGCGTATAAAATATCCGCTCATCATAACACCAAACTTAAACTGTTGTTTGTCCCCAAGCAACCAAAAACAAAGTAAGATAAAAAGAAGAGAAAGATACAATGAATCTCAGAATTTTCAATGAAGCTCAGTTCCAATTGATGAACGGGGCTAATAACTATTTACTTCTGAATAGTTTAGGCATCTCACTATCCTTTGAAGCTCAGAAGCACTGGCATCTTTAGGAACTCAGAATCTGGATGATATCATTGACTCCCTTAGTTTAGCTCTTTTTTATTCTTGAACACAGCTTCTTTTTTAGTTTGGCCGTGACCTTAAGTGCTTTGTTTTCCCGTATTACCACCAGATATATAAACGCCACAGATATTTAACTGGGTGAACCCAATTGGATTGTGATTCAGCTTGACTAGAATTCCCAACCAGTGGTGTCCAGAGTTCTTAGGCACACTCTTTTGTTTTGGATCACGACTTTAACTGCTCAGTCTCAAGCTTTTCACTTGACACCTTTACACCACAAGCATTTAGTTAGGGGGGAGCTCGTTTGAACTTTTTAGGCTAATCTTTTGTTTCTTTTAGGCCCTCCTAACCATTGATGCTCAAAGCCTTGGACACTTGCTCTTGCCTTTTGGTTTAAAGAGCTATTGGCTTTTTCTTTTGCTTTTGTTTTTCTTTTTCTTTTTGCTGCTTTTTATTTCTTTTTCCTTTTGCTGCTTTTTCTTTCTTTTTCTTTTTGCTGCTTTTTCTTGCTTCAAGAATCAAATTTTTGAATTTTTTAGATCACCAATAATACTTCTCCTTTTTCATCATTCTTTCAAGAGCCAACATTCTTAACTCCAATATCAAATATGCATGTTAATTCATGCATTCAGAAAGATAAAAGTAATGCCACCACATCAAACAATTGGACTATTCTTATTATGTAACTCAAAATTATGCATCTTTGCTGCTTCTAAAAAAAATCAAAATTTTATTCATGTTTAATGGAATGATAAGAGGAATATTTTATACCTAATTGACAAGAAGTAAAAACTTAAAATCCTAATAGTGATCATGCAATTTTCAAATTAAAAGATAGAAATTAAAATACTAGAACGAGACTTAGGTAGATAGGATGGAACTCAACCACCTTAGTCATGGTGGTCATTCTTCTCTTCAGGGGATAATTTCTGATGCTTCATCTCTTCTAGTTCACGCCCCTGCTTCTCTTGTTCTTTAACTAGTTTACAAAGTATGATGGACTGGTCTTTTTGTTCCTCTCTTACACTATCCATATCAAAGTGCAGAGTCTTTCCTCTGACCATGGTACGCCAAGTATCGAACCCTTGTCCATCCCTCTTTTGCTTTTCTATCATCCCCAGATTTGCATAAAATTCATGGATCATCATTGTTCTAACGTTGGTTGTAGGGTTGGTCAGAGTTTTCCAACCCCTCATTCGAATCTGCTCATGGATCTCCGGGTACTCATCATTTTTAAATTCAAATTTGACTTCTGGGATCACTGTCTTCTTGCTCATTACCTTTTGGTAATGCTCCTCATGAAGCTTGGTATAGAACCTGTAAGGTTTGAAAGTAGCCGTTGGTGGGATAGCTTCTTTCTTGTTACTTGAAGTGGGTTTTCCACCTTTTGGTGCCATGAGAAGAGAAGGAAAGAAAAGCAATGCTTTTCCAACACCAAACTTAAAAGATTTGCTCGTCCCAAGCAAAAAGAGAAGAGGGGAAGAGGAATTCAAATGGAGGAGAGGGGTGAAGGGATATGTGGAGCGCAAGTGATAGAAGGAGGTGGGATTTTCGAAAATACAAGATAGGGTTCAAGATAAAAGATAGTAAAGATATGATTCAAGATCTTTTAAAAAGATAAAAGAAAGATAAGATTTAATATCTTTAAAGCATTAAAGATAGGAAAAAGATTTTAAATTTTAAGGAAAGATTTGAAAAAGATGTGAAATGTTTCGAGAGATTTTGAAAAGAATTGTAAAAGATTTGAAAAGATCTTTAAAATTTGAAGGATATGTAGAGAAATTGAATTTAAAAGATAATGGTTGAAAGGTTCTTGTTTAAAAAGAAGTGAATTAAAAATAATTGAAAAAAATAAGATTTAAAATGATAGGATGGAAGATTAAAAAGACAAGATTTAGAAAAGATACGGTTTCAAAAATGTCACCCTTCCTTACTCCCCTTTGGGCGTTGAACGCCCAGAATGGCTCGATTCTGGCGTTCAACGCCAGGCTGCACCTCTCCTTTGGGAGTTGAACGCCCAGCCCTTGTTCCCTGGCTGGCGTTCAATGCCTGGACTCTATCCTCCTTTGAGCATTGAACGCCCAGAACACCTGTTCTAGCGTTCAATGCCAAAAACTGTCTCCTTTATGGGCATTGAACGCCCAGTCCTCCCCTTGTCTGGCGTTCAACGCTAGCAAGGGGACTCCTCTAGGGTGTTCTGTTTTTTTCAGTTCTGAAGATTTCTGTCTCTATTCCAAGTACTGTACATGATCACAAACATTAAAAAGCAAAAGAAAACAACTATGAAGATAACTTAGTATAACTCAATAAGAAAATAAACAAAAAGAAAACAGAAATATACTAGTCATGGTTGGGTTGCTTCCCAACAAGCGCTTCTTTACCGTCATTAGCTGGACTTTAGTATTCATGTTAGCAGCAGGGTGGATTTCTCTTGCTCGACCTCGCCACCTAAGTAATGTTTCACCCTCTGGCCATTAACAGTAAATCTTTTATCAGAGTAATTACTCTGGAGCTCTATATGACCATAGGGTGACACATTAGTGATCAGGAAGGGTCCTGTCCAATGTGATTTGAGTTTTTTAGGGAAAAGCTTGAGTCTAGAATTCAGAAGTAGAATGGTTCAATGGGCTATAGAACTATCCGAGTTCGATCTAAAGTATGAAACTCGAACAACGATTAAAGCCCAGTGCCTGACCGACTTCATGGCAGAATACGCGGGAAATCAAGAGAAGGCCTCTACAGTGTGGGAGTTATATGTGGACGGCTCTTCCAATAAAGTCGGAAGCGGTGCAGGCATAATACTAGTCAACCATGAAGGAACCCAAATAGAAGTCTCCCTAAAATTTGAATTCCCGGTCTCCAACAATCAAGCAGAATATGAAGCCTTGATTGTCGGGTTGAGGCTAGCAGAAGAAGTCGGTGCAACCAAAGTAGTGGTCTTCAGTGACTCTCAAGTGGTGACTTCTCAAATCAACGGGGAGTACTAGGCTAAAGACCCAAATATGAAAAGGTATTTAGACAAAACTTTGAAGTACCTTAGGCGATTTTCAGGGACCGAGGTCAGACATATAACTCGGGACCTTAACAGCAGAGCAAACGCCCTCTCCAAGTTAGCAAGTACCAAGCCAGGGGAAATAACAGAAGCCTGATCCAGGAAACTCTTCAAGAGCCCTTTGTCATGAAAACAGAGGCCAAACAAGACGTCCTATAGGTATCTGGCTTGGACCTCGGGTGGATGACCCCATTAATCGAATACATAAAATTTGACATCCTACCCAAGGAGGAAAAAGAAGCCAAGAAAATTCGAAGGAAAGCACAAAGTTACACCTTGGTGAAAAATATCCTCTATAGAAGAGGAATATCCACACCATTGCTGAAGTGCGTCCAGACCTCAAAGACAACAGAAGTTTTAGAAGAGGTGCACAATGGCATCTGCGGAAATCATCTTGGAGCAAGGTCTCTAGCTAGAAAAGTTATCAGAGCTGGGTTTTACTGGCCGACCTTGCAGGAGGATGCTACCGACTTCGTGAAGAAATGTCAGCCATGCCAAATGCATGCTAACTTTTATGTCGCTCACCCCGAAGAGCTCATCAGCATAACTTCTCGTGGCCTTTTGCAAAACGGGGGCTGGACCTACTCGGATCTTTTCCCTAAGCACCTGGACAAGTAAAATACCTCATAGTAGGATTAGACTACTTCACGAAGTGGATTGAAGCAGAGTCCTTGACCACCATCATGGCTCAGAGAAGTCGGATGTTCCTCTACAAGAATATCATTACCAGGTATGGAATTTCCCATTCCATCACCACGGATAACGGTACCCAGTTCACTAACTCTACATTCAGAAACTTGGTAGCCAGTATGAATATCAAGCACCAGTTCACCTCGGTTGATCACCCACAAGCAAATGGGCAAGCTGAGGCAGCCAATAAAGTTATACTAGCTGGGTTAAAGAAAAGGCTTCAAGATGCAAAGGGGTATTGGGTCGAGGATCTCCCTCAAGTATTGTAAGCCTATCGAACTATACCTCAATCAGCTACTGGAGAAACACCCTTCTGACTTGCTTATGGCATAGAAGCCATGATACCAGTTCAAATCAATGAGCAAAGTCCAAGGGAGAGGTTCTATGATGAAGTCGACAATCTTAGGGCACACAGAGAAGACCTCGAATTACTCTTTGGTTTCTCTATCATCCTCTTATTGACTTTCACGTGTACCATGGGATAAACAACCTCTCCAAGTACCTTTGAAGCACCCACTTGAATCTTGGAATCCTCCCAAGTGGACCTTGCACCATTTATACCTTGAATTCCTGTGGTAACCAATACCCATTCCTTCAACATTTAACACTCCAAGAAGTACCTTAAGTTGGTGGTCCGTTTTCAAGAAAGCATATTGGTGTGGGCCTATGAAACTCATGGAAGAAATTGTTACCCATTCAAATTACCCTCGGTTTAGAGTCACTCACTTGGACTCTTGCATGAATGCTTCCACTTCTTGGATGTCTACCTCTTCCTCACCACTCTTTTCTAGCTCTTCCCTTTCTCTCTTAAACTTAAGAGGGGAAGGTTCCCCAAGATCATTGAGGGGGTAGACCAAGGTGGACAAGAAATCATTACTGATACAATCCACTTCTTGATCAAACTCCTCCAATTCTCTATTCACCTCTTCTGGTTCACTAGCATTACTTTCCTCCTCTTGTGACTCTTGTCCTAGCTCCTCTTCTTTCCCTTGAGACTCCATGTTCCCCTCCTCTCTACACTCCTTAGTTGATCCTCTGCTTTCTTCAAGGGGGATGTCTTGAGTGGTCGAGTATAGTGAGGCTAAGCGGTTGACCGCTTCGGCTATGGTAGCAATGAACTCTCCTTGCTTCTTTCGGAACCCTTCTTGGAAGAATTCTTGAAAGTCTTATTGTTCTTGGGGCAAGGGTTAGAGAACTTCACAATTTGATGGAATAGAAGGTTCAAAGGTTGGGAGAAAGGTTGTAAAGTTGGACGGTGCATTATGTGGGTGAAGGTATTGAGGTGGTGTGTAAGGATATGGTGGTTCATATGGTTGATGGTAAGGTATATAAGTATCTTGATTCCATGGAGGTGGAGGGTGTGGTACTTGAAGGTTTGGTGGTTGGGGGTCATGTAGGAGGTATCTTTCATATCTTTGGATTTAGTATTCACATAGGGGAGGGTTTGGCTCGTTGTAGTATAGAGGAGGTGTTTGCCATGAGTGTTGCTCATATGCAATTGGTTCCTCCCTAAATTGATTCTCCCACTCCATGAAGCAATCCCAACTTGAGTTCATCATACCCTACAAAATACTCACAACCAAGCTCCAAGCAACAAGGGTGATAGCTCATAAAGAAAGTAAAATGTAAAAACAAAAGACATTAACAAACAAGAAAAATAAACACCTAAGTATCAACAAAAGTAACCAAACAACCAAAAAGTAAGATATTTACACTATCAACATATTTACAACAACCAAAAGATAACATTCAATTGCGTCCTCGGCAACGGCGCAAAAAACTTGATAGAGAAAATTAATGTTGATCTAGAATTTCTGAAAATAATATCACTTCGTTGCAAGTATAGCTAAATCAACAACTAACTCTCAACATCAAAGTTTAGATATTCAAATACAAAATATAAACCGAGATCGAGAGTAATTCAACCTTGGGTCGTTCTCCCTTGGAATGCAATTGAAAGTGTTACTCTTCTGGTTGTGGAGGTAAAAAGGGGTTTTTGAATCAAAGAACTAAAGATTAAAGGAACTAAACAATAAAAGAACTAAGAGATGATCAAAATTAGTATAAATGCAAGTAAAAGGGAAACAAGATCAAAACTAGTGAAAATGCTATAAATGCATAGAAAGCCTTGACTTGAGAATGGGGATCTGAGGAATCCTATCATCGCCATGACCACAACTATGATAATTATGATGAGTCAATCACGCCTAATTAATCCCTAACATCAAGGAGTAGGTCAAGCAAGCACAATTGACCTTAATCCATAAGTCCTAGCTAACTTACCAAACTAGTTGATAAAAAGCTAGCGTCAGTGGAAACAAGAGTCAACTAACTGCCCAAGAATTACCACTAAATGTCGGACATCATGACTCTAGTATCCTAGGTACTCAAATCCCAAGCCAAGTTGGGAAAATCTACTCAAAATTCATAATTGACATTTTCACAAACACCTTGTGTACATAAAACCAAAACATAGAAATTTGCAAAGATAAGTAAAAGCTATAATCCAAAATCAAACTTGAAGTATAAAATGCTACAAACCCTAATTAAACCTAAGGAAATTTGAGAGAAAACGTAAACTAAACTACCCTAAAACTACTCCTAAAATGTATTCTTTCTCAAAGTTGAGCTCCCTTTGTTATGTGTTGTTGCTCCTTTATATAGCCCTTGATTTCAGCCTCTGATGGGATATTTCTGCGGAGAAACGAATTTCTCCAAAACAGCCAAATCTAACCGGCAAGTGCACCGGGTCGCATCAAGTAATAATAACTCACGGGAGTGAGGTCGATCCCACAGGGATTGAAGGATTGAGCAATTTTAGTTTGGTGGTTGATTTAGTCAAGCGAATCAAGATTTGGTTGAGAGATTTGTGATTTGCAAAATTTAAATTGCATAGAAAGTAAGGGGAATGGGTAATTGGCATGAAATTAAAGAGAACTGAAATTTAAAGTGCTGAATCTTAAAGAACAAGAAATTAAATGGCAGAAACTTAGAACGCAAGAAATGTAAATGGCTTGAATTGTAAAGGGAATTGGAAATTGGATTTGCAGAATTTAAACAAGGAAAAGTAAATTGCAACAAACAGAGAAGTAAAGGATGAATGGAATTAAACCGGATCTTAAAACAGGAATGTAAATGAGCTTGAAAGCAGTAAACAGGGAATGGGAAATGGGAAATCCAAAGCCACACTCAATTCATGCATACTAACCATTCACTTAAAGGGCTTGAGAAGCAAGACTTTTTGAGAATATGCAGGGGAATTTTCGCCTCCAATTTGAAAAGACACATATGGATCATGAACTTCAAGGCACAACAAGAAGGAGACAAAGGAATTGCAAACCATTAGGTTGTATTTATACTTAATCTCCTTAACTGTTGAAAGAAATGTTATTGACTTTGTGTCTTTGATAAAGGTTTACATCTATATCAAAAGTAGAATTTCTCTTGTAGATAAGTTAAACTTGTTATGTGTGTGCTTGCGTTGTTTACATTCACTTGAACAACAAATGCATGCTTTGGGTGGTCCCTTGCATTTTCAATTTCATAAAGGAATGTTTGAAGGTGAAGTGAGATAGTTCTCTGTTGAGTAAAAGTACATGGATAAAAGTTAAGTGTGTGGTGTGTGCTTGATTGTATAATAGCTCACTTTTAGTGAAAAGCTAACAACTTAGGAGTCTTTTTCTAAGTAGAAATGTGGGCCTATGCTCTGTTATGGAACTCAATCAAATAAATAATCCTTAGAGTAGAAAGAAAAAACAAAAAGAAATGAAAAAAGGAAAAAGAATAGCAAATGGGAATAGCAGAACAAAATGAAAACAAAAAGAAACAATGCTGGACACTAATAATGTAACCTATGAATATAGTGCCTGTCGGTGTATTTTTGTTGTTAGGAATCTGCTATGGATCTCATGATTAATGATATTTCTTTAGTGTAAGTTGCATTAACACATCGCGGTTTGACTTTGGGTATATGAGACTAAACCCGGGATTATCAGCTGAAAAGTCCACTATCCAGAGCAACCTAACTACAAAGGCATTTAGTAGCCCAAAGAGGTGCTGGGCGTCAATGTTCTAAGAAGGAATGTGAGCCAAGTGTCTATAGTGAATTAATGTGTCAAGTACAAAAGATAAATAGAAATGATCTTGCATCACATGAGCACTCAATAATAAAGCATAATGTAACAAAGATAATGGCAAGGATATATAACGAAGATGTATGAGTTCTTCAGCAGTATGAATTATGAAAGCTCTGAAAAGGTGTTCTTTAGGGATCTCTAAGAAGTCCATATAAGAGGTGGAGTGTGTACATATCCGAACGATAGACCCACAGATAATCTTACCATATGAACACTCTACTTAGCATGAACTAAGTTCTCTTCCGATTTTCAATTCTATTGCTTCTCTCAATTAACATCATTTCTTTGCTTTAAATAGAACAATGCAGCTATTGAATTTTTGTGGTGGTTGTGAATCACCAAAGTTCTTCATCTTAGCCTAGAGGTGTATTTTCAAACATAGGTACTTTTCATTTTGTTTCCATATAGAAATTATGCAATTTCTTGAACCATAAGCAAGCGAATTGGGTATGATTTTTCTGCTTCCTTTGATTTAATTCAACCATGTATGTGAATTCACTCCGTGCTATTTATCATAAGGTTTTTATGGCTATTATGAGCGAAGTCATGATTGTCACATATTAAGAAAGAATGAAATATCTCATGTATTTTGAGCAGTGAGGCTTTGATCGTGTTTGGTTTGATTAATGTATGGTGACAGAAAGCTTGGGAAAGTTAAGCAAAGAAGGAATGGACTAGGAGTGCACTACGAGGGACAAAAGTTTGGAGGGCAAAGTTTGCCCACCCCACCCCGCACCCCTCCCCCCCACCACCACCCCCCTCCCGCCCCCCCCCCACCCCTCCCCCGTACCCACTCCTCCTCTCCTCTACTCTCCTCAGACCTCACCTCCCCCTCTCCCTCCCAACCCGCCCCCTCTCCATCCCTCCCTCTCTCCCCTCCACTCCCCCTTCCCCCCTCCTCCCTCCCCCCTCCTTCCCCCACCCCCCCACCCGCCCTACTCTCACACGCCACCCCCCCCCCACCCTCCACCCCCCACCCCTCGCACAACTTGAGCAATCTTTATGGATTAATTGAAAATGAACCAGGAAGCAAAAGGTTGGAGCAAAAGTTAGCATCAAACTTTTGGCTAATTTTGGGCCAAAAAGTTGGTAGCAAAAGTTAGCCTCAAACTTTTTGGGGCTAAGTTTGGGCAAGAGTTTGCGCAACCAGTGTTAGCCCTAACATTTTTGTGTCTATACACGTTAGGCTGTCAATGAAAAGCACTATTTTTAACCTGGATGAGCAAATTAGTTTTTGGCTCCAACGTTAGCCCTAACTTTTTGGCTAACGTTTGGCCCTAGCACAATGAGTAATCGCATAAGGGGGAGGCCAAACGTTGGAAGCAAACGGTTAGAAAGACCCCTTAACTTTGGCCCCAACGTTGGTATCAGCAAGCAGGAGGTGGACATCGATTGAACAAATAGTCGGAGTCAAGTTAGCCCTCCAACTTTACTCCCAACTTTTTACTAAAGCTGTTCATGATTCCACCCCGGTTCAATTCGGTTCATCTCCAAACTCCAAGAGCAAATCAACCAAGGCCTCTTATCAACACCAATTCCATCAAGAAGAAAGAGCCAAATTGAAGGCTTGAAGACCATTTGAAAGAAAGTGTATATAAATAGCATAGGATTATAAAGATTTTAGGGGGTTATCATTTTAGAGTATTTTCATGAGAGCTTTCTTTTCGGTTTGATAGAGAGCTCACTTTTATTCTTTGTTTTTTTTTTTTTTAAAATTCTAAATAGAGAATAATGGGGAGGAGAATTGATCTCCTCTTATTCCTCTGTTCTTACCCAGACTCACTTTATTTTTATTTTTTATTTTTTTTCTTAGATCTGGTGGAAAGGTAGATTTTGAACTTCTGTTTCAATCTCAACCTTGGGATTGTTAATTCTCGCTGAATATGATCTCAGTTTTGGTTAATTGCTTCTTCATAACTTTCTCTGCAATTACATTTTCCTTTGCAATTGTTCTTGTTGAATCTAGGAAGGCATTGAATCTAGATTGGTTTTTCTAGTCTCTTGGGTACTGAGAATCGGAT
>QBTX01002511.1:0-18848 GCA_003063285.2 Arachis monticola
TTGGTTGGATTGTTGTCTATGGTGTGGTGCTTGATATTTGGTGTAGTTATTTTGGTTTTGGTTGGGGTGATTTTGGTTGGCTTGGTGGTTGGTGTTGTTATGATGGTATTGTGATGAAGATTGGTTGTTGTTGTAATGAGAAGAAGAGTTGTTCCATCTTTGGTTTTGATTGCTCCCTTGTGCATTATCCCTCCACCTTTGATGTTGATTACTACCATGAGGGTAGTTATTTTGGCCATGAGAAGGATAGGGCAGACGGTTGTTGTAATTCACATTGGCCATGAAAAGGGCATGTTCCTCTTGAATTTGATGACATTGATCGGTGTAATATGTGGTGCTAGAGCACAAACCACAAATCCTAGGAGGGCCTTCAAGTTGAGCAACTGGGGATGGGGCTTGGATGACTTGGATGGAGTATTATTCCTTTTGATCTTTTTGTATTTGCGTGAGGATAGTGATCATATCCCCAAGCACCTTGGTCAAGCTTGCTTCGGAAGGGGATGGTTCTACCACACCCTTGAGAGGATTACTTCTCACCCTTACATGTTGTGTAGCCTCGACAACATCATTTATCAATTTTCAAGCTTCTCCCTCCGTCTTGTTTTTTGAAAGGGAACCACCACTAGAAGCGGTGAACAATCTTCTATCTTCCACACAAAGACCTCCGGTGAAGTAACTAATGAGCAAGTGAGTGTTCAATCCATGGTGTGGACAAGATTCCAATAGCCTCTTGAACCGAGTCCAATATTCATATAAACTCTCTTGATCCCTTTGCATTATACCCGAGATCTCCTTTCGGACATAATCGATCTTCTCCGGTAGGAAGAATTTATCTAGAAACTCTCTTCTCAAGAAATCCCAATTGGTCACAATCTCATCTGGTAGCGAATAAAACCAGGTCTTTGCTTGTCCTTCAAGAGAGAAAGGAAAGGAAAAAAACCATAATAGCCAACTCATCGGCTCCAGGCCTTCGAGCCGTAGAACAAGCAACTTGAAAGTCTCTTAGATGTCGGATGGGGTCTTGACCCAGCAACCCATGATATTTAAGAAGTAGATGTATCAAGCTACTCTTCAACTCTAAGTTTGGATCAAGGTTGGGATACCTTGCTTGTAAAGGTTGAAGTATGATATCCGGAGATCCTTGCTCATGCAAAGTGATCCGTCGTGGCTCCGCCATGTATGGTTCACCTATAGGATGCAAAGATGTATTAGTAGTGCCAACAGAAGAATAGGAAGTAGCGGACTCCAAGTCACTCTCGGTACCGTCTAGTGATTCGGTATGTTCCTCAAGAGAGGCCAAAGTACTAGCCGTATAGTCCAACCACCGTCTAGCTTGCCGAGTATGTAACAAAGTTCTTTCAATCTCAGGGTCAAACTCGGCTAAGCTAGAATTTGGCTGAGACCGAGTCATCAAACTTGGGAGTCATAGTACACATACAAAAGAAATCTAAACTATTGCTAAGTATTGAAAGAAAGTAAACTATCGACAATATTCACAAATTTACATAACCAATATCAAGGCATATGTTGCAACCACTCCTCGACAACGACGCCAAAAATTTGATGGTTGCGGATTATGTCGGTATAGAATTTCTCAATAAAATCCTGTTGTAAGTATAGCTCTAACCAACAACAATCCTCAAATCAAATTTCGAAGGAATTGGTTGTCACAAGTTCAACCCTAATAAAAGTAACCGAAGTATTCAAACCTCGGGTCGTCTCACAAGGAATGGGTAAATATGTGCATCAACATTGGTTAGAATTCCGGGGTTGCAAGTCATGAGCAAGAAATTAAACTAGGAATCTTAACAAGCAAGTAATCTTGGAGTGCGAGAAACTAATTCAAACAACTAAAGCAAGATGTGAGCAATTCCAAATTAATAAGATAACATCCAATATAATTCTACTCTAAGACTAACCAAATAACTATGACTAATACAAGCAATTAGGATTTTTGGGATTTTCAAATATGAATAATAAAGCAACTCTTGGCTAGACATGGGAATTGGGGTCACTACCCTTGTATAATAACCATATCTTGACAACTATGAGGAACCAAACTCATTAAGTCTACTTCTATACTTGAAGTATGTTAAATGGTTTAGTCAACATCAACCCATAAGGTCCAACCTAGCTACTAATTGACTTAGTAGTAGGCTAGTGTCAATGGCTATCAAATTGACCACTAAGGGTTCCYAAATCATCAAAWYCATTAGACCCAATGACTCAAGTTTACCCAATTCCCTTAGCCTAGGCCAAGAGTAAAGAGAACTACTCCATAATCAAAGRAAACATTTCATCAAACACATGGTAAGCATTATTAAAAGACATATTCAAAGTGCAATTAAATTGAAATTAAGAAGTACCCACTAACAATTATCAACATACAATCACTCAAACAACACAATTAATCATGAAAATCATCAATATAACATTAGCAATCCAAGATTCACAAGATTCATGAAATGGGTATAAAATGACAATTGATAAGAAAACATAAAACTAACACAAGATCTAAACAAAATTATGCTAAGAAATTCAAATTAAACAATCAAAACTAGTAATTAACAAGATCCAATTCAGAATTCAACAAGGGAAGATCAAATTAAACTAGATCTAGAGAAGAACAAGGGTTTCTCTCTCTAGAATAACAAGAACCAAAAACTAGCTAAGAATTATGTCTAAGTGTAAAATGAATGATCCCCCCTTTCCCCTAGCATCCTTGGGTCTTTTCCATGCAGAACTAGCTTGAATTTGGGCCTCTTGAGCCTCAGAAATCGCCATGCACGATTTTCTTTAATGAGGTCACGTGCAGCTTGTCGCGCGTACGAACTATGCGTGCGTGCGCGCCGATTGCTTTTGTGATCCACACGTGCGCGCCATGTACGCGTGCGCGTCGGTGTGGATTTCCCTAATCTGCGCGGATGCATCGATCTTTGCGTGCCGCTTCCAATTGTCCACATCCATGCGTGCGTGCGAGGTGCGTGTGCGTGCCCATGCTGAAATTCCCAAAATCCAAATCTTCATGTTTCTTCCCCTTGTGCATGCTTTCTTTCTCTCTTCTAGGCCATCCTTGCCCTATAAATTCTGAAATCACTCAACAAATATGTCACGGCATCGAATGGTAATAAAAGAGAATCAAATTATAGCAATTTTAATGCAAAAGAAGCATGTTTTCCATCATGAAGCAATATTAGGAAGAGAACACAAAACCATGCAATTCTTGTGAATAAGTATGAAAAATATTGACAAAACCCCTCAAATTCTATACAATATAAACCACAAAATTGGGGTTTATCAAATCTCTCCACACTTAAACCAAGCATGTCCTCATGCTTAAAAATAAAAAGACCAAAGATCATGGTAAGAAAGGGTTCATGAAGTGCAAATTACCTAAATAAATGCATGCAACTAATGTAAAATCATCTATCTACTTGGTCAAGGGTAAATCTATCCTCCAAGAACATATATGAGCATACGAGGTGAAAATGATATGCAGTTCATAAATCCTACCAATTTGAACATTACTATGAAGTGCATATATCTTGCTAGATGAATGCTTGTGAAAGCTGGAAATAAGGAGTTGAGCATCGAACCCTCACCGGAAGTGTATCCGCTCTATTCGCTCGAGTGTATAGGGTTCCTCACTCAATCCTCTCTTAATCATGCTTTCCAAGATTTATCTTTCATCTAACAATCAACAATTACTTAATGCATGCTTACAAGTATCATGAGGTCTTATTCATGGGTTGTAATGGGGCTAGGGTGAAGGTAAGGATGTATATGGTCAAGTGAGCTTAAAATTTGAATCCTTGATTAACCTAAGATCCCACTAGACACATAGAACAACCTATACAACTATAATACAATACCTAGCTACCCATGGGTTTCACTTTTTGCATACTCATGCATTCTTTTCAATTCACATCCCATATGCATTGTTGTTATTACTTTGTCTTTGGGCATTTTTGTCTCCTTTTATTGCTTTCTCTTTTTTCCATATTTTGTTTCTTCTATATTTTTTTTATTTATTTTTCTTACATTCTCATATATACTCACACAAATTTTTTTTTCTTTTTGGTCCCCTTTTTTCTTGGGGTTTCATGTACCAAGGTTTCAATGCATATGGTTCAATCATTCAATACATAAGTATGTTCCCAAATCCTAGAATTTTCAATTACAACTACAATACACCTCTTTACATCTACCCAAGTTCCCAAGTACACCCTCCCTTTTGAATGATACACACCTCCACTTACCTAAACTAATCAAGGATCCAAATCCAGGGACATTTATTGTTTTTTGCTTAGGGTTGTTGATGCGCTCTATTTAAGAACAAAAAAGGTTTATCATGAGCTCAAAATTGGTTGGTAATGGTAGATAAAAGGGTTAAGGCCGTTTGGAAAAAGTGACTATTGAAATGATGGCCTCAATCATGTAAATACATTCATACACAAAGTAATGGACATACAAAATTAGACAAAGCAAGGATTACAATCATAGAGAGAGAGTAATGCACACAAGAATGGGGAATAGTGGTTAGAAGATATAACCGCACAATAGGCTCAAAACTCACATGCTTGTGTTCTTAGCTCAATCACTATGTTCCAAAATACACTCTTGAAGCAAGTTTACCGCAAAAAAATTCTTTTTTTCAAAATTGGTAGGGTACCCCAAAACACAGTTTCTTGGGGAAGAAGTCATTATTTTGACCAAGCAACTCAATAGAGACTAACAATCATGCAAGGAGTATTTACAAGCAAGACTAACTACACATGCAATGTACTAACTATTAAGCAAAAGATAAATCCATGGGTGTTGAAAGGAAGAGATTGTTACCCATGGAGATCGGTCAAACGACCTCCCCACACTTAGAATTTAGCACGGTCCTCCGTGCTACCAACAATGCACAAAGAACAGTCGGGACCAGAACCTTCACTATCCCCTTCATTAGAGCTCCCATCACTTGGGTTTGAGGTGGATGTGAATATTTTGGGTTTTTCCATGCTAGGGGTAACACAACGTAGAAGCTTCTTGATGTAAGTGTAACGGCATTAGTTGCACCGCTCATATCTATCAATCTTCTGGTGTAGATCTTTTATCCTTTGATGGGTGGATCTTTGCCGTGGTGATGATGATGAGGTGGAAGGAATAGTAGATGGGAGGGCTATGTCAAGGCTTGGGTTGTTCATAGGAAGATGTAAATATTTTCCGCTTGGGACCACATCGCCTTTAGCTGGAGTTATAGCCTTCGTGTCCATGGCTTCCCAAGGAACACCCGCAGTAGCAACTAAATTAGATACCAATGCTGGAAATGGCAAATTACCCCGGGCGTGGACTTGACCCATCGCTTGCTTGATAAGAAGCGGAATGTTCACCGTCTCTCCGTGAGAACACAGACCAAACAAGCAAGGCGAGTCTGCCGTGAAGGACGACTTTGTGGGTGCTAGGTAGCACTTAGTGGGATAGGATTTGGGCCCAAGCTCTAGCTTCTACAGTGAGGAAACATGCGTCAATGCACTTGGGCCTCATCTCGGAGTCGACCATGGGTCCAAATGTCTCTAGTTCAGCAATGACTCGGAAGATCGAGTCCCAATCAAATCCAAAGTCTCCTCGCTGACGTAAGACCTCATTGGTAGCCATCCATGGCCTTAGTACTGGTAAACATTAAGCACTTGCTGAATAGCTCTTCTGAAACTTGAGACTTACTTCCGGCGCACGATATACCGATTACAGAGAGGGAAGATGGTAGTTATGGTAGAATTCTACCACCCAAGGAGGTTGACCTCTTGTTTGGTTTTCTTTAGAAGAAACTTCCATTCCTCGCCGTTCAATGCGGGGTAGAATACAAGGAGAAACTTGTCCGGAGAGCTGAGTAGATGCTCAGCATGATAGTTCCTCTCAACCATGGCGGGAAACACAAGTTCACAGAAGCGGTTGGGGAATCTTGAAGAATTCTTTGCCGGTGTTGCTCTTCTCTTTTCATCAATAGGAGCGGGTGCCTGATGACAAGTCATCTTAGCCAGTTTCACTAGCCTTTTTCTTTGTTTTCAACTGAATTTATGCACTTTCTTGGCAAAAGCAAGCCAATTGGGTAGATTTTTCATTGTTTCCTTTGATTAAATCAACCATGTATGATCATGCTATTTCATGAGGTTTTATGCTATAATTGTCACATATTATGAAAGAATAAATATCTCATGATTTTGGCATAAGCCTTTGATGTGTTTGGTGATTAATGAATAGGTGAAGAAAGCTTGGAGAAAGGTTGAACAAGAAGGAATGGCTAGGAGGAAGAGAGAACAAAAAGTTTGAGCAAAATTTGCCTCAAACTTTAGCTCAAACTTTTGGATTAATGAAAATGAACTAGAAGCAAAAAAGGGACCAAAAGTAGGCCCTAACTTTTTGGGCTAACTTTTGGCAAAAGCTGGAGCAAAGTTTAGCCCCTAACGTTTTGGCTAACTTTTGGGCAAAAGCTGGAGCAAAAATTTAGCCCCTAACTTTTTTGGCTAACTTTTGCATGAAAAACACTCCCTGGATGAGCAAAAGTTTGCGCCAACATTAGCCCCTACTTTTTGTGCTAACGTTGGCACATGAAAAACACTCCTGGGCTAGCAAAAGTTTGCGCTAACGTTAGCCCCTAACTTTTTGGCTAACATTGGCGCCATGAATAAGCAAGGGGAGGCCAACGTTGAGCAAAGTTGACCATTGACCCTAACTTTTGCCCCAACGTGGTATCAGCAAGAGAAGGGTGCTGATGTGAAAAGTTGGAGCAAAAGTTAGCCCCTAACTTTACTCCAACTTTTACTCAAGCTTTCATGATTCCAACCCGGTTCATTCGGTTCTTCCCCAAACTCCAAGAGCAATCAAACAAGGACTCTCTCAACCCAATTCATCAAGAGCAAAGCCCAATTTGAAGCTTGAAGAGACCATTGAAGAACGTGTATAAATAGCATAGATTTAAGTTTTTCGCTTCCCTTTTTAGTTTTTCAGAATAGCTTTCTTTGAGTTTTGCTTAAAGCTCACTTTTATTTTTCTTAGCATTGTTGTTAATTGAAGAGAAATTTGGGAGAGAATTGATATCTCTCTTCTTCCTTGTTTTACCAGCACTCTTTACTTTTCTTGTCTTGGATTTTGGTGGAGAAATTGAAGAAATTTTGTTTCAATCTCACCTTGGATCCTGTTTAATTTTCTGCTTAATTGAATTTCAGTTTTCAGTTACTTGCTGCTTCATCTACTTTCCTGCAATTTACAATCGCCTTTGCAATTGTTCTTGTGTGGATCTAGGAAGGCATTGAGATCTTAGACTTGGTTTTTAGTCTCTTGGTCCTGAGATCTAATTCCAATTTTACATCCTCTGTTTACTGCTTTTTCATGCTCATTTACTTTTCTGTTAGATCCGATTCAATCCAAGTCTTCTTTATTTTCTCTGTTTGTTGCAATTTACATTTCCTTGTTTAATTTCGCAACTCCAACTTCCCCATTCCCTTTACAATCAAGCCATTTACATTTCTTGCACTTTAAGATTTTGCAATTAATTTTTTTTTTTTTTTTTTTTTTTTTTTTTTTCATTTAATTTCTTGTTCTTTAAGATTCAGCACTTTAATTCCTGTTCTTTTAATTTCATGCCAATTACCCATTCCCTTTACTTTCTATGCAATTTAAATCTGCAAATTCACAATCCTCAACAAATCTGATTCGCTTGACTAAATCAACCACTAAACCAAAAATTGCTCAATCCTTCAATCCCTGATGGGATCGACCGCACTCCCGTGAGTTATTATTACTTGATGCGACCCGGTGCACTTGCCGGTTAAGTTGGGTGTTTTGGAGAAATTCGGTTTTCACACGAAAATATCCCATCAAGTTTTTGGCGCCGTGCCGGGGATTGATTAGATTGACAATGATTAAAGTGAGGTGTTAATCATAGATCAAGCACTTTTTCTTTTTCTGTCCTTATTAATTTTCAATAACCCACTAACTGTTTGAATATTTGCTTAAGCTAACTAAAACTTCATTCTAGCAATAGATTGAAGTGTCACTGTGTGTGTGTTTTATGTTCTGCTTGTATGTCAGGTACAAGAAGAAATACACCCATCTTCAGAAGGAGAGATGATGAAGAAAGAATGGTAATATGAAGTAGCTGAAAATAATATAAAAAAAAAATAATTGTTGGAGAGAGGAATCAGAAGAAGAATCCAAGATATGGAGGACATTCAACCAAATCCACCAGGTGGAGCAGACAACAACAATAACAATCCACCCCAGAGGAGAGTTTTAGCTTCCTATACTTTTGCAAATCCTAGACATTGTGGAAGTAGCATCTTAACTCCAAATGTCAATGCAAACAATTTTGAACTAAAGCCACAAACTCATCACTTTTGGTTCAAAACAATTGCTCTTTTGTGGGGGACCACTTGAAGATCTGAACCAACACCTATCCACCTTCTTGAGGATTTGTAACACATGTTAAAACTAATGGTGTGCCTCCTGACAGCTACAAGCTATTGCTTATTCCCATTTTCTCTCAGAGACAAGCCACTCAATTGGAATCCTTCCAAGAGACAGCATCAACAATTGGGATGATCTTGGTAACCAAGTTCCTTGCCAAAATTTTACCCACCTCAAAGGATCATAAGGTTGAAGACTGAGTACAAACATTTACACAAATGGAGGCTGAACCACATCCTATGAGGCATGGGAGGTACAAGGCTCTAATAAGAAATGTCCTCCTGAAATGTTCACTGGGGATAAGCTGCAGAATTTTATGAGGGCTTAACATTGAAATCTCAAGAATCTTTGGATCATTCAGCTGGGAGTTCCTTGCAACTCATGAAAAATGCAGAGGAAGCTCAAAATCTCATTTGATATGGTGCTAACAACCAATATTTCTTTGCTCATCAAAAAACTGCCAACCATCACAAAGAAGAGGAGTAATGGAGCTAGAAGGAGTGGACTCAATCTTGGCTCAAAACAAGATGGATGCAGCAGCAAATTCAACAAACAACTTGAACAAAATGCCAAGAGGATTGATAGTCTCCAAGTTCAGCAGTTAACACTAGCCAACCATCAACCACATGGGGACAAAATGAAGAAAAAACTCAAAGAAGAAACAACAACAAGAGACAAGTACAGTATATCCACAACCAAGGACCAAATGAAGTGTATGGTGATACATATAATCCATCCTAGAAGAACCACCCAAACCTCAGATTGGGAGATAATCATACCCAAAAAAAACCAAAAAAAAAAACTCAAACCAAAACAACCCAAGAAGCAACCAAAACCACAACCAGCAGCAGGACTAACCAAAACCCCTACAGAAAACCTCCAAACAACTACCCCAACCCCACACCAGTACCAATCTAATAACCAACCCACCAACCAAAATGCCTACCAATCCCACACCCACATCTCATAAAACCCACCTCAGTATCACCTGAAGCCCAAAGACATCACTAACTTGGAGCGCCGTGATAGACAAAATGTTGAAACCAGGATAATGACAACCAAGAATCATGAAGCCTTCCTGAAGAGCCTAGAGAGGCAAATAGGGCAAATCTCCAAGCAGATTTCTTTGAGAGACCTTCAAGCTCACTGCCGAGTGACACAATCCCAAATCCTAGGAAGAATGCAAAGGCTAATACAATTAGGAGTGGGAGAACGTTATGAGCAACAATGACACGTACTAAGAAGCAAGTAGAGAGCAGCAAAAGACCAATAGAAGAGGAACAGCCAACACACACAGAGGAAGCCAATGAGTGATGATGCAATGGCAAGCAAGGAAGCTTCAAAACAAAACTCAAGCAAAGAGGAAACAATCAAAAATTCCAAAAAAAGGAATGAAGCAGTTGAAGAGCCAACCAAGAATCAAAAGCAACAAGGCAGAGAAAAACTTTGTACCTCCAACTCCATATCCCAGAGTTCAACAAAGAAACCAAGACCAGCATTTCACAAGTCCTTGAGACTTTCAAAAAGCTGGAAATAATATTCCTTTGCTGAAGCACTTGAGAAAATGCCTCTGTATGCCAAGTTTTGAAGGAGCTATCAACAAGAAAAGAAGTTGGCTTGAGAAGGAAAACCATTTACTCACCGAGGAATGCAGTGCTATATTCAAAGGGGCATTCCACCAAAACTCAAGGATCAGGAAGCTTTGTAGTCTCATGCACCATTGGCCAGAAAATTCTAACAAAGCTTCTCTGTGACCTTGATGCCAGACATCAACTTAATGCTCTCTCAATGATGAGGAAAAACTGCTATAGAAGAGCTTAAACCCACCAGGATGTCATTGGTCATGGCTGACAGATCAATCAAAACACCCACTGGAATTGTGGAAAAATCTGTTGGTAAAGGTTGGGGAGTTTATTTTCCCAGCAGATTTGTGATTTTGGATACTGAAGAGAAGAAAACAAATTCAATCATTTTTGGGAAGGCCATTCTAGCCACAGCAAGAGCCACTATTGATGTAGAAAAAAGGAGAAATGATCTTCAGGGGTCCACAATGAACAAAATGGTCATAAACGTCTTCAAGTCAATGCAACACATTCCTGAGCAAGAGGATTATGTGAGAGTGGACATGATAGAAGAGTTTGGTGGAAGAAATGCTGAAGAAAGTACTCAAGAGCAAGAAGGAAATCAAGGGGCAACAGATGAACAAGTAGCTGAGACTTCCATTGAGCAAGATGAAAAACAAGACAAGAAGGAAGAAGTTCGAAAACAAGAACTGAAACCATTACCCCACCCATCTCAAATATGCATTCCTTGGCACATCGAGAGGGCTTCCCAGTAATCATTAATTCATCCCTGACAAAGAAGGAAGAAGAGAACTTCTTGATGTACTCAAAGCTCACAAAGATGCTTTAGGATGGACCATTGATGACCTGAAGGGAATCAGCCTGCAGTGTGTATGCATAAGATCCTCTTGAAGATAATCCAAACCAGTTGTTCAACCACAAAGAAGGCTAAATCCACAATAAAGGAAGTTGTCCAGAAGGAAGTAATGAAGTGTGGGAATCAGGGATAATCTTCCCAATATCTGACAGCCCATGGGTAAGCCCGGTTCAAGTTGTACCCAAAAGAAAGGAGGAATGACAGTCATCCACTAATGAGAAGAATGAGTTGATCTCTACTAGAACAGTGACTGGGTGGAGGATGTGGCATGAACTATAAAGATTGAATGAATATGCCACCAGGAAGGACCATTTTTCCTCTCCCATTATTGGATCAGATGCTGGAAAGGTTAGCTGCCATGCCTATTATGCTTTTTGGACGGATATTCTGGTATATCAAATCGTGGTGGACCCCAAGACCAAGAGGAAACTGCCTTACAATGTCCATTTTGGAGTCTTTGCATACCGGAGGATGCCCTTTGGGCTCTGCAACGCCCCTGCCACACTTTCAAGGTGTATGCTCTCCATTTTCTCTGATTTGGTCGAAAAATTTTAGAAGTCTTCATGGATGACTTCTCTATTTTTGGTGATAATTCAATGCTTGCCTAAACCATTTAACCCTTGTTTTGAACACGGTGCCAAGAAACTAATTTAGTTTTTGAACTGGGAGAAATGCCATTTATACGTAAAGGATTGTTCTTGGCCATAAAGTTTCAAGAAAAGGGATAGAGGTTGATAAGCAAAGTTGAAATCATAGAAAAACTCCCTCCACCAATTAATGTGAAAATCTGTTAGAAGTTTCTTGGGCATGCCGGATTTTACAGAAGGTTTATCAAGGATTTTTCAAAATAGTAACCTTTGATATTCTGTAATGGCTTTGTAAACCTTTTGTTTTTGATGAAAAAACTGCCAGCAAACCTTTGAAACTTTAAAAAACAAACTCACAGTTAGCACCTAATCCATCACACCTCCAAAATTGGGAGATTAACCCTTTTAAACCAATGATGATGATGCAAGTTGGACCTCGCAATTAAGCGTCTGTACTTGGGCAAAAGAGAGAAACTTATGCATCATTGTCATATTATTATGGCAAGTTAAAAGTGTTGCACATGATGGCTCCAAAAAATTACACACAACGGAGAAAGGATTTGCTAGCTTTATATTATGCTTTTGATAAATTCAGCATCCTACTTTGAATAGATCCAAAGTTAGTGGTTATCACTGACCATGCTGCAATCTAGTAAGTATTTGATGTCAAAAGAGGATGCCTAAACCAAGACTTAATCCAGGTGGATATTTCTCTTAACAGAGTTTACATGCATGGAGTAAGAGACAGGAAGGGCACTTGAAAAACCAGGGGTGCCTGACCATTTGTCGAGGCCTACCACATGAAACAATCAACAACATCTCAGCACCCCATTGAGCGAAAGCTTCGCCAGATTGGCACCTTTTGCAAATCAGCAAGCCACCTTGGTTTGCTGACATAGCAAACTACCAATGCTGGTCGAAGAAAGATACCTCAAGACTTTTCTAAGCAACAAGTGAAGAAGCGTTAATCAGATACGAGGGAAAAAATTTTTATGGATGATAACCCTATCCTGTTCAAGAGCATTTCTGATGGAGTAATGAGAAAGTGTGTCCCTGGAGGAGTTTGAATATGAGGATAGTCCTGTGGCACATTGGCCATGCTTCAGCTTATAGGTGGACACTTTTGGGCCCAGAGATAGACACGCTGAAAAGATATCGCACGAGCGGCTTTATTGGCCAACTATCTTCAAAGGATGCCTAAGAATATGTTCACCAATGTAATGAATGCCAGAAAGCAGGGAATTAAACAAGAAGGATGAGGTGCCTCTAAAATTTATCATCTTGAAACTGACATTATAATTTGCATACTATGGGGAATCTAGATTTCATGAGGCCCTTCCCCCTCCTATCTTTCAGATATAATCTTCAGTCGCATTGGAGATTTCTCAAAAGGTCGTGAAGCCATAGCTACACAACCTACCGTTGATATCGCAACAGGTTGTTCCTCCAAATTCATTAAAAAGCACATTTTCACAAGATATTTGAGTCCCAAGAGTCTTGTCAGTATGGTGGAAGCTCACTTTGTGCAACAAACAGATGACTAAGCTCCTCCCCACAATATGGAGAATCCATAAAAGTGGCTACACCATTACCACCATCAACTAATGGCCAGCATGAACTAGCAAATAGGGAATTAAAGAAGACCTCTAGAGAAAACAGTGGGAAGCAAACAAGAAAGAATTGGCTAGAAGCTAGAAATGCATTTATGGGCATATAAGGGAATAGGCTTTCAAAACTACCTATTGGCAAGTTACCCTTTCACTACTATCTGTACTATGGCCAAATCCTGCCACCTCCCTGTGAGCACTCAACACAGACAGCGTTTTGGGCACTAACACACTCCTCTACTTCATTCATCCACTACTGCCACGGAGAAACAAGTTTTACAACTAAATGGATTTAGTATGAATTCAGGATAGAAGCTTATGAGAGTGCTAAGATATACAAGAGAAAGAGCTAAATGTGAAAAAATTGACAAAAACATAATATCACAAAGAAGAATTCACAAGGCCAGCGCGACAAGAGAGGCTGCATGATTATAATTCCAAGGCTTAAGATTTTCCCCTGGAAACTAAGTCAAAGTGGACTGCGATCCATACTTGGTGACAAAGTTCTTCCTGATGGGAGCAAGCCTTAGAACTGCTAATGAAGCAACAAAGAATCAATTTCACACAAATGGTCACAGTAGCAAGCATGTACTTGAGAGAGGATAATGGAAAGGAAAAGAGGTCAGATCCTACAACCATTCTTGAAAGGAATTGAAGGATTTCAAGCTAGGTGACAATAAAAAGAGCGCTTTGTTGGCAGCACCCAACCTGACGGAGTTTTTCTTCATAGCTTTCAATAAACATCGCTGAATAATTATGATTTTTCAAGCTAGGTTTTTTGTTGCTATTATCAACCAAAAACAACTTAAGAAGAGATGGAGATTCTAAGTTTGGTGTTCCACCAAAACCTCATTCAAAAGCACATTCTAACTTCCTGCACATTGTTAGCTCCAAGCAATCAAAACAGTATTATTCAACCACTTAACATGCTTTCTAGCCTTTAAACTCATAACCTTTAGCAAGGACAAAATTTTGCACCTAGAGTTAACTGCTGTATCCAGAAGACACGTGCAAGGAACTTAAGTTTTGTGTCCCCACACCAAATTAAATCCACCAAGCCACCTCAATTCCATGCCCATACTAACTGGTCATCTAAGGGTCTTGAGAAGCAAAAAGCAACTTTTGAGGAAGTATGCAGAGGAATTCACCACCCATTTGAAGATCATATGCACTCATAACTCAAAAAGGGCACAAACAGAAGGAAGACAAAAGGAACTGCAAAACCAATATGGTTTTAATCTAATTTTTTTTTATTAAATCTACTGGGTTTGAATAAGTTATTGGTGTTTTGTTACAAGTTTCATCTAATCAAGTAGAAATCACTCTTAAAATAAGTAAGTTAGTTATGTGTGTGCTTGTGTGTTTACTTTCACTGAACAAAAAGCATGCTTTGTCCCTCTGCATTTTTCACTTCAATAAAAGAAATGTCTTGAATGGTGAAGTGAAATAGTTCTCTGTTGAGATAAGAAGTAAAATAAAATAAGTTGTTGGTATGCGGTGTGATTGTTATAATAGCTCACCTTTAAATGAATTAAGAACACTAGGATGTCTCTCCCTTAAGTAGAAAGTAGCTACTTCTATGAATCTCAATCGACAATAAAATATTGAAAAAAAAATTAGAAGAAAAACAAAAAGAAAAGAAAAAAAAAGGCAAACAAAATAATTGAAAAAAACAAAAAAGACAAAGCTGACCCCAATAGTTGAACCTTGAGATATATGCCTGTGTGTGTCTTTGTACTAGATCTGCTTGGATTATTAAACTCTTTGGAGTGCATCAACACACTCTGATGACTGAGTTAACTAACCGGGTATTCATCAGCTGAAAGTCCACATACTCAGAGCAACCTAACTACAAGGCATTTTAGCAGCCCCAAAGAAGTGCTGAGCATTCAATGTCTATAAGAAGAATCTTAAGCCAACAGGTCTATGGTGAGATACATGTTCAAGTATAATTGGAAAAGTAAATAACATGCCTACCACATGAACACTCAATTTAAAGCTATTGGAACAAAATAATAGCGCAAGGATAAAGGAATAATGAGAGGTATAGCAGTATGAAACTTATGAAGGCTGAAGGATGGCTTTCTAGGCTAGAAATCAATAAGAGGTGAGTGTGCTGCATATCCACATAAACCCCAGACGTCACCAATAACCACTCATATCTGAACTCCATTACATCAATTTCAATTCTTTCTGTCTACAATAAATTCATTTCTTGCTTTAGGGACAAGCAACATTTTAAGTGAGTGTCTGTGATGACAAGTCATCTACTAAGCCTAGTTTCACTAGCCTTTTTTCTTTTGTTTTTCAACAATTTGACCTATTACATTGTGCAAACAGCAAAGCCAATGGTAGATTTTCAATAGTTTCCTTTTGATTTACATTCAAACCATGTATGGAATTCATTTAATTTTCATCTGAGGTTTTGATGCTCCATAATTGTCACAATATTATGAAAATATGGAATCATCTCTGAATTTGAGTATAGCACTTTTGACTGTGTTTGTTGATTACATGATAGGTAAAAAGCTTGGAGAAAGGTTGATACAGAAGAATGCTAGGAGGAAGAGAACCAAAAAGTTTGAGCAAAAAGTTTGCCTCAAACTTTAGCTCACAACTTTTGATTTAATGAAAATTGCACCAAGCCAGGAATGCAAAAAAAGGCTGGAGCAAAAAGTTTAGCCCTAACTTTTTGGCTAACTTTTGGGCAAAAGTGGAGCCAAAAGAGTTAAGCCCCTAACTTTGGTGGTTAACATTTTTGGCAAATCGAAAAACAACACCCCTGAGTGCAGCAAAAAGTTGCCAACGTTAGCCCCTAACTTTTTGGTTAACGTCTGGCACTGAAAAACACTCCCTGGCTAGCAAAGTTTGCGCCAACTTTAGCCCCCTAAACTTTAATGGCTAACCGTTTGGCGCCATGACATAAGCCTTATAAGGGGGAGGCCACACGTTGAGTGCAAAAGTTTAAGACCCCTAACTTTACTGCCCTAACGTTGGCTATCAAGCAAGGAAGGGCTGATAGATTGAAAAGTTGGGCTTTTGGAAAAAAAAGACCCTAACTTTTTTTTTTACTCCACTCACTTTTTACTCAAGCTTTCATGATTCCAACCCGTTTCCAATTCGGTTCTCCCCAAACTCCAAGAGCAATCTAACCAGCTCTCTCCAACCCAATTCATTCATACGAGAAAGGCCCAATTGAAGCTGAGAACCATTGAAAACGATGTATAAATAGATGCATAGGATTTTAAGTATTTCCAGAGAGCTATCCCTTTTGTTTTTCAGAATAGCTTCTATTTTGAGTTTTGCTTAAAGCTCACTTTTATTTTTCTTAGCATTTGTTGTTATATTGAAGAGAAATTTGGGAGGAAGAATTGATCTCTCTTCTTTCCTTGTTCTTGCCCAGCACTCTTTACTTTCTTGTCTTGGATTTTGCGGTGGAGAATTGAAGAAATTCTGTTTCAATCTCACCTTTGGATCCTGTTTTAATTTCTGCTAATTGAATTTCAGTTTCGGGTTACTTGCTTTTCTTCTATCTACTTTCCTTGTTAATTTACAACCCCTTTGCAATTTTCTTGTGGATCTAGGAAGGCATTAGATCTAGACTTGGTTTTCTAGTCTCTTGGGTCCTGAGATCTAAATTCCCCAATTTTACATCCTCTGTTTACTGCTTTTCATGCTCATTTACTTTTCTGTTTAGATCCGATTCAATCCAAGTCTTCTTCTATTTCTCTGTTTGTTTGCAATTTACATTTCCTTGTTTTTAATTTCTTGCAACTCCAACTCCCCATTCCCTTTACAATTCAAAGCCATTACACTTTCTTGCCACTTTAAGATTTTTGCATTTACATTTCTTGCTTTCTAAGTTTTCTGCCATTTAATTTCTTGTTTCTTTAAGATTCAGACACTTTAATTCCTTTCTCCTTTAATTTCATGCCAATTACCCATTCTCTTTACTTTCTATGCAATTTTAAAATCTGCAAATCACAAATCCTCTCAACCAAATCTTGATTCGCTTGACTAAATCAACCACTAAACTAAAATTTCTCAATCCTTCAATCCCCTGTGAGAATCGGACCTCACTCCCGTGAGTTATTATTACTTGATGCAGCCCTGGTTGCACTTGCCGTGTTAAGTTTGGGTGTTTTGGAAAAAATTCGTTTTTCCACGAAAAATATCCCATCAGTGCCTTCGCCCTTTTTGAAATAGGGGTTTGGCTCCTAATGAAGAGTGCGCCTTAGAGTTTGACTTTGGGGTGCCCTCTTTGCGGGTGGTTTCCTGAAGCTTTCTCCTTGCCTTTCTGGTGGCCCATCCTGAAAAAGGAGGGAAAGAGGAAAGGCATTAAACCAAAGAAATTATCTCAAAAAAGAAAAACATGCAAGTGAAAGGTAGCTGCCCAAAAAATAGTGCAACAAGGTGATCATAGAACATGGGTCACAACACTTGGCATGAGATGCAAGAGGAGTAAAGCATGCAATAATGGCATGAGAAGAATAATCTCAAGCATCCATAACAAAGAACAAGTCATGTTCAATGAGTATCTAATTAGCAAGCATACATTTTAAGCAAGCAAAGTGGACTCAATGCATTTAGAAGAAAGCAAGTGAGTAAGGAGGAAGCACCAAATTGAAAATACATGCATTAAAATAAACCAAAATGGCATTCGTGCATTTCCTCGAACACTGGCGTGCAATTACCAAGCAATGAGCAATTATGAGATACTCAAACCAATTGAATCCCAAAATGAAATATCAATCGTCAACATAACATCAACTTACTGACAAAGAAGATAATGAGAGATAACAAAGAAGATCTATTAAAGCAATTTTACAAACCCAAATTCAACATCCATGGAAAAGCAAGGAAAAGGAAGGTAAACAAACAGAAAGTAAGTAGTATAAATCATGCAACTAAAGAGAAAATAGTGAATCAAACAAGAAACATCTAAACTAGAAAAGAGATTAGCAAAGGAAAGTAATTGATGAGACATAGAAAGAAGTAGAACCTGAGAAGTGTAAAAGAATCAAGGTGTAATTTTCTCTTCTGTAAATATTAAAAGAGATAGAAGAGATAGTAGTGCCACCGGGAAGTGATGGTGGTCGCCGGTGAGTAAGCCGGAGACGATGGTTGGTGGGTTGTAAAGAGGAAGAAGAGAAGGGAATGATTATAGCAAAAAAATAGAAGAAAGAAAAACAAGAAAGAAGGTGGGAGAAGGGATAGAAACAGGGCGCGCCAGCTTTAAAACTGGTTCGTGCAACTTGACAACCGCGCGCGCACACGTGCGCTGCGCGCGTCGGTGAGGCTGTTGCGAGGGACGCATACGCACGTCCAGGGCGCGTACGCATCAAGGGCGCGTACGCGTGAAGTCAGTTGGGCTTCTGGCATAGAGTTGGCACAAAGTAGGCCTAACCTCGGTTATTTGTACCAGGGTTGGCATGCAGCACAGGTCGCGCGGACGTGCACCTGCGCGGAGCATGCTGGCTTGGCGACCGGCGCAGATGCGCCAAGTACGCTTGCGCGTCAGTGCGGGCACAGACTAGGCACAAATTGTGGCACAACTCTCTGGTTTTTGTACCAGGGAGTTCATATTGCACAACCGACGCGCGCTCGCACAGTGCGCTGGCGCGTCGATGGCCAAGTTGCAAAGGGCGCGCAGGGCGGCATGCACACTGGCGCGTGGGGTGCCTAACATGAAGTGGGCAAAAAGTGGGCATAAGTCTCGAGGTTTTGACGTAAGGAGTATGAAATCACCACCGGCGCGCCGCGC
>QBTX01002512.1:0-18836 GCA_003063285.2 Arachis monticola
TGAAAGATGTGAGATGTCAGGCACCACCCCTGTAATTGCATTCCATCCCAAATCCAAGACTTGTAAGGGTTTATGAGCACAACGAGAATACTCTCGAATATATTCATTGAACTCCCCTGTCAAGTTGTTCTTGGATAGGTCAAGGTATGCCAAATTACAACTATGAAACAAGGATAGAGGTATTTGGCCTTTGAACTCGTTATTTTCAAGATTTAACTCCTCAAGGGAGCTCAATTTGTCCCCGAATGTTTCTGGAATGGTTCCTGATAAAAGATTATCTATTCTTTCTCAGATAACAAGATACTACTGGGAATTCATTTTAACCATGGAAATAATGAAGTATGCATCCCTTTAAAGAGTTTGTAAGAGATATCCCACGAAGAAAGACAAAGAAGTGGAGAAATTAGCAGGGAATGCAAGTGAAATGGAGTGACACGGAATCCAACAAGATTGCATACACTTCAAGTCTAAATTTGAAGGATGAGAAAAGACATTATACTAACTTATCCCTTAGTTAGTTTGATAAAAAATTATAAAATTTATCCATATAAAAAATTCATGCAAAATTCTCAATGAAGTCAATGTAAAGTGCACAATGTATACTTGAATCAAGATGTAGTGGGAAAATATCTAACAAAAACTTGCTTATTTCTTAGAAATGCATGAAACCTACAATAAAAACAGTAAAGAAAAAGGGTCAGTGAAACTTGGCCAAAATGCCTGGCATCACCTGCATGCACAAGCACATGGTTAGGGACACTTTGATCGCACCTTTAGGCCAGGATTTTATGCCCTTAGGCCCTCCATCCATTGATGCTCAAAGCTTGGATCCTTTCATCCTTGGCCTTTTGGTTTTAAGGGCTATTGGGCTTTTTCTGCTTGTCTCTTCTTTTTCTCTTTTTTTTTGATTTGTTCTTTTACTGCTTTCTCTTTCAAGAATTATTCTATGATTTTCAAGATTATCAACAACATTTCATTTTTTCATCATTCTTTTCAGAGCCAATAATTTAACATTCATAAACTTCACTGATCAAAATTTAGCATTGTCAAGCATTCATTCAGAGGAATAAAAAGTATGTTCACCAATATAAATAGATTTGAATTTCTTATTAAGACTTCGAAAATAAAATTGCTTCCTTATTCTAAAATCTACTATTCTATTCATGTTTAATGATGATGGAAAAATAAATTATAGCTTACTTGGGGATGAAATTAAAAAACGAAAAATAATTATTTATGTAAGAATTCTATGACTGCTAAAAATAGATTTCTAATAGCAAGTTATACAAGTTTAAAATTTAGACTCACAAACCTTTTATTTTGTGGGTAGGATGCTCCTTCATAGTCTGTGGGGTGATTGGCCTTCAAGAGAGTAGCTTCTAGCGCTTCAAGCTCCTGCAGTTCCGCCCTTGCTTTCTATCCCTAAGAAGCTTCAGGAGATGCTATTTTGATTTGTTGTTTTCTTTCATTTGTCCATAGCTTTGCAGCTCTGGTATAGATGCTTCTAAGCGGTTCTAGTAGTCAATCTATGTGAGATTTCTAGGATTTTTTTGGAATTTGCACCCATTTTCCTTTTGAATGGGGAATGTCTTGACATTTGCTTCCATTGATTTTTTGTGATTGGGAGATCAACTGAGATATACTTATCTACTCCAATTCTTACTCCAGCATTTTTACATAGCAGAGAAATCTAAACTTGGGTAAGGCCAATTTGTCTTCAGTGGAATTCTTTATTGCAATTGTATAAAGCTCAAAAGCAATCAGAATGATAACTTCCACCTTGTTTCCATCAAGTTAATGGGATCATCACTTTCTCTTTTAACAGTGACCTTAGAGCGGTTGCTGGTGGGTAGTATAGAATGCCCAATAAAATCCACCGCCTCTAGGCAATTGGTTTGAGATCCCCTCTCTTGAGTTGAATTGGGACATTCTTTCTGTTGGTTACCCACTTAGCTCCAGGGATGCAGTATGTCCTCTAAACTTGGGTCCAACACTTATCTTGATTCAAATTCTCCTGTTAAAGGATTTCGGTCATCTTGCAGTTGATGCATTGAAGATCCTACTCTTATGCTGTCCATGTGTAAAAGTAGATATCCTCACCTCTGACCATAGTTTCGAAGGTTATAAGGCAGTTCCAGACATTCTACTGTTTATCTGTTATTGCACAGATTTGAGAAGAATTCCTGAACGCATGTTCTTCCAACCTTCTTGTCTCAGGATTAGCTAGGATTTCCCAGCCTTATTGAATCTGTTCTGTGATCTCCGGATATTCATCGTCTTTCAGATCAAATTTAATCTTCCGGGATCACTGACCTCAGACCCATTATTTTCTGTAATAATGGTCCCCATGTTCTTGATAAGAACTCTTCGTCTTCCATGTGGTTTGAAATATTTCTCTTTCTTGCCTCTTAGGTGGTTTATTTCCTTAGGAACCACTTGATCTTGGTGAGTCTTGGCTTCAGTGTCAAGAAAAGCACTATCCAAACTTAAGGGTTTTTGCCTTGTCTCAAGCAAAAGAAAGGAAAGAGACGAAGAAGAGAAGGAGAGAACAATTTCAATGGTGGAGGAGATGGGATGGCCAAATGTCATTTTTAAAAGGGAGAAGGGTGGGTTCGAAAAAAATTTAAACACATATGATAGAAGATATGATTTGTAAAAAGATAGTTATGATATGCAAAAGATGTATTTTTAAAATTGAAAAGATAAGTAGAGGATTTGAAAATAAATCTATTTTTGAGATATTAAAAATAAGTTGAAAAAGATTTGAAAAAGAATTTAAAAAGATATATGAGTTTTGGAAAAGATTTGAAAAGAAAAATTAAAAGATATTTTGTTTTAAGGAAATAGAAAAAAAGATTTTTTTAGGATTAAGAAATTTTTGAAATTGAAATTGAAAGATGAAAGATAAAAAAAAAAAAAAAAAAGGAAAGAAATATTAAAATTTGAAAAAAAACTTGAGTTGGGAACGAGAAGAACCTCCTCCCCTCCATGTTCCTGGCATTAAACGCCCAGGAGTAGCATGTTTTGGGCGTTTAACCGCCCAATTGCTGCCTGTTTTAGGCGTTTAAATCGCAGCCAGGGTACCTGGCGGCGTTTAAACGCTAGTTTTCCTTCCTTACGGGGCGTTAAAACGCCAACTAGGTACCCTGGCTGGCATTTAAACGCCAGTTTTTCCTTCCTTACTGGGCGTTTTTCTAAACACCCAAAATGTGCAAGTCTGGAGTTAAATGCCCAGAATGGCACCCATTCTGGCGTTTACGCCCAAAATGCTCCTTTCTGGCATTTTTCTGCTAGTGAGCATCTTTTCTTGTTCTCCGCTCTAAATTATTTTGTAACTCTGTGAACTCCTGTAGTGGAAGATAAATTTTGTATCAAACTCTTATAATTATTATTTAAAAAAAAATAAATATCCTTAACCAATGGCTGGGTTGCCTCCAACAAGCGCTTCTTTATTGTCTTTAGCTGGACCTCACTTGATGTTAATTTAGTTTCAGTTTTGAGACTCTTGCTCAATATTGCTTTCAAGATAGTACTTGACTCTTTGTCCATTAACACTGAATCTTTTGTCAGAATCAATATCCTGAACTCACATACCCATATGGTGACACAACTGTAATCTATATGGTCCCTTCCACTGGATTTTAATTTCCCAGGGAATAGTTTAGAGTCTAGAGTTAATAATAGGACTTTTTGTCCCGGTTCAAACACTTCTGGATGACAATTTCTTGTCATGCCACCTTTTTGCTTTCTCACTTGTAAATTTTTGCATTTTCGAAGCATTGAACTGAATTCTCTCTAGCTCATTCAACTGAGCAATCTTTTCTCTCCAGCTAATTTAGCATCAGGTTTAGGAATCTGGTTGCCCAGTAGGCTTTTATTCCAGTTCACGGGCAGATGACAGGCTTTGCCATACACCAAGTTAGTATGGAGAAGTTCTTATAGGAGTCTTGAATGCGTTTCTGTATGCCCACAGAACATCATCCAAGCTTTTTGCCCAATCTTTTCTACAGGCCATTACAGTCCATTCTAGGTTCTTTTTAGTTCTCTATTAGAGAACCTCAGCTTGCCCGTTTGTCTGTGGATGATATGGGTTGCTACCTTGTGGCTAATTCCATACCGGACCAAAGCAGAGGAAAGCTATTTTTTGCAGAAATGAGTGCCTCCATCACTAATTAGTGCTCTGGAGACACCAAATCTACTGAAGATGTGTTTCTGGAGGAACTTTAGCACTGTTTTAGTATCATTAGGGGTGTTGCAATTGCCTCTACCCATTTAGATACATAGTCCAAAACAGCTACCAGAATATAAGTTGTTTGAGTATGAAGGTGGGAAAGGCCCCATGAAGTCAATACCCCATACGTCAAACAGTTCAATCTCTAAGATCCCTTGCTGAGGCATGGCGTAACCATGAGGCAGATTACCAGCTCTCTGGCAACGTCACAGTTCTGTACAACTCTCGGGATCTTTATAGAGAGTAGCCCAGTAGAAGCCGCATTGTAGGACTTTGTGGCTGTCGACTCACTTCCACAAAGTCCTCCATATTGTGATCCATGGCAGTGCCAAAGGATCCTCTGCGCTTCTTCTCTAGGCACAAACTACAATCTATTTGTTGAATCTTAAAGAGATATGGTTCATTCCACAAGTTAGTACTTTGCTCAAAATTATTTTTTCGTTTGCTGCCTGCTGTACTCCTTGGGTATGAACCTTGCAGCCTTATAGTTCTGCAAACCATTGTACTTCCTGAATGGCAAAGAGTTCTCATTCGGAAAGGTTTCAGAGATCTCAGTGATGGGAGAGACTCCCCTTCTACTGGTTCTATCCGGGACAGGTGATATGCTACTTAGTTTTCTGTCCCTTTTCCTGTCTCTTATTTCTATATCAAACTCTTGGCAGAAGCAACACCCACCTTATGAGCCTGAGTTTGAATCCTGCTTTGTTAGTAAGTATTTATAGAGCCAGATGTCGTGACACAATACTTTTGATCTACTAATATGATCTGAACTTGTCAATGGTATAAACCACTTACAAGCAATCCTTTTTGTGGTTGTGTAATTCTTCATGCATCATTTAGGGCACGGCTGGCATATAAATGAAATGCAGAAGTTTGTCATGTCTCTGCCCCAAATCTGCACAATGAATGGTCACTGGCATCACACATCAGTTCGAATGTTAATTCCAGTTTGGTGCAGAAATGACTGGTGTTGTAACCAGCTTAGCTTTCAGGGTCTTAAACGCCTGCAGACACTCTGTGTCAAATATAAATGGCGTGTTAGCAGCTAGCAGATTACTTAGAGGTTTTGCAATTTTTGAAAATCCTTTATAAACCTCCTATAGAAATCTTGCATGCCCCAGAAAGTTCTGATTGCCTTAACATTGCAGGTGGTGGTAATTTTTTCAATTCCCTCTACCTTAACTTGATCCACCCCTATTCCCTTGTTTGAAATTTTGTGTCCAAGGGCAATTCCTTCAGTCACCATAAAGTGACATTTCTCCCAGTTTAAAACTAGGTTAGTCTCTTGGCACCTTTTCAGAACAAGTGTTAGATTATCAAGAAGGAGCTGAATGAGTCTCCATATACTGAGAAGTCATCCATGAAGACTTCCAGAAATTTTTCCACCATGTCAGAAGAAATAAGAGAAGCATTTCTGAAAGGTTTCAGGTGTATTACACATACCAAATGGCATCCTTCTGTAGGAAAAATACCCAGATGGACATGTGAATGATGTTTCTCTTGATCCTGGGGATCTACTGCAATTTGGTTGTGCCTGAATAGCCATCCAAAAAGCAGTAATTTAGTCATGACCTGCTAGTCTTTCTAGATCTTGGTCTATGACTGGTAAAAAAATGATCCTTTCTGGTGGCTGTATTGGCTTCTATAGTCAATACACATGCGCACCCTATAACTGTTCTTGTAGGAACAGTTTATTCTTTTCATTATGCACTAACTGTCATTCCTCCTTTTGGGGACGACTTGGACAGGGTCCACCCAAGGACTATCAAAATAGGATAAATAATCCCAACTTTTAGTAGTTTAGTGACCTCTTCTACACCACTTCTTTCATGGCTGGATTTAGCCCTTTGGGTTGTACACTGGCTTGACGCATTTATCCCTAAGAGGAATCTTGTGCATACATCTGGCTGGGCTAATGCCCTTAAGATCACTTATGGACCACCCAAGAGCTGTCTTGTGTGTCCAGCACTTGAATCAGTGCCTCCTCTCCTGTGACTTTAAGGTAGAGTTTATGATCACAGAAAAGTGTTGTCTTTCTCCCAGAAATGCATATTTCAGGGATGGTGGTAGTGGTTTGAGCTCGAGTTTGGGGTGCTTTTCCTCTAATTGAGGAATTTTCAGAGGTTCCTTTTGTTTCCTCTGGCTCCTCCAGATCACCGTAAACATCTTAAATATGTCCTCTAGCTCTGATTCGAGACTCTTATCATATTAACTTCTTCTACCAGAGAGTTAAATAGATCACTTTCATGCAGTCTTTTGGTGTGTCTGGATACTACATAGCTTTGACAGCATTCAACTTAAACTCATCCTCATCGACTCTCAGGGTCACTTCCCCTTTTGGAAATCAATGAGAGTGCGTCCAGTTGCTAGGAAAGGTCTTCTAGAATGAAGTTGCACTCTTGTGCTCTCTATTTCCAGCACTACAAAGTCAGTGGAAAAGGCAAATGGCCCAACCTTGACAATCATGTCCTTAATTATGCCTGATGGGATTTTTAATGGAGGCCATCAGCAAGTTGAAGATAGATCCGGGTTGGTCTGATCTCTTCGGTCAAACCAAGCTTTCTGATATTGGATGCAGGGATTAGGTTGATATTTGCCCAAGATCACTGACGTTAGGATTTTGGCTAGTAAAGAATTTTATAAAAATAGTCGCGTTGTAGATATAGATTCTAAACCAACAGAAATCCCTTCGTGCAACGTTTTGGTTGTCACAAGTAACAAACCCCTAAATAAATTGATAACCGAGGTATTTAAACCTCGGGTCGTCTTCTCAAGGAACTCAGGGAAGTATGTTCTTATTATTGGTTATGGAGATTGTAAATTTGGGGTTCAAGAATGAGGAGTGAATATGGAATTAATTTAAATAGCAATTAGAATAAATAAATACGTAAAGCAACTTTGCAAGGATGAAAAAAAATTGGAAGTCTAGACTTTGTTATTCTTAGCAATAATAATGAAAGTTGAATCTCATTCCAATTAGTTAACCTTTGGCTAAAGCAAAGGAAAGTCAAGGGACTAATTATTTGACCTTCGAATCCTATTTATTCCTAAGAAAAGTTTGGGATTATTGAAGTTCAGTTCAATTAGCAAAGATAACAATTATCAATTATGTTGAGCTAAGATACTCCTAAGTTATTGATTTCTAACCAAGACAAAAAGGGAAAAGTAAATTAATTAATAATGAAAATAAATTGAATAAAATTAAAACCGAAAATTATATATCGAATACCTCAAATCATATTAAATAAAAAATGTCAATTCTAACATGGACAATATCATCAGCCAATTGGGCAACATCAATCAAACACAAAATAAAAATATCATAGTAAATAAAAGTAGAAGAGAAACATAAATTATTGAACCTGATGAAGATGAAATAATCCTGAAGTGATTAAACGAAATCCCTAAATCCTTTAAGAGGAATCCTAATCCTAATCTAACTAAGAAGAGAGGAGAGAACCTCTCTCTCTAAAAACTACATCTAAAACCAAAATTATGAATTATGAGAAGCATGATCTGAAGTCCCTGCAAGTTCCCTGAACTTAATTTGTGTTCTTGGGCCGAAAACTGGGTTAAATGCGGCCAGAATCTCTGCCAGCGACTTTTGTAATTCTACAGATCGCGCACGTCAGCGATCGCGTCATCATGCGGACGCGTCATTCGGTTTTTTCCTGCCACGCGTTCGCGTCGTCCACGCTTCCGCGTCACTTGTGCTTTTCCGATCTGCGCGGTCGCGTGAGCCATGCGACGCGCTTCACTCTGATTTCTTCTATTTCACGCGGTCGCGTGACTTTTCGCTGGTCATTCCTCAATTCCTTGTATTCCTTCCATCTTTGCACACTTCTTCTTCATTCTCTAAGCCATTCCTACCCTATGAAGCCTGAAACACTTAACTCACAGATCAAGGCATCGATGGTAAATAAGAGAGGATTAAGATTAGCTAAATATAGACCAAAGAAGCATGTTTTTCAATCATGTAATAATTTTAGGAAGAAGGAATATACACAATTCACTAGAATATAAAAAAAAAAGACCATGATAAAACCACATAATTAAACACATGTATAACATAAAATAGTGGTTTATCAACCTCCCATACTTAAACATTAGCATGTCCACATGCTAAACTCAAGGAGACCAAATAAATGAGTGGGACAGGCAAGACTCATGCAATGCAACCTATGATGTGAATGCAACTACATGCTAAATGATTCTACCACTTGGTGAAAAAGTAAATAAATCTTTCAAGAATAAATATGAACTGGCTTTTACTAATTCAAATCACAAAATACAATATAAATACTAATAAAAAAAAAAAAAAAAAAAAAAAAAATAAAAAGAATTAAGCACTGAACCCTTACTGGTAGTGTATATCATTCTAACTCTTAAGTGTCAGGGTCAATTATCTCAATTCTCTACTAATCTGCTTTCTCTAGCTTGCTCTTCATCTAACAATCAACAAAAATTTAATGCACCAATACACAAATAAAGAGGTCTTTTAAGGGTTGTAATGGGGTTAGGTCAAGGTAGGATTGTATTTGGCCAAGTGGACTAAAATCTGAATCCTTGATTAACATAAACTTTCCACCTAACTCAAGGCAATCCATTTAATTAAAATGCAAAATTTTTTTTTTTTTGTTTAAAACATATTTATGCATCCTAAAATTGAGTTTAGTATATATGCATTGATACCAACACTTACTTTGGGGCATTTTATCCCTTTTATTACTTGCTTTTTTTTATTCTTCTCAATGCATATGTTTAAGGTTTTGAATGCATAAACATATTCTAACTTTTTCATATTTTCACACAGTCTAACATACTCAATTCCAAACAAAATGTTTCAAACCCACTTTTCCCACACTTAATTTCATGAGCATCTCACTAGTCTAAGCAAATCAAGGTACTCAAATTAGGGACATTATTGTTTTCGCTTAGAGTTAGTGATGAGCTAAAGTAAAGAACAAGGGGTAAAATAGGCTCAACATGGTTTGCAAAGGATAATAAAAGGTAAGGCATAAGGGTATGTAAGCTCAGTGAAACAAGGCTTCAATCAATAAGTGCATGCATACATCAAAATAATGGAAATATAGAATTAAGCAAGAAAAAGATCACAATTTTAGAGAGAAAAACACACACCAAAAATAAAATATTGGTTGATAAAATGGCAACCAATCAAATAGGCTCAAAATCTCACTGGTTTTGTGTGTTCGAGCTCTAAACTATGTTCCAAAATAACATTTCTTCAACAAGTTTTTCAAATAGAAATTTTTAATTTTCAATTTAAATTAGTGAAATAAAAATAAAGTCTTGAAAGAAATTTCTATATTTCCATTATTTGATGTATGCATGCACTTATATGATTGAAGCCTTGTTTCACTGAGCTTACATACCCTTATGGCCTTACCTTTTATTATCCTTTGCAAACCCATGTTGAGCCTATTTTACCCCTTGTTCTTTACTTTAGCTCATCACTAACTCTAAGCGGAAAACAATAATGTCCCTAATTTGAGTCCTTGATTTGCTTAGACTAGTGAGAATGCTCATGAATTAAGTGTGGGAAAAAGTGGGTTTGGAAACATTTGGTTTTGGAATTGAGTATGTTAGACTGTGTGAAAATATGAAAAATGTTAAGAATATGTTTATGCATTCAAAACCTTAATCATATGCATTGAGAAGAATAAAAAAAAGCAAGTAATAAAAGGGGATAAAATGCCCCAAAGTAAGTGTTGGTATCAATGCATATATACTAAACTCAATTTTAGGATGCATAAATATGTTGTAAACACAGTTGATGGTAAGTTAGATTTTGCATTTTAATTAAATGGATTGCCTTGAGTTAGGTGGAAAGTTTATGTTAATCAAGGATTCAGATTTTAGTCCACTTGGCCAAATACAATCCTACCTTGACCCTAACCCCATTACAACCCTTAAAAGACCTCTTGATTTGTGTATTGGTGCATTAAATTTTTGTTGATTGTTAGATGAAGAGCAAGCTAKAGAAAGCAAGATTAGTAGAGAATTGAGATAATTGACCCTAGACACTTAAGAGTTAGAATGATATACACTACCAGTAAGGGTTCAGTGCTTAATTCTATGTTCCCTGCTTTTATGAGCTATCTTCTCCTTGCAAGTTATTTATATTGTATTTTGTGATTTGAATTAGTAAAAGCCAGTTCATATTTATTCTTGAAAGATTTATTTACTTTTTCACCAAGTAGGTAGAATCATTTTAGCATGTAGTTGCATTCACATTCATAGGTTGCATTGCATGAGTCTTGCCTGTCCCTACTCATTTATTTGGTCTCCTTGAGTTTAGCATGTGGACATGCTAATGTTTAAGTATGGGGAGGTTGATAAACCACTATTTTATGGTTTACAATGTGTTTAATTATGTGGTTTTATCATGGTCTTTACCCACTTATTCATATAATTAGCATGCATTTATATTTCCTTCCTAAAATTATTACATGATTGAAAACATGCTTCTTTGGTCTTAATTTAGCTAATCTTAATCCTCTCTTATTACCATCGATGCCTTGATCTGTGAGTTAAGTGTTTCAGGCTTCATAGGGTAGGAATGGCTTAGAGAATGAAGAAGAAGTGTGCAAAGATGGAAGGAATACAAGGAATTGAGGAGATGACCAGCGAAAAGTCACGCGACCGCGTGAAATAGAAGAAATCAGAGTGACGCGATCGCATGGCTCACGCGACCGCGCAGATCGGAAAAGCACAAGTGACGCGGAAGCGTGGACGACGCGAACGCGTGGCAGGAAAAACGCGAATGACGCGTCCGCATGGATGACGCGATCGCGTGACGTGCGCGATCTGTAGAATTACAAAAGTCGCTGGCAGAGATTCTGGGCCGCATTTCAACCCAGTTTTCGGCCCAGAAACACAAATTAAAGTCAGGGAACTTGCAGGGACTTCAGATCATGCTTCTCATAATTCATAATTTTGGTTTTAGATGTAGTTTTTAGAGAGAGAGGTTCTCTCCTCTCTCTTAGGATTAGGATTAGGATTCCTCTTAAAGGATTTAGGATTTCGTTTAATCACTTCAGGATTATTTCATCTTCATCAGGTTCAATAATTTATGTTTCTCTTCTACTTTTATTTACTATGATATTTTTATTTGTGTTGATTGATGTGTGCCCAATTGGCTGATGATATTGTCCATGTTAAATTGACATTTTTATTTAATATGATTTGAGGTATTCGGATTTATATGTTATGGATGCTTTGGTTTTATTCAATTTATTTTCATTCCAGTTAAATTATTTACTTTTCCCTTTTTGGTCTTGGTTTAGAAATCAATAACTTAGGAGGTATCTTAGCTCAACATAATTGATAATTGTTATCTTTGCTAATTGAACTGAACTTCAATAATCCCAACCTTTTCTTAGGAAATAAATAGGATTCGAAGGTCAAATTAATTAGTCCCTTGACTTTCCTTTGCTTTAGAAAGGTTAACTAATTGTGGAATTGAGATTCAACTTTCATTATTATTGCTAAGAATAACAAAGTCTAGACTTCCAATTTTTTTTTTTTTTTTTTCAAGTTTCTTTACAGTATTTATTTATTCTAATTGCTATTTTAAATTATTCCATATTCACTCCTCATTTTCTTGAAACCCCAAATTTACAATCTCCATAACCAATAATAAGAACATACTTCCCCTGCAGTTCCTTGAGAAGACGACCCGAGGTTTAAATACCTCGGTTATCAATTTATTTAGGGGTTTGTTACTTGTGACAACCAAAACGTTTGCACGAAGGGATTTCTGTTGGTTTAGAATCTATATCWACAACGCGACTATTTTTATAAAATTCTTTACTAGCAAAAATCCTAACGTCAGTGATCTTGGGGCAAATATCAACCTAATCCCTGCATCCAATATCAGAAAGCTTGGTTTGACCGAAGAGATCAGACCAACCCGGATCTATCTTCAACTTGCTGATGGCTCCATTAAAATCCCATCAGGCATAATTAAGGACATGATTGTCAAGGTTGGGCCATTTGCCTTTCCCACTGACTTTGTAGTGCTGGAAATAGAAGAGCACAAGAGTGCAACTCTCATTCTAGGAAGACCTTTCCTAGCAACTGGACGCACTCTCATTGATTTCCAAAAGGGGGAAGTGACCCTGAGAGTCGATGAGGATGAGTTTAAGTTGAATGCTGTCAAAGCTATGTAGTATCCAGACACACCAAAAGACTGCATGAAAGTGGATCTTATTAACTCTCTGGTAGAAGAAGTTAATATGATTAAGAGTCTCGAATCAGAGCTAGAGGACATATTTAAAGATGTTTAGCCTGATCTGGAGGAGCCAGAGGAAACAAAGGAACCTCTGAAAATTCCTCAATTAGAGGAAAAGCACCCCAAACTCGAGCTCAAACCACTACCACCATCCCTGAAATATGCATTTCTGGGAGAAGACAACACTTTTCCTGTGATCATAAGCTCTACCTTAAAGTCACAGGAAGAGGAGGCACTGATTCAAGTGCTAAGGACACACAAGACAGCTCTTGGGTGGTCCATAAGTGATCTTAAGGGCATTAGCCCAGCTAGATGTATGCACAAGATTCTCTTGGAGGATAATGCTAAGCCAGTGGTACAACCACAAAGGTGGCTAAATCCAGCCATGAAAGAAGTGGTGTAGAAAGAGGTCACTAAACTACTARARGTTGGGATTATTTATCCTATTTCTGATAGTCCTTGGGTGAGCCCTGTCCAAGTCGTCCCCAAGAAGGGAGGAATGACAGTAGTGCATAATGAAAAGAATGAACTGGTTCCTACAAGAACAGTTATAGGGTGGCGCATGTGTATTGACTATAGAAGCCTAAATACAGCCACCAGAAAGGATCATTTTCTTTTACCAGTCATAGACAAGATACTAGAAAGACTAGCAGGTCATGACTATTACTGCTTTTTGGATGGCTATTCAGGCTACAACCAAATTGCAGTAGATCCCCAGGATCAAGAGAAAACATCATTCACATGTCCATCTGGGGTATTTTCCTACAGAAGGATGCCATTTGGTATGTGTAATACACCTGAAACCTTTCAGAAATGCATGCTCTCTATTTTCTCTGACATGGTGGAAAAATTTCTGGAAGTCTTCATGGATGACTTCTCAGTATATGGAGACTCATTCAGCTCCTGTCTTGATAATCTAACACTTGTTCTGAAAAGGTGCCAAGAGACTAACCTAGTTTTAAACTGGGAGAAATGTCACTTTATGGTGACTGAAGGAATTGCCCTTGGACACAAAATTTCAAACAAGGGAATAGAGGTGGATCAAGTTAAGGTAGAGGTAATTGAAAAATTACCACCACCTGCCAATGTTAAGGCAATCATAAGCTTTCTGGGGCATGCAAGATTCTATAGGAGGTTTATAAAGGATTTTTCAAAAATTGCAAAACCTCTAAGTAATCTGCTAGCTGCTAACACGCCATTTATATTTGACACAGAGTGTCTGCAGGCGTTTRAGACTCTGAAGGCTAAGCTGGTCACAACACCAGTCATTTCTGCACCAAACTGGACATTACCATTCGAACTGATGTGTGATGCCAGTGACCATGCCATTGGTGCAGTATTGGGACAGAGGCATGACAAACTTCTGCATGTCATTTACTATGCCAGCCGTGCCCTAAATGATGCATAGAAGAATTACACAACCACAGAAAAGGAATTGCTTGTAGTGGTTTATACCATTGACAAGTTCAGATCCTATTTGGTAGGATCAAAGATGATTGTGTGCACTGACCATGCTGCTCTTAAATATCTACTAACAAAGCAGGATTCAAAACTCAGGCTCATAAGGTGGGTGTTGCTTCTGCAAGAGTTTGATATAGAAATAAGAGACAGAAAAGGGACAGAAAACTAAGTAGCATATCACCTGTCCCGGATAGAACCAGTAGAAGGGGAGTCCCTCCCCATCACTGAGATCTCTGAAACCTTTCCGAATGAGCAACTCTTTGCCATTCAGGAAGTACAATGGTTTGCAGAACTATAAGGCTGCAAGGTTCATACCCAAGGAGTACAGCAGGCAGCAAACGAAAAAATTAATTTTTGATGCAAAGTACTACTTGTGGAATGAACCATATCTCTTTAAGAATAATCCATAGATGTGTGTCTAGAGAAGAAGCGCAGAGGATCCTTTGGCACTGCCATGGATCACAATATGGAGGACATTTTGGAAGTGAGCGAACAGCCACAAAAGTCCTACAATGCGGCTTCTACTGGGCTACTCTCTATAAAGACTCCCGAGAGTTTGTACAGAACTGTGACAGTTGCCAGAGAGCTGGTAATCTGCCTCATGGTTACGCCATGCCTCAGCAAGGGATCTTAGAGATTGAACTGTTTGACGTATGGGGTATTGACTTCATGGGGCCTTTCCCACCTTCATACTCAAACACTTATATTCTGGTAGCTGTAGACTATGTATCTAAATGGGTAGAGGCAATTGCAACACCCACTAGTGATACTAAAACAGTGCTAAAGTTCCTCCAGAAACACATCTTCAGTAGATTTGGTGTCTCCAGAGCACTAATTAGTGATGGAGGCACTCATTTCTGCAATAAATAGCTTTCCTCTGCTTTGGTCCGGTATGGAATTAGCCACAAGGTAGCAACTCCATATCATCCACAGACAAACGGGCAAGCTGAGGTCTCTAATAGAGAACTAAAAAGAATCCTAGAATGGACTGTAATGGCCTGTAGAAAGGATTGGGCAAAAAGCTTGGATGATGTTCTGTGGGCATACAGAACAGCATTCAAGACTCCTATAAGAACTTCTCCATACTAACTTGTGTATGGCAAAGCCTGTCATCTGCCCGTGGAACTGGAACACAAAGCCTACTGGGCAACCAGATTCCTAAACCTTGATGCTAAATTAGCTGGAGAGAAAAGATTGCTCCAGTTGAATGAGCTAGAAGAGTTCAGATTCAATGCTTTCGAAAATGCAAAAATTTACAAGGAGAAAGCAAAAAGGTGGCATGACAAGAAATTGTCATCCAGAGTGTTTGAACCGGGACAAAAAGTCCTATTATTTAACTCTAGACTCAAACTATTCCCTGGGAAATTAAAATCCCAGTGGAGGGGACCATATGTGATTACAGGTGTGTCACCATATGGATATGTGGAGCTTCAGGATATTGATTCTGACAAAAGATTCAGTGTTAATGGACAAAGAGTCAAGTACTATCTTGAAAGCAATATTGAGCAAGAGTGCTCAAAACTGAGACTAGAATAACATTCAGTGAGGTCCAGCTAAAGACAATAAAGAAGCGCTTGTTGGGAGGCAACCCAGCCATTGGTTAAGGATATTTATTTTTTTTAAATAATAATTATAAGAGTTTGATACAAAATTTATCTTCCACTACAGGAGTTCACAGAGTTACAAAATAATTTAGAGCGGAGAACAAAGAAAAGATGCTCACTAGCAGAAAAATGCCAGAAAGGAGCATTTTTGGGCGTTAAACGCCAGAATGGGTGCCATTCTGGGCATTTAACTCCAGACTTGCAGCATTTTGGGTGTTTAGAAAAACGCCCAGTAAGGAAGGAAAACTGGCGTTTAAATGCCAGCCAGGGTACCTAGTTGGGCGTTTTAACGCCCCGTAAGGAAGGAAAACTAGCGTTTAAACGCCAGCCAGGTACCCTGGCTGGGCATTTAAACGCCTAAAACAGGCAGCAATTGGGCGTTAAACGCCCAAAACATGCTACTCCTGGGCGTTTAATGCCAGGAACATGGAGGGGAGGAGGTTCTCGTTCCCAACTCAAGTTTTTTTTCAAATTTTAATATTTCTTTCCACATTTCTTGCATGAACATGTTACAAGTCTTCATCTTTCAATTTCAATTTCAAAAATTTCTTAATCCTAAAAAATCTTTTTTCTATTTCTTTCAAAATCTTTGTCAACACTCATATATCTTTTTAATTTCTTTTCAAATCTTTTCCAAAAACTCATATATCTTTTTAAATTCTTTTCAAATCTTTTTCAACTTATCACACTATCTTTTCAAAATTAGATTTATTTTTTCAAATCTCTCTCTTATCTTTTCAATTTTAAAAATACATCTTTTGCATATCATAACTATCTTTTTACAAATCATATCTTCTATCATATGTTGTTTAAATTTTTTTCGAACCCACCCTTCTCCCTTTTAAATTGACATTTGGCCATCCCATCTCCTCCACCATTTGAAATTGTCTCTCCTTCTCTTCCTCTCCTTTCCTTTCTTTTGCTTGAGGACAAGCAAACCTCTAAGTTTGGTGTGCTTTTCTTGATCACTAAGCCAAGACTCACCAAGATCATGGTTCCTAAGGGAAAATAAACCACCTCAAGAGGCAAGAAAGAGAATATTCCAAAACCACATTGGAATCAAGAGAAGTTCTTAATCAAAGAACATGGGGACCATTATTACAAAATAATGGGTCTGAGGTCAGTGATCCCGGAAGTTAAATTTGATCTGAAAGAAGATGAATATCCGGAGATCCAAGAACAGATTCAAAATAGAGGCTGGGAAATCCTAGCTAATCCTGAGACAAAGGTGGAAAGAAACATGGTTCAGGAATTCTACTCAAATCTGTGGCAAACAGATAAACAGAGAATGTCTGGAACTGCCTTCTATACCTTTCGAACTATGGTCAGAGGGAGGATTATCTACTTTTACCATGACAGCATAAGAGAGATCTTCAAGCTGCATCAACTGCAAGATGACCCGAAATCCTTTAACAGGAGAATTGTGAATCAAGATAAGTGCTTGGACCAAGTTCTAGAGGACATATGCATCCCTGGAGCTAAGTGGGTAACCAACAGAAAGAATGTCCCAATTCAACTCAAGAGAGGGGATCTCAAACCAATTGCTAGAGGCTGGCTGGATTTTATTGGGCATTCTATACTACCCACCAGCAACCGCTCTAAGGTCACTGTTAAAAGAGCAGTGATGATCCATTACATTATGATGGGAAACAAAGTGGAAGTTCATCATCTGATTGCTTGTGAGCTTTATACAATTGCAAATAAGAATTCCACTGAAGCCAAATTGGCCTACCCAAGTTTAATTTCTCTGCTATGTAAAAATGCTGGAGTAAGAATGGGAGTAGATGAGTATATCTCAGTTGATCTCCCAATCACAAAAAAGTCAATGGAAGGGCAACAAGTGCAAGACATTCCCATCAAAAGAAGGGTGCAAGAGTTCCTCCTAGAAATCTCACAGATTGACTACTGGAACCGCTTAGAAGCATCTATTACCAAGCTGCAAGAAGCTATGGATCAAATGAAAGAAGAACAACAAAATCAAAATAGCATGCTCTGTAAGGTGCTTAAGGAATAGGAGAAGCAAGGGCGTGAACTGCAGGAGCTGAAGCGCTAGAAGCTACCTCTTGAAGGGCCAGTCACCCCACAGAATGAAGGAGCATGCACCTCCCAAAATAAAAGTTGTTGAGTCCTAATCTTAACTTTGTGATAACTCTGCTATTAGAAATCTATTTTTAGAGTCATAGGAATACTAGTAATTAGTGTCCTTATTTTTCGTTTTTAATTTCATCCCCAAGTAAGCTATAATTTATTTTTCTCATCATCATTAAACATGAATAAAATAGTAGATTTTTAGAATAAGGAAGCAATTTTATTTTCGAGTTCTTAATAAGAAAAATTCAAATTATTTATATGTGGTGACAATACTTTTTATTCTCTGAATGAATGCTTGAACAATGCATAAATTTTGATAGTGAAGTTTATGAATGTTAAAAATTATTGGCTCTTGAAAGAATGATGAAAAAAGAGAAATGTTGTTGATAATCTGAAAAATCATAGAATTAATTCTTGAAAAAAGAGAAAGCAGTGAAGAACAAATCAAAAAAAAAAGAGAAAAAGAAGAGAACAAGCAGAAAAAGCCAATAGCCTTTTAAACCAAAAGGCAAGGATGAATAGGATCCAAGGCTTTGAGCATCAATGGATAGGAGGGCCTACAGGCATAAAATTCTGGCCTAAGTGGCTGAATCAAGCTGTCCCTAACCATGTGCTTGTGGCATGCAGGTGATGCCAGGGCATTTTGGCCAGTTTCACTGACCTTTTCTTTACTGTTTTTATGGTAGTTTCATGCATTTTCTAAGGAAATAAGCAAGTTTTGTGTAGATATTCACTTACATCTTGATTCAAGTATACATTGTGCACTTTACATGACTTCATGAGAATTTTGCATGAATTATATGATAAATTGGATGATGCATGATCCCATGATTAAGAGCAAGACTTTGATGCACTTTGTTTGATTGATTTCAGGCCAAAAGAAAAAGAGAAGAGCCACGTTAGTGGCTACGTTAGTTACACTAACGTGGGCACTAACGTGGAAGGAAGGAAGTGGCATTAACTTTGAAGAAAGGAAATAGAGCCAACGTTAGTGACACTTAACATTATCACTAACGTTGGACCAAGCTCATAAGTAGCCACGTTAGTTGCCACGTTAACTTAGTTAACGCGGCCTCTAACGTTAAGAAGTAAAGGRRAAGCCAACGTTAGTGACATTCAACTTTATCACTAACGTTGGCCAAGTCACAATAAGCCACGTTAACTCCCACGTTAACCTAGTTAACGTGGAAGCTAA